>ML685800.1:5510963-5536018 GCA_007922175.1 Pelusios castaneus
TGTGTGTGTGTGTGTGTGTGTGTGTGTGTGTGTGTGTGTGTGTGTGTAAAAAGAGAGAGAAACTACACTCGTAGGAGTTTCATAATCACAGCAACTGATGAAAACCATTTAAGCCTGTTGAAGAAGGTACAGTTTTAATAGCCTGCCTAAGACCCAGCGACCTCTTACTGAGAAAAGATGTCCCTTTCCCCACGCCGCAATGCTTTGTTTAAGGGGCGTCTTACACCCACACGTGCCAGTCTTGCTGGGGTGCATTTCATAGGTAGCCAGCAGAACTCCCTGCCATAGCAGGAGTTATCGGGCAGACGGTTCCTCTGCCCACCAGCACTGGCGGGGTGCCCGATGGGCGACTCAAGTGGGGAACTTACCCCACTACAGATTGATACTAGGACCCTCCAGCCCCAGGAGGTTTTATTCTTCAGTGCTTTGGGGTCTGGGAAAGCAAGGCAGCACGGTGCAGCCCCCCTGCCAGGGAAGGGGGCGGAAAGGGAGCCGACCCAGCCCTCTTGGGCCGCTGTCCCTGGCTGGCCGGCAGCAGAAAGGCGCCTCTGTGCTCCAGTGTTTGCTTTGGCAGGGGCTGCACGTTCGCTCCTGGTAGAAAAACAAATCTCCCAGAAAAGGCTCGCCCACCCCCCAGACACGCACAGCCGGGGGAGGGGGGCACTGCGGGGGGCCTCCAGACTCCTCAACACCCCCCACGGAGGGGTCCCCCACTGGGCAGCCCCCCAACAAGGCACGTGCTCTGGGATCGCCCCCCCACTTCCAGCCACGACGCCGCATGCCGAGGGTCCCAGCGGGTTCCCCAAACCAGCTGGGGATCCCCTCATCTTTTCCCACGGATCCCCCTCATCTTTTCCCACGGGGCATGTGCTGGCCCGGAGGCTCCCATCAGCTGACCCCCAGCGAGCTTCCACCCCAGTCCCGATCCGAGCTCAGCCCCCCCTTCCAGCAGCCCTCCCCAGCGCGGCTCGGCTCGGCTCGGCTCCCCCCACCCGGCTACCTGCGGGCGGCGGGGCCAGGCACAGGGACACCAGCAGGACCATGCTGAGCAGAGGCGGTGGCCGCGGCCCCCGGAGCCGCTCTACCGCCGCCGGGGGGAGGCTGCCCGGCCTCATAACCATCCAGCCATCGGCCCGGGAGCCGCCAGCTCCGCGCAGAGCTGCCCCGCTCCGCCCGCCGGGGAAAGACCGCAGCAGCCCGGCTCCCCGCAGCCGCCTCCGGCCGCCACCCCGGCGCAGCTGAATGGAGCGAGGGCGGAGTCTACGATCTGCATATTAATAAGGCTGCAGCCAACGGGCAGGCGGGCAGACGCGACTCATCTGAATGGTCATTTGCCTGCCGCCAATGGGAAGGGAGAGGCGGCGTTCTCAAATCTGCGTATTCATTAGCCTCCCGCCAATAGCAGTGAGGCTCCGGCCAATGGGGAAAAAGCCCGACCAAGCTCATCAGCATGCTCATTAGCCTTCCACCAATGGCCTGATGCCTAGACCCAATTAGTCATTAGGGATTCCACCCCCTTCACAGCGCTGTCCTTCCAAGCTAGGGACTCATCCTGCCATACAAGGAGCTTATTCCCCAGGGCGCCTTATGGTGACTTTCTCCTCTCTCCACCCCACAGGCCCCTAAGAAAGCATTTTCCCATTGGAGCTGGTCCCTACAAAACACAACCCCCCAAGGACCTGGTCCACTTACCCCTAGAATTATTTTAATTGATCCAACCTGGCCAAGGAAGTGGGACACCATAGAATGTCATAGACAATTAGGGATCTCGGGATGGCATCTGATCCAGCCCCCGCTCAAAGTAGGATCAAATCCAACTAAACCGCCCCACTCAAGGCTTTGTCATGGCCCAGTGTTCACCAAACCGGGAGGCAGTACTTCTGGGGTCGCCTCCAGACGCTGCCGCTGATCCACCGCGTGGTCCTTGATGCGTCACTGAGCCAGTCTGTGGTTCAGTTCCCCATTTAGAAAATGGGGGCTAATGAGGCCTAATTTGCAGAAGCAACTATGAGGCTTCATTCATTGCTGTTTGTTAAAAATGCTGCGAGATTTGCAAGCGACGGGCATTGTAGAAGTCGGTGTTCTTAGATCCCAAAAGGGAAGTAGCTCTGTTAGTCTAGTTCAGCAAAAAAAACAAGGAGTCCAGTGGCACTTTTAAAGACTAACAAATCTATTTATCACGGGCGCTTTCGTGGGAGAAAATCCTACTTTGTCAGACGCTTGAGGATGGGGAAGTGCATCATTCTTTTCCCTTTGCACTTGTGCTCCAGATCTCACTATGACCTTTCTGTCACCTCCAAGAGTGATTACAACTCCCTGCACTGGGATGATTCCTAGTATAATTTGCAATACTGCACACCTGAGTCCAAGGCTTGGAAGGGAAAAATCCACCATCTGTGCTACTGTCCTGCTTTGTGCTGCATTTCTCTGAGTGCTGGGGCTGTCTGGAGCATTTCCGTCTCTCTGTATTGCTGGGGGAAAAAAGAGCCACTTTGCAGGAATATGATTAAGGTGGGAGACAGCAGCCGATTAGAAATCTGGTCTCCAGGATCAGCCACTCTGGTTCCACTGCAAGCTGTTAGGAAAACAGCTGTACACCAGCAGCGTACAATACAGAGGGGCGTGCATGCCCATATATACAGGCAAACCTGTGTGTGGGCTCCTGCAACCCTACAAACAGGCAAAACTTCATAGAAACACCTCTCTCCCTTCTTGCACAGCCAAATTTGCACGTTGAAGCACCTGCACAAACGCTGTCTGGTAAACGCATTCACACAAACGCACGTGTGTGCACACACATAGCTGTACATGCACACCCATCTATGCGTGTGTACATGTGTCCGGATGTGCCAGTACAGAGAACAGCCTGCACTGCTCCCTGAAGGATCGCCCTCATCAGAAACTGCTGACATTTCCCTAAGTCTGGACAAATTTTCCAAAGCTACACCAGGGGAGTTTGGCAGATAAAAACCCCTAAAGCTGCCCTTTGTTCTTGTGAAGTCAGGCCCACCGCCTAGCCCGACAGCTTTGCATCCAGAGGAGGCCCTGCACGTTAGCTGGGTCCCAGAGCCATCCCAGGCCCCCCAGCTCGGGTTGATTTTCACTTCCGATGGCATTAGAATGGGACAACAAAGGGCTGCCCTGCTTTAAAACTCTCTTCAAACATTCAGCATGGTGACATTAGGGAAGTCGAGGGTGGAGATGGGCTAAGGGACGGCAGACAGAAAGGCAGCTTGACACTAAATTGAAAGCTTCCTCTCTGGTTGTCTCGTCACACTTTAAGTTCTCCTCTGTAGTGCAAGGTGCTGCCCTCCTAAAACAGGACAGGACAGAGAACGGCTGTACAAACCCCACTCAGGAGTTAGCAACCAATTTCTGATTATTATTTGCATTAATTAAGGTCTACAGACTCTAGCTAAGATCAGCCCCCCATTGGGCTGGGTGCTTTACAAACCCAGAGAGACAGCCCTGGTCCCACGCTCCCATGCTCTCAGGTTGGGGTTCCTTCAATGGAAGCAGCTGAAAGGCAGAGAAAAACTAGGCATTATGGTGTTAAAGGGCTGGGTCTGCCCCAGGCTCTTCCACCGCCTTCTCCCTCACCCCAGGCCTGCTTTCACAAAAGGAAAAAGGCCAGGTACACAAAAAGACAGAGCGGACAACAGGGTCTGCCGGTTTATGGGGTTTCCACTCTGCTATTTTCCACCTCTCAAGTGTGGAACAAGTCCAAGAAGAAGTTATCTTCCCACACAACCCTTACACATCCTACCTACCTAGTCCCACACACCGGTGCTCTGTGGGCACTAATCCCAGTGGTTCAAGTATAATTTGATGGGCCCCGGAATGGGTCCCAGAATCTTCATAATCTTTGGGCCCCCTTCCCATAGGAATCCATAGGACTGAAATTTATGAAATTTGCAGGGGCCGGGAATGGCGTTCCCTGGCATTCCCACTTACTTTAACCACTGGCTAATCCCAATGGGTGCGTCTACACTTATAAATTAAGTCGATTTAAGGAGGCTTAAGTCGATTTAATTTACTCTGTGTCTACACTGGGCTTTCCTTAGTTCGACTTAAGCTGCTCTTAAATTGAATTAAGGAAGAGTTAGTTTGAATTAATAACACCTCGTTTTAATTCAAACTAGCGCTTAAGTCGACTTTATTAAATTGAATTAAGCCAGTGGAGACGCGGAGTAGTGCCTAGGTGGACCTTTTTAAGTCGACTTAAAACGTTAAGTCGATTTAATAAGGTCGAAAAGGGCTACGTCTACACTTGAAAAGTTAAGTCCACTTCTGTTAACTCGACTTAATAAGGTCCACTTTAAGTCGACTTAACTTTTCAAGTGTAGACATAGCCATTGTGTAGGGGCATCAGGTATCTTCCCTCCTTGATCCCCCTGTCGTTTTTCTCCCTCTCCCAGCTGTAAAGCCAGAGGACAGGGGATTTTCCACCTGATTCTTCAAAGGACGGGATTCACAACCACAAACCGAGAAGGAAACGTTGATTGAAAGTGGAAAAATCATCTTCTCAAGTTCTGCTGCTAACAGGGGAGATGGGAACTGTTCGCTTTCCCCCATCCTGGATCCTATCCCCAGAGGTTAAACTCAGGCTGATGTGGGAGCTGTGAGTAGGCGTAGGATGCCAAGTTATTGTCTGTGCCTGACTCTGGGACAAAAAGGAGCTGGCACCCCACAGTGATTTCACTCAGATGACATCAGTATAGATCTTAGTGGTAAAGCACCCAGCGAGCTCAGCCACCTCTTTTCCCGATGAAGGAGCTCCCATCAGCTTGGACACCGCAGATAATAATTCTCAGCCAGGACCGCCGAAGAGCAGATTGATAGATTAGCTAGCTAGCTAAACAGTTAGGTAGAAAAGTCTATATGGAGACAGACAGATGAATATTCCAAACACAACCTCTCTACCTGGCTACTTGTCTCTTGTGCATAGGCTGCCCACATCACACTGCTGTCTGTGTGCTAATATGGCACGCAATGGCAGGGCTGACGACGTGAACGCAGGCTGAAAGGCGAGACGAGACCATGGATTAAAATGCATGCTTGCCGTTTCTGAACTGTCTTCTGCACTCACCATTCCTTCATGTAGTTTGAAACATCTCTCTGGGCCTTTCGGCTGGGGAAATCTGACATTGCTCCAGTGAGTCCAGGAGAGCTGTGCTACGTGACATCTGCTGAGAAGCTGGGCCACAAATTTCAGAAGCTTTCCTAACTCCTCTTTCTTTTCCCATGCTCTTTCCAGCAGTTTGGACACCACCATCCAGCGCCCAGTGGTCATTCTCGCCACCCCAAATTTGCTGTCTTTTGTCATGAGGATGGTCAGGTCACAACATGAATGGGACCTCTTCAAAGCGCTCTTAAATGCAACCGTAAGTGACGATGGTGATTGAAGGCAGAGGCGGCTTTTGGGGTGGGAAAAGCAGGCGCACGCCTCGGGCCCCGAGCAGTAAGGGGCCCCGTTGCCTTGTTTGCCTGCCCCAAAAGCCGTGTCTGCCTTGGTCAGCTGCAGAAGGAGGAGGTGGTCTCTGGGACTGGGGCTGGCAATAGGGAGGGGGCTGGGGCTGCCGGAGGGGTGGGGCCACAGAGCCGCAGGGGGAGCTGAGATCAGGGGGAGGGTCAGGGTGATGGAGAGCTGGAGCCATTGGAGGGGGGAGCCGGGGCTGCCAGGAGGGGCAGCAGCAGGGAGGCAAAGCCAGAGAGGGGGCCCCACGGCCTATAGGGGGCCCCGCAATGGGCCTTCGAGTAGGGCCCCTATTAGCCAAAGGCCGCCTCTGATTAAAGGGGCATCGGAGGATTCTGTGCGGATGCAGATGCCATTTCTCAGAAGAGACATCAAACCCAGCCCTTGGCTACCTGTGGTCAGTAAAGAGCCTGCAGCGGCTTTCCTTATGGCTGGGGGATTAGCCCCAGACAAGCTGGCCAAATTCCAACGTGAGCAATTACGTTCTGTCTAGCCTTAGTTCTCCTTGTGGCTCCAGCTGGATACATTTACTCTTCACTTCCTGTGCTAAGGGGCTGCCGTGCTTCACTCCAGAGGTGGTTGCCTGTCAGTGGTGGGGTGTAAGCAGGTAGAAATGTAAATGATGAATCTACTTTGCAAATCAACTGCTTTCTGCCAATAGGAACTCCAGCTTGGAACCTCTTTTCTCCCTGTAGGTCCTTCTTTCCCTCTTGAGTTCCTGAGGAACTAAGCCAGCGGCAGTAAATTGAGGAATGCAGCAGCGGAACAGGGGGCGCGTGTGTGCGGCAGCTGCTGTTTTCCTGCCGGTGGCCGGAGTGGACGTGGAAAAGTGACACAAGAAGAGCTTTTCTCTCCTGGCTGCAGAGCTGCTCCATGCAAAGGAAAAGCTGCATTTTAACTAAGATGTCTGTGGGTCTCCCCGAGAGGAAAGGCCAGCACAACTGAGATCAGCCGATTGGGAACCAGGAGCCCCAGCAAGCTAGCGACAAAAACTCAGACTTCCTCACCTGTTAGCATTTAAGAAGAAAAACCACAAACCCCTGACGTCACAAAGCATTAACAAGCAAAGGCTATTCCCGGCTGCTTGCTATTCCTGCGCAGGAAGTTAGGCCTCAGGAATTCTTAACTCACAGCTGTGCAGATGGTTTCCTCATAAAACCCTGAACCACAAGTGCCTCTGTCCCCTTCGGCTAACCTTTCACCTCCCGTTCGCCACGCTCCGCCAATGGCGGAGGGGACCGTGATGCCATGGCCCCCCGTGCGGAGGCCTCACTGCGAGCTGATCAGTCACGCCTCTGCCCCGGGGGGGCTCAAGGGACCATCGTAGAGAGCAATCTGGCTGCATTATCCCCGGAGCAGCGATTAACCCAAATTAGCAAATTGGCAGCTGTCCTTGGAGCCAGCAATTATTGAAATTGGTTGTGGGGGGAAAAGGAAAACATAAAAAAATCCAGCCTTGAGTGGGAAGGTGGGATAGGCCTCATGGTTAGCCAGGATGGAGGTGTGTGGAAAACCAGATACCGCGGCAGCCTGGACCTACAGGTCTTTAAATCATTGTCTCGGCTCTGCTCTCTCCCCACCTTGAGTTTCTTAGTTCTTGCTACTGTCACCCTGCCAGGTCTCACTTTAAAATGAACAAAAAATAAAATAAAGCAGAGTAGAACTAGCATGTTTTGAAAGACCTGTCTCTCCACAGGGCAGGAGACTGGGGAAAAGAAAGGAGTGCGTTCCTGTATGTGTGAATAAACTCAGACATCTGGAGAATGAAATAGCCTCTGCTGGAGTCTGGTTTCAATGCTACAAATAAACCTCCTGGGAAACTGATGTCCATCCCGCTTCCCTTGGAACAAAGGCTCCTGCCTTTTCTGGCTCATGGCCTTCCCATGTGCTTTGATGGCTGCTGTTGGTGCTGGATGGAATGAACGCCACTGAACTATTCGTGGCTGAAGATTTCACACATGAAGCAGCGGGGCTGCAACGTTGGATGGCGAGGGGGGACTGGCACAACGGAGCTATCACGTAATTCAGCCAGTTCAAATCCACCCTCGCCTGATAGCCACTAATTATCATGACTTGTATCAGCACAGTGTCTAGTGAAAGCCAGAAAGGTTGGAGCTCTCTTGTGCTGGGAGCTGTACAGTCCATAGAAGGCGACAGCTCATTGCAGAAGTGTTTACAGTCTAAATAGACACGACAAACTGTGGGAGACGGTACATATCATTAGCCCTGTGTTGCGGATGAGGAATGGAATCAGAGAGAGATTAAGGGCCTGATGCAATGGAAAGATTCTCATTTATTTTGGAAGACACTGGCCCAGGCCCTAAATAATTTTTCTATGGTTGCACTGGGAGCCAGCAATTGAGGCCCAGACCCGAGAGAGCCCATTTGGGGGTTTCCAATACACAAGCCGGTGGGTCACAATCTAGCTCCCCTGAGCTCAAATGTCCTCATCTGGGACTAGGTGCACCCAGCCAAGGGGCCTGGGCCTGAGTGGGCCATGAAAAGTGAGCTCTCTAGCCTATTGATTCCCTCTCCCCTGACCATCGGTGTCTGGAAGCAGGGATAGCTAAGGTGAGATTCACCCCACTTCCTGAAGGCCACCCTGCCACACCCCAATTTTGTCTAGAAACCAACTCGAAGATGATTTCTCAGCTGTTTGCCCATTTCCGTGCTCCGCTTTGCCTCTGTCACCTGCAACTGCCCCGGGATCCCACCAGGGCAGGAGCCAAGTCAGGGTGCTGGTCCCAGTGGGGTCCTGGAGAGGATAATAGGGTTAATGTTGTTCTGCCAAACTTCCCCCTACCCCGTCTGAAACCCTCAGCCCCATCCATTGCCGCTCGCAGCCAGATTCCGAACCCTGGGCCTTGCTCCTCAGTTGTTTGGTGACAGGGATCGATTCCCACACGGCTCTCAGTCCATTCTTTTAACCCTTGGCCCCAGGAGGGCCAGCCTTGTTTGGACAGGAGGATAGGGTTACAGGGTTGTTTCTGACCCCTCCACAGCCCTTCCACTGGGCCCCTCTAGTGTTGCCAGCAGTGACGCCTCCGATTTATCCCTGCTAGTCAAAGCAAAGCCAACTCCCTGTCTCAACCACCCTACCCCGAACTTCCATCCAGCTGCCTCCCCACTGCCTGAGATCCTGGACTTGGAGGGCGTAGGTGGGAGGAGGAAGGAACAAGGGGTGTGGCGAGGCATGCTGGAGACACCAGACCTTATTTCCAGCCAGATCCCTGCTGCTTCTCTGCGGCTCTGAGCTTTACCCAAGGCAGGGGCTGCACACGCCAGAGCAGGGCACTCACACACTCGAGATAGCGACCCTGCCAAATTCCACGCTGGCTGTAAAAGGCATTAAAGTGGAGGGAAATGCTCCCCACGAGGGGACTTCTCCAGGGCATGCAGAACTGGAGTAAGGGCTATGCCATCGCTTTGTCCCCAGCCCTCCTAGTAGGGAGCAAACCAGGGACCTGGCCGGAATGCCTTCCACTGTGGTTATTCTCTGCTTCCCATGGGGCACACGGGAAGCAGAGTATAATTTAGAGCAGCCCCAAGAAGCCCTATATTTTGCCTCAGTTTCTCCATCTATAAAATGGGGATAAGCTCTTTGGAGCAGGAGACATCTTTTTGTTCTGTGTTTGCCCAACAACTAATGCTCTGGAGGCGGGTCAATGACAGGGGCTCCTAGATGCTGAAGCAATACACAAAATAAACAATATTATCCTTATAGGGACTCATCCTGTGCTTTTTTTTTAAAAAAAAAACATGCAGTTTTATTGACCACATGGTGCCACAGAGCTGGGAAATATTGAGAAAGGGAAACAGACCTGCTGAGTTATTCAGAGACTTGGAGCTCAAAGGAAATCCACAGGAACTTGGGTGCTGGGGGGATGTGTTGGGGATGTTTGGGGTATTTGGCCACACACACCAGAGTGGCTGTTAAATTAATGGGGCCAGTGCCTCTGGGGTGTAACTCGGCATAGTTTCCCAATGGAGCTGTGCTGGTTTACAGCAGCTGAGGATCTGGCCCTGATGTCATCAATCACCAGATTGATTTTGCCAAGCTATTTCTGAAAGTCTGAACTTCTCCTTCACCTTCGAGGAAGGGAAGATCTTAGAGTCCCAGGGCAGCAGCACAATTTGCCCTTTCATTGCACAGCTGTCTCCATGCCCAGCCCAGCCACTCCAGCTGGTTCACCTTTCGCACAGACTCAGCAACTTCCCATTTCCCCCCCAGCGCCATCCTGGAGAAAAATGGGTTATTTATGAGGGGCCAGAAGCAGGAAGAAGGGGGCCTGCAAAATATTACAGGGAAGAAATTCCTCGTGGGTGGAATGTGTGCAGGATAAATGAGGCTTTTTATGCCTCTTTTGTATAGCCTTGGAAATGGTGAATTTCTTGCACCATGGAGCAAAAACATAACAGCTGCTGCTGGAAATGGCCACTCCCCCATTTTCCCCCACGTACACACAGACCTCTCCCTAGCTCCTGTTTCACATGGGTTACCACTGCAATGAAAGCCGGCTTGTCTGGCTTACTCCTTTTCCGATCCTGTCTACGCTTAGGGCTGAATCTCCTTCTCCGTATCCAGCCTGAGTTACAGACAAAAGGGTTTGATTCGCTTTGTGTTGCCATTCACACCAGTGCAAAGGGCGTCACGTGTCACACCAACTGGTGCCCATGGCCACAAAGTGAAGGGCAATAGGGAATCGGGTAGATCCTGTTGGGTAGAGCTCATCAGGCACCTGCTAGTCATTCTCTGGGCAGAAAAGAGGATGGGGAGGGTTATCTCTTCGTGGACTGGGGAGGGGAAGCTGTTTCCAAGCTGTGGCAATGCTAAGCTTTTTACCTCCCCCCTCTCTCCTAACATATGTGCCGTCGCTAGTAGATCTGAGTACCAGCTCTTCAGCTGTGCCTCAGCCCCAATCCAATATCTCCTCTGTGCGGGGTTTCCTGGTGTGCCCCCTATGAGCCCCCAGAATCCTGTTGTTCCTGTGGAGGAGGGGAAAGATTTACCCCCTGGCCCAGGAGCTCTTGCAGGTCCATCAAACCCACGACTCAGGAAGCTGCCATATTTTCCTTTGTAGTGGCTTATGGAAACCATGACGCTCTTCCTGCCTGGAACATTCATGGAATTGCACCCAGGCTTTCTGGGACTCCCGGACCACCTCTCTCCTAATGCCCAACATTGTCTCTTGGGCGCAGTGGCTTTTGAGTCATTTCCCAAGCGGAAGCACTTCCCGGCAGGATGGGGTGCAGAGGATGAGATGAAGGAATGCAGCTTCTCAGTGCTCCCGGCCCCCCATCCATACGGGGCTGAGACCCCCCAGCACAGCTGCCCCGCGTTAAAATCCTCATCTCAACCTTTGCAACCAGCTGGGCCAAGCGGCGCTTGCCAAATGCCTCGGAGGAGTTTTAGGTGGGTGAAGCATTGCGTGGACGGTGCAAGCCTCAGCCATTTCTGTAACCCCATGGATGGGAAGAAGCGGCAGGGAGCAGAGTCTCATCCCCACTGCGGCAAACTGCATGGATTTCGGTGGGGTGGCTCTGGTTTTACTTGGGCCTAACCTGGCTCAGGCTTAGAGGAGGACTCAGCGCCCAGCATGCTGTCTGAGGCCGCTGGGGTTGGGCGGAAGCTCGGTTAGCCTCCAGTCTGCTTTCCACCGGCTCTCTGCTGGCAGGCACCCACATCGCTCTCCTCCCAGCCACCTGCCTGGCTTGCCCTCCAGCCAGCATGCAAGGGAAGGGTTTAGCTGGTTGTGGGGGGAGCAGAGCTGTTTCTCACTGATGCCCACCAGGCCCAGACCCCCTGTTCTCAGGAGCGTTGCAGCCCCAGAGCTCTGAGATCAAAGCACTGAAATGTCACACAAGGTGGATTGCAGGTATCCCCTCTAACCTCCGTCAGCCAGGGCTGGTAAAGGAATGGAGAAATAGCCGCTTGTCTCTTCCCCACTCAGCATCTGCCAGCCCTGCCTCCATCCTGTTGGCACAGAGATGGCAGAGGTTCGAGGGAGGGTTAGGTTGTGGATCTGAGTGAGGGCTAGAGATGTGGGCTCGGAGGCGAGGACGAAGCATAGTATCCTAACTAAACGTCTCTCTGAGTTATTATTCAATTGTTTCTGATCCTGTCAGCCATCCTAGTCTCTTGTTCCCTATTTACAAGAGCTCTTTCTTGCTGCCTCTGTTCAGGGCCTGGAAAAGGGGCTGTTCAAAGCACCATACTGAATTTTTGGAAGGCAGGTGGGGGGGGGGGTGACTGCAGGATTTCCATCCTAATCCAATGGACGGCAGATGACATGGGAATCAATATACCCCTGGGAGACACTAAGAGGCCCGTTAGCCCTGGAGGCAGAGGAGGGGGATCTGATGCTATTTTGTGAAGCAGCAACAGGTGCGGAAATAAGCCGCCTGTCACTCAACACCGTTTGTGCCCCCCCCCACACACACAGAGTCCTCACCCTCTCCTTCCAGGAATAGCAAAGATCTGCTTTGTGTTGACTTGTTAGGCAAGTGGTGAGAAACTGCAAGGGGAGAGAAGTAACATTCAGGCCTCTGCATTTGCTGGGATTCCCTGCAGAGAGGCTATCTTCTTGTGGTGGCTTCTGTGGCATGGGGCCACAGGCGCTCACTCATCCTCCACGGACCCCCTCGTGCCCTCCAGCCAGACGATAACACCTTGGGGCTGGATCAGCACCTGTGATTTGGATCAGAAGGATTTTGCCCTCCCCTGCCCCATCCCACCCATGTTCCATTCTTCAGCTTCCAGGGCCCCGCTGCAAGGAGAAGGAAAAGACAGACATCAGATGACCCTTGTGTTCACACCCTTGTGGAAAGGCCGGGGCTCTTGGAGGGACGGAGGCAGACACAGGGCTATTCCAGGGCAAAAAATAAAAGGGGGGGGGGGGGAGCTGTCTGTGGTCTCTAGGGAAACTAGCACAGGGGCCATCCACCTTTTTAACATAGCGTCCCCTTCACGTAGCGTCAGCTGATTCTGGTGTCACTGGGGAGGTGCCACGCTGGGGTTTACGTGGCAGCTCCGGAGGGAAATCCGGAGCTCTCTGGCTCAACTCCAGCCCTCGCCTGTGCCGCTCAGCATGTCGTGTGGGGGTTGGAGGTGCCAGGCACCTCTGAATTGGGACTGGACCCCAAGAAGCTGCCGTAAGCCTTTGCCAAATGGAGTGGCAAAAGCGTGCCTGGAGGGGTGGAGCTCCCCTCTCTTGCTGGACTCAACAGGTCCACGCTAAGACCGTGATCGCCCTTGCTAGGCATTACTATGAATCCCCCCGCCCCCCAATATACACATACTTGTCTTGCACCCCATTGTATCCTAAGTTTTAAGCGCCATGAGCTGGAATTGCTGCCGGAAAAGCAAGATGATCCCAGCTACAGCCCCCTTGGGGCAGTGAGACACATTTGCTGAGGGGGGGGGCAAAGATTCGAACCATTTGCTGCTGCCTGTGGGATCGGCTGCCTCTGGGCTCCCGCAGGCTGCTCGCCTGCCCTGGGCCTGGAAATGAAAAGCAGCTGGGGAAGGTTTATCTTGTACCTCGTGCGTCTCTCGTTGCCTCAGTATCTGGACGCCGGGCGCACGGGTTTGGAAATAACAAAGAAGCTATTGAGAGGGAGCTGGGAGCGCTTCAGGAAAGGAGAGCCTTTTTTCAGGGATGAATGAGATGTTCTCTCTGGAGCAATTTGTCTGCTCTGTGGTGCTGATACCATCAGCATCTGCTGCAAGCACGCAGCAGTTCCCTATTGAAATCAATCACCCCTAATTGGCAGAGCTAGCTCTACGGAACATTTAGGGGCCCATCTCTCCTGGGCCTCCTGGGGCAGCCGTCAGCTAGGTGCTTATCTGGTCCCCAGCATCCCTCAAACACCGACAGCTCGACGTCCCCGTGCTGAAGGGCAAAATTGCTGTGCCTATTTACGGGAGAGGGGGGAAACTGAGGCAGGGAACATTTACATGACTTGCTCAAGGACACAAAGGGAGCCTGCAGCAAAAAGCATCTGACGAAGTGGGTTCTAGCCCCTGAAAGTTTATGCCCAAATAAATGTGTTAGTCACAGGACTCCTCGCTTGTTTCACAGCAAAGCTGGCAGGTATCTGGGAGCCCTGCTGAGTGCCGTGTCCACAAGATCTTCTTGCAGTCTTCACAACAGCCAGCTGAATAGCACAGCTTTTTCCCCAGGGACATTCAACTAGATATTTTAATGCTGCCACTTCATCCACGCTCACTCTTCCTTTTCGCTTCCTGCAATCTGGGTTCCATTGGCAGGGGATTCTGAATCCTCCAATCAAGGCAACTGAAAAATCACTGCCTGACTTTGGAGCCAATGGGAACTGAGCAGAAGAATGCTGCTCTTGAAGAGCACCGTGAGCTGTCCCGTTCACTGCCCCAGGGGCCCTCACCTTGGGCACTCACCTGAGCCAGGCCTTGGCAACAGCAAGTCATATGGGGCTTTAAAAAATGGAGAGGGGGGATCTCGAGAGCCCCCTTTTCCCCTCCCAGGGAAAGCAGGGGGTCATAGCTATACAAGAACAGCAGTAGAGATGAGCAGAGCATCACGGCTTTTGTTCTTTGCAAATAGGGCTGGTCTAAAAAAAATAGGGCATGAAAAAAAGAAATGGGAAAAGATGGTATTTTGAGGGGGGGGGTTGCAGAAATAACACTTAGGGTTTTTTCATGTTTGGGGTTTCCTCCCCCTCATGCAAAAAAAGTACAAATTTTGAATGATAGGAAAATTGCCGGTGAAAATTTTTGCACAATCCAAAAAGTTCAAATAACACTCCCCCCCCCCCCCTCCGGTTTTCTGCTCTCCCCTTGCCATGTTGACCAGCTTTATTTGCACATTTAAACCATCTGGGCCTCATTCTAGCTGAGCCCCCACACTTTGAGGAAGAGGGTTGGATAAACCTGAAGGTTTTGTCTCATTTTGAGACAGCAGGGCCCCCTTCAAAAGAAGGGGGATAGGAAGAGACTCGTCCATATTCCTGCATAGGACTAGGCCTGCAGCTTACACAAGTATGTAACGCTAACATCCCCTTATTACATCTTCTCACCACGCTTGAAGAGATGCCCTATAAAATGGGAGTGTGTGACTGCATATTCGAGACCGTACATGATGATGTGTGTGTTTGCTTGTGTGTGTTGGGAAGTGATTTTGTGTGTGTGCAAATGTTGTGACTGTATATTTGTCTGGCATGAGTGCTCAAGCGTGTAGAGAGTGTAGGGGTGCGTGTGTACACTATTTTGCGTGTATATGTATATAGGTGGTGTGTGTGCATGAGTATGAATGTGAAAATGTGTGTTGCATTTGTATTTGCGCATGCCAGAGTCTGAATGTGTATGTGAATACGTGAGCACCTATGTTAGCTATTAAAGTGTGCACTGTTTGCACACGTGTTAGTTTATGTGCTGTGTGTGAATAGTTATGGTGTATAGATGTATGTGTTGTGTGGGAGTGTGTGTGTGTAGTGAATCTATATGTGTGTGAATGTCTGTGTGTGTGTTGAATATCAGTGTGTGTTGGGTGTAGGAACATATATGTGTATGTTGTGTACAGTGAATGTATGTGTGTGTGGTGAATGTCTGTGTGTGCGTTGTGCATGGGAAATGTCCGTATGTGTGGTGAATGTGTGCACAGGCAATAAGTGGTAGTGTGTGTTGGGTATAGTGAATATGTGTATCCTGTGCGTGGTGAATGTGTGTGTTGTGTGTAGCTTTGTGTGTGTGTTTTGTGTGTGGTGAATCTCTATGTGTAGGAGCCCTAATTTAGGGCAGCAAATTGCCTGCAAAAGGAACAAAGCTTTGCAGGACAGGCGTGCCGAGAGACAGACAATTAAGCTCGGCAGACTGCAGAGCTTGGGGATAATGAGAACTGACAATTAGAGACATTTAATCAGCCGGTGTGAAACTAAGCGAGGCTCCGTCACCGAACAAGTGTGCACCAAACTTGAACCCATCGGGAGCGCCAAGGCCCCTGCTTTGTGGATAATGAGAGGGACCAAACGTGTCTCTTTACTGAGGTCCTGGCTTGAACTTTTCACCTTCTTCACACACCAAGTGCTGATTGTGTTTTCGGGAGGTGTGAGATCTGAACAAAACCTGGGAGTCAATATGGGGCTGCAGTTCAAGCAGGCAAGGACCAATGGAGAAAGGGCAGAGAATACATTTCCGAAGCCTGGGGAGCTGGGGAACAATGCTATTTACTTTCCCCTCTTTCTCTCTACTTCCCTTTGTCCTTCTCTCTCTCTCTCTCTCTACCCCAGTCTCCTACTGGTTTCAAAGGACGCTTCAAAATTAACATTGGGGTCAAAAGAAAGGTGTGAATGTACAGCGCCTAGCACACTGGCATCCTGGTCTGTGACTGGGGCCCCTCTTAACTATAGCAATACAAATAAAATAATAAATAGCAAAGGAAGAGAAGAGAATTCAGTCAGCCATTGAAGCTGCAACGGGGAAGAAGAAAAGCTTGCGAAAGACACATATTGCAGTAGCTTCTAGAGGCATTTATTTATTAGAGGCGTCAACTCACTAATGGGGCCCCACAGGATGGAGGGGAAACTGAGGCAAGGAAAGGAGAGACTTGTCCAAGATCACCCAGCAGGCCAGTGGCATTGCAAGGAAGAGAAGCCAGATCTCCCAACCTCTAGTTCTGGGTAACAGCTATAAATATCACTGGCCAGGATTCTTTGTCCAACACTCCTGCCTCAGCTGCTCAAAGCTTCTGAGGGACATCCAACCCCCCACAAGGGAAGCCCCAACACATCTGCACTAAGGTTGTAGAGACCCAGAAACGTATTTTTGAACCAATCAGCCTTGGATCCAGAGACCCACTCGTGGGCGTTTCCGTGTTCCTGTGAGCAGATCTGGGCCTTCCAGCCTAAAACACCTAAGTAATTTAGGAGCACAGGCCCAGTGGCTTCCAATGATATGCGTGCTCCTTAATCACTTGGGCTATGTCTACACTTGCTAAAATTAGTTCAAATTAGTTAGTTCAAACTAACTAATTCAAACTAATTTTAGTTAGTTCGAATTATCTTAATTCGAACTAGAAAAAGTTAGTTCCAATTAAGCAAGTGCCATTCATGGCACTTGCTTAGTTCGAATTAGGGATCTCCATTCATTTCAATGGCCGGTTAGTTCGAACTAAGAAATTAGTTCGAATTAACATGGCCACATTGGCTAATTCGAACTAGTTAGTTTGAATTAAAGCCTTACTTCTGAAGCCCTATTCGAACTTATTAGTTCGAATTAAGGAAGCCCTTAATTCGAACTAACTACAGCCTAGTGTAGCCATGGCTTTAGTTAGTTCGAATTAAGCCTCCTTAATTCGAACTAACTTCCCAGTGTAGACATAGCCACGGGTTCTTTGCACAATTCAGTCCACAAGAGACCATCAGCTCATTCCACTGATTTCTCTAGGTCTTTAGCATCCAGCCACCCACCTGAAGATAAAGGAGACACTATGAACTGAGGTTGTTCCAAGGATCAAACAGCCATGCATGGATCAGAACTTCTCCCTCACCTTTCCTTTCCACTCCATCGCAGCTCCTAACCCTCCTCACCCCAATTAGAAGTGGTCCAGATTTTTCAGCTCAAAAACTTCTGTGGTTTCATTGAAATTTTCTGTGGAGAAATCTTGATGGAATTTTTGTTTGATTTCCTGCTCAGGAGAATCTAATGGACAAATCTTGTTCTGATTGAAAAGTCAATTGGGAAGGAAAATTTTCACTTCTCAGATGTGGATTTGACAGGAAGTATGTTGTTTCAAAGTATCCAAATTGTTTCATTCTGATGGAAAAACCTAGAATTTTCCTGGTCTGACGTTCCCTGCTGAAAACTTTTGGGGATTTTTTTCATTTTATCAAAGTTTTGCATCTTTCAATTTTCTGCACCAATGTGGAACAGAAATTAATTTGAAACATTGATATTTCCCATGCAAGGAAAATTTTATTTTTCAAACAGCTCTTCCCTCTTTTTGCTTGTCTCTCCTAGTAACTAATACTCTCACGCATTCCTTCCTCACCCCATTAAACATCTAACTTGAATGTGATTATGTAGCTGTCAACATGTGTCTGGGACAGTAGGAGAATGCGTGGTGTGGTGCATCTATGTTGTGTGTCTATGTTGTGTGGGTGTGGGAGACATGGGATGTGACTAACGTGCTGGAATGTAGTGTGTGTGGCTCATGTTGATTAGTGGTTCCTATGTGTTTGGTGCATGTGTGTGTATACATAGAACGGTGCAAATCTGTGTATGGGTGGGTGAGTGTGAGAGAGAGGGGGAGAGAGAATGGGAGCAAGAGAGAGTGCATTTGTACGTACGTGTGCCACGTGCATGTGTGGCTGCATGTAGAAAGCAAAGAAAAAATGAAATACCCTCACCCTTCCCCTACCGTAAAACTAACATAATGCTTACTAACCATCATGGATCACTCTGCGGGCTTGTGACATCCCTTCCCTCTGGTCTGGTTGGCTTGGACTGTAAGCTCTCTGGGACTGAGACCTTCTCTTGTGTTTGTATCCATCGCCCAGCACAAGGAGCCCTCATTCCTAATGGGTTCCTTTAGGAGCTAGAAATAAACACAATTATTTCCCACCCCCAATTCCCATTTTCCTTCCCTTTCTTGTGATTTCTAATCCACACCTCCCCTTTGACCACATGCTGAAGTGATCACAAACTCCCAACAAAACTCTCCCCCCCCCTCCTTTCTTTTTAAATAAAAGGGGTGGATGGTGGGGAAAAAACCCACGCTCTGGAGGGAAACGAGGCATTTAACATGCATCTGTGTCCCCGGCATTTGATCCCTGCAGCGCCCTTTTGTGGCAGGTGCATTGAAACGTCTGGTGCGTCAGAGGGAGGCAAGTTGTGAATAGCAGGAGAGGAATAATAAGGCATTCATTCACCCCAGTCGGCTGAGTGGCAGAAGTTGGGCTGCGGTGGCCCCAGTTTCACCCTCTGGCGCTTTGTTTGCAGCCACTGGGAGTCCTGGCTATGAAAGGCGGCCGCGGGAATCCGGCTGATCCGTCCGAAGGTTTGTAACACCATAGAGGGGGATCTGTGGTGTGTCCCTCTTCATGTTATGCACCAGCGAGATAATCTCTAGACCCAGGGGCCCTCAGTTCCATTGCTTGGGAGTGGACGGCCACATCAGCCGTGCATGCACGCCCACATCCTTTCCCTGGGATTTTGGGTGCGTCTTGCTCCCCATGGCGGGGACTGTCTAGCTCTCAACTGATGCCAGCCTGCAACATGCCAGGGTTGTGCCCTCGTTTGCAACAAAATCAGACCAACAGATGTGAAGCACACACCGTAAATGTTGCCACTGAAACCTGTTTAGTTTCTTCTTCCCCGCTGGTTTTATATGCCTGCAGTGAAATCACACCCGGGTAAGCCATGGCCGAAGCAGGCCCAGCGTGCTGCAGCGGGCAGGCACTTGTAACCCAGTGGTGAGGGTGTGTTACACACCATCGCTCCGGGCCTGAGCTACACAGGAGGCGAGTCTTTTACCGCACCACCTAGGGAGGCTTGGCATCACTGCTGGTCTGGTTCAGTCCCTGGCAGCTGGGACGAAATGGGGGCTCTTGGGTGGCACGTGCCAGCTGACGATTCCAAGGCATGTCACAAAGGTGGGTGAGTGGCATCAGCCTCTCTTTGCACTGGGGAAACTGAGGCACGCTGAGGGGACACAACACACTCAGGGTCACCAAAGGAGACAGTGGCAGAGGAAGGCTGATCGCCAGACTCCCGGCTAGTGCATTAGCAACACGAACACCCTGATGTTGAGAAGTCATTCAAACCGTCTTTGCCAGCCTGATTTCCTTCCCTTTCTGTTCCCAGCTGTCCTCTCTTTTCCCACGTCCCTCCTCTCCCTCTCAAACCCTTTCCTTCGTCATCTCTCATTCTCATCCCCTCACCACCCAGCCCCATGCTTCCAGGACCCCCTCGTGGGGGGGGCAGCCATTCCTCCCTGTTCCCCTGCTGTGAATTATCCCTCCTGTTCACACTTTCTCCTCCCCCCTCTTTGGCAAGAGACTTGATTTCGATAGCTGGTGCAGGCACGGGTGCTGATGAGGGGGGCTGGGGTGGCAAGCCCCCCAACTCTCCAAACCCCTCCATCCCAAAAGCCTCTCTCCTGATAACTGTACAATTTCTAGAGCACTTCTTGTGCTGTGCCGCACCATTGGGAAAGTCCTGTCCGATTAGGCTTTGAACGCCCACTGAACTGGAAATGCGCCCCCTGAAACAAAGAGAGGCAGGGAAGAGAATTCTAATTCCTCCTGCAAAGCCCTTTGGTATTAACCCAGACACCAGAGCTGTCAGTGGCCTGCAAGGGAGGTGAGGGGGGTGGAATTCACTGGTAAATGGCACTTTGTCAGCTCAGGAGCCTTGCTTTTCCGCTGCCTCCTGAAAAACCAGACCTTGTTTGAAAAGTTTGGTGGGCCTTGCTGGGAAAGTGTTCATGGGTCACTTCTTATCCTTTGTCAATTTGCGTCTCTCTTTACTCCTTCCCCCCCGAGGCAGCTCCCCTCCTGCCTCCTTGCAGGGCCCCTGTGAAAACTTTCCTTGTGTCCACAAAATGCTGGATTCCGTTAGTTGGAGGCAGGTTGCACCAGAAAAGAGAGGGAGGTCTGGCTTTTCACTCAGGAGCTAGGGAAATGTGGGTCCAGAGCCAGGTGAAACTCATGGAGGAATTTGGGGTAGGAAGATGAAATAAGTCCCTTCTCCCCACCAATTATGGGCCTTGGTTCTAGCCAAACCTTTGGGGTCAACTCCCACAGATCCATCCCTGCCGGCTTTGTTCCCTCAAGGATCCAGAGCAGTTCCTGCTTCAGGAACTCTGCAGCGGACTCACCGAGCGACAGCTGCCTCAGTTTCCTTACCCATAAATTGAAGATAATACTATTGACCCAGATGTGTGACAGACACTGGTGAACGGTACAGTCCATGCAAACTTCCATGGTAAATACAATGCTTAAAAAATGAGGCTTGCTCTATAAAACCGACAAATAACTCTTCCCAAACAATCATTCGGTTGCCAGGAAATAATCTCCAAAAGGCACTATTTGTGCATGCTGACCAGCGGTTCTCAACCTTTCCCGACTCCCGTGCCCTTTCAGCGGGCTGGTTTGTCTCACGTACCCCCACGTTTCACCTCCCTTAAAAAATGACTTGCTTGCGAAAAAGGCACAAAACCCAAGTCTTTGTCTGGATGATGTTTTAATTTGTGTTGACGTTGCTAGCGCTTTTTATGTGGCCTGCTGAAAAACTGGGCAAATACTTAGATGAGGTGATGCACCCCTGGAAGACTGCTGTGTACCCCAGGGGTACGTGGACCAGTGGGCCAGGCAATGCTAGCACTCTCTAATTGCAGAGGCAAAGTTCTCTCACACACAGTCTCCATCGTTAGTTTCTCCAGTTGCTGACTTAGGCTGAGAGGGGGAAACATGGCACAAATCAACTTTGTACTCCCCATATGATGGGGCTGTGCAGGCCGGGTGAAAGTTAGGGCAGCCTCCTGGAGGCTGCGCTAACTCCGGGTATGTCTACACTGCAAGCAGACGTGTGACTTGCAGCTCTGATCCAACCAGCCCAAATCACAACAGCCGTGAAGCTACAGAGGCTCCAGCTGTAACAGAGGCGGTACAAACTCTGCTGGGGCCGTGAGTACATATGCCGGTGGCTGGCGTAGGCTCCTGCGGCTTCCCTGAGCCAGCTAGATAAATGCCAGTGGGAGAACGTCTACATGTGTGGGAATCACAGCCCCATCTACCCTTATTCTCCACTTCCCCGGGAGCCAGGCAATCGCTGTGGCTCAGGGCATCCCGGCTATATCCCTGGAGCCTGGCCCATGTAGAAACCCTCCCATCAGCCCTGTGCAGGCGGGATACTCAGGGCCAGTCACTACTGTCTGCCCCGCTGTCAGGCCCCTGCCTCCCCAGGGCTGACAGGTGGGTACTCAGGCATGGCTCCCAGGCCATGGTGTAGGGGGTTGATCAGGGTGGGGTGGGGGACAGCCAGCATGTCCTGCACTATAGCGGGGGGGGGGCTGCATGTGATGCAATCAAGAGCCACGTCTCTCCAGGACTGTGCAGCAGGCACCCTGCGCTCCCAGCCTGAACATTGCAGAAATTGGATGGGGACAGGCAGAAGAACCAAGCGTTAAAGGGCCAAAAAAACCAACTAGGAGGGGAGAAAATGCTTCCCCCTCCCCTCCCTGCAACATAAGAGAAGTGAAATGAAACCAAAGATCTCGGCGGGACCTGGCCCTTTCAAAGAGGACACTCAGTGTCAGCGGATCAGAGCTGGGGTGCCCCATCTGGACCAGGCAGGCTCAGCCCCTCCTCCCGGAGCACCTGATGCATTAAATCAAGCCGCCATTCAACAACGTCCCCGCCTGCTTGCTCCTAGCCACGAGCCATAAAGGACCTTCGGGGAAGCTTGTAAAAACCAGAGGGCATTGTGGGAGACAGAGGTTATTAGCCAGGATTAGCTGCTCTAATCTGCTTCAGGTGTGAGTGGCTCCATTCCCAAAAAAGGGCCTTGAGACAGGAAAGCTCGTCAATGCTGAGCCAGGGGCGCAGGGGGATTGGCTGCCTGCTGTCTGAGCAGAAGGCGGGGGGCCACTGTCCTTCCTGGTGAGGCCAGGAGTGTTCATCCCTACCCTGTCCCTGCAGAGAAGGCTCACGGCTGCAGCAAACGACACGTTTAACCCTGCCCGGTTTGGGCTCAGAGCCGTATCCCACACCGGCGGTTAGTGGTGTAGCCAGGGAGAATGGAAGCGTCCCCGCGGTCTCTGACTCCGCAATTCATTCCAAATGCAAAGTGATGCCCCTTGCACGGCAAAGATGGGCCCCAGTGCTGGGTGCATGGGAGGGTATAAAAAAGACAGCCAAACTCTCTCACGCGCTCAGAACAGACCCTTTGCAAGGGGGTTGGGCACGGATGGCAAAGCTGGGTGTGGGGGGAGTGTGATTTGGCAGATTCTAAAGCTACAAGTTTATTTACCTGTCCATTTAGGCCTGGACTGGGGGGCAGATTTACAGTAGATTTGGGATCCCGGGTTTCCTCTCTGGCCCATTCCCTCCTCAAGGCATTTGCAAACAAATGGGCGGGAGGAGGGGGAAGGAAGCTGGAAAATACATCCTCACTCAGCCTCCAAAGGCCCTGTTGCTCAGGGATGGAAAAAAGGCTTCCCCAATGCCCGGTTTAAGGGGCTGCATCGAAGGATAGAGCCATTCTGGGCCTTGCAGGGTATGGCAGCCTCAGCAAGCAGCTTACACTGGAAATTATGCTGCTGCTGGAAAGACCAGCAAGGGTGACTTGTTACTGCGTTGCTGGCAGGGCCGAACTTTGGACGTTTCTGCCAGGTTTGCAAACTGGATGTCTGGGCTCGGCCTGCCTGCCGGAAACACAACCCCCAAGGCTTTCTGCCAAACTCCGCTGCGCTTTCTCAGCCTTCATCTTGATGGTGAATGCCTCCGTTTGTGGAGCAGCAAGGAGACCTTGTGATTAAAGGCCTAGGACCTGGGGACTGATTCCCAGTTCTGCCACAGACTCCTTGTATGACCTCGGTCAAGTCACTCCATCTTTCTTTAGGACTCAATTAAATGATAATCTTCCTCTTCTCTGTTTTTAGAGACAGGTATATTTAATCCTGTCTCAGTAGAAAGGGCTGGACTACATGATCCTTTGAGGTCCCTGCCAGCCCCACATTTCTCTGATTCAATGACAGCTCCATACTCTATGTGCAGCACCTAGCACCATGTAGCCTTGATCTTCAGCAGTGCCTCTCTTTGACGGTCTGTAATACAAACAACCGGGCCCTGACCCCAATCCCATCTAGTCACCCACACATGAACAGCCCCAGCCTTCTTAAAGGCAAATCCCTGGTCCCTTGCCAGCCAGTAAAATTCCACAGTGGCAGGGTTTCACCCCAGCTGTTTTTTCCTTTCTCCATCTCTCTGGCTAATCCATCTTTTTCAGAGCCCGCCCTGCAGCCGTTTGCCCTCGCACGAAGTGCACGACTCACCTCACGGGAACAACTTGTTTATTGCACGACAGCTACTTGTGGGGTGGTTGGTTACTTGGGGTAGAAACAGCAAGCTCCGCACCGGTCAGAGGGCTAGACCTCGAAGGCCCAGTTCACTGCTCTGAGACTAGAGCTGTGAGTTCCTTGAGTTTCCCTGAATACGTGAGTTCCTTGAGTTTCCCTGAATCGTGTTCAGCCCAGCCGTGGGGTGAAAGCCACCGAAGGGGGCTGGTGCACAGTGCAGGCTTAGGGGCTGCTAAATGCTGCCACCTCGTGGTGGACATGTGGGCTTCCTCGCCCCATTCAAGCGAGCTTTGCACAGATCTCAACAGAGTCTCTGATTTTCAGAAGGGCTGAGCGCACAATAACCCACTGGCTTCGATAGCTATGGTGGGTGCTCAGTCCCGCTGGCCATCCGGCCCTGATCCCATTGGCTCTGCCTGAGTTTGGGTAAAGCCCTGAGAGTGCAGCTGGAAGGGCGGGTGCTGGCTGAACCCTGGATCTGGCAGGTAGGTTGCAGTTACCTGTGGAGCTATATGGGTTCTTCCATATCCCTTTCATTACCAGTCAGAAGCTGGGACTGGAGCATGGGCTCTGCCTGTTACAGTGGCCAACCAGGCAGGGGAGAGTCTCCGAGCAGAGCATCCTTCCACTAGAGTAGCATCCCGCTTCCTCTTACTCAGAGACAGCAGAGGGAACCCTGATTCACACACAAGGGGCATTAAGGGTAGCACCATGTCTTATTGGCCAAGTGGGAAAGGAAGAGAAGAGGCTGGAGGTAGCTGGCCTGGGGTCGGTGAACAAAATCCCTCCTGAAAAGGGCCCAACCCTCTGCAGAACCAGCCCTACTAATCTCTGGGCCCCAGGCCCTTGGAAATGGGTTGGGAGGGATGAAAGGAGAGTCCACTTCCCACAGGGGTATTATCACTGGGGTGGGGGCGTCAGGCAGGTTTCCCGGGTGGGAGAATGGTCTGCCTCCTTCGGGGATAGGGGGTGGGGGGCTAGAGTTGATTAGATGGCAGTGCGAGGTCTTCAGCCCATGCATGGAATATAGACAGGAAGCCAAATAGGTAAAAAGTCAAGCTGGATGAGGAGGAAGGAGCGGTCAGATGTTGATAGGGATGGAAGAAAGGTCAGAGCTAAGCTGTATGGGGACAGAAGGCGGGTCAGAGCTAAGGTTGCTGGGGATGGAAGAAGGGGTCAGCCATTGATAGGGATGGAGGAAGGATAAAGAAGATAAGGTTATTGAGAACGGAAGGAGGGGTCAGCCATTTATAGGCTGATGGGGAGGGAAGAGGAGTCAGAGCCAATGTTGATGAGGAGGGGTCAGAGCTAAGGCTGATGGGGACAGGAGAAGGATCAGAGCTAAGGTTGGTGGGAATGAAAGAAGAGTTCAGACACTGATGGGCTGATGGGGAGGGAGGGGGGTCAGGGCTAAGGTTGATGGGAAGGAAAGAAGAGATCAGCCATTGATAGTGATGAAGGGTCAGCCATTGATAGGTAGATGGGGAGGGAGGAGGGGTCAGAGCTCAGGTTGATGGGGAGGGAGG
>ML685800.1:5536028-5547833 GCA_007922175.1 Pelusios castaneus
GATGGGGAGGGAGGAGGGGTCAGAGCTCAGGTTGATGGGGAGGGAGGAGGGGTCAGAGCTCAGAGCTCAGAGCTGGACCCTTAGCCAAGGATTTGACATTTTCTTGTTCCAGGTCCAAATCCTGCTCCCACTAAAGCCAATGGCTGCCTTGACCTCTGCAGGAGCTGTGGCCCCTGTGATGTATTTGCGGGTCAAAGGGAATGGCAGCTCTGCGTCACTCAGGTGCTGGTGTGGTTATAGAAGCTCTGGATGACGACATCCCTGTGGCTGGGGAACCAATCCCTCAGGCGGCAGATCAGCTCCAGCCACCAGGGATAGAATATCTCCCGCTCCCTGTTGGCTGCCCCTTTGATGATGGTGAGCGCGGCTTCAGCAGCTGGAGAGGGACTCATGTACACCTTGTCCCTGGAAGGGAACAATCATCTGGTCACACAAACACACCCGTCCTCACCCTGGCCTGCTCTGTGCAAACCCGATGTCTCAGGAGTGAAAGACGCACACTCCCCCATTCACACCCCCAGAGGAATGAAAGCACACCCCCTCGTGCACACGCACCCAAGCGTGCACAGGCAGAAGGCAAACATGCTTGTTCACATGAACAGCCACCCGGATGCACACCCTTTCTGGCTGCACACATACACACCTCGTCTTCTCCATAGCCGCTTCGGTGTCGATCAGCCCCAGGACGCAGAAAGTGATGCACACATCTTTCTTCTGCATGGTGAGCTCGTGGCGCAGCGAGCTAAAGAATCCATCTAGGGCAAACTTGGTGGCAGAGTAAGAGGTTGTGAAGGGAGTTGAGATTTTCCCTGGAAAGGAAAACAAGAGGAGAGGAAACTAAGTGACGCTGCTGGGACAGTGCGACCGAGTGTGAGAGCACAGTTGGGAGGCACACACAGACACAGAGTTTTGCCACAATGCATCAGGTCATTGCTCCCTCTAAACAAGTTTCCTCATCTTCAGCAGTGGTCGAGACAGGACGCTTGAGAAGATGGAAACACTCAGTCCTATAAGCCCCAGGACACCTGTCAGGCTTGTGCAGAAAAAGATTCCTTGCTGTTTGGGCTGTAGCAATCAGTTCTCACTCTTGGCCATTTGGCTGCTGCCCTCCCATGCCCTAGGGGGGAAGGACCAGAGTCGCAGTCTGACTAATGCTGCAGGCAGGGCTTAGAAACTCATTCAGGATCAAGCCAAAGCGTTGCAGCGTTTATCAGCCATAGCTCCGTGCAGGTTTCACGTGCTAACCTGTGAGGGAAGAGACCACCGTCAGAACTCCTTTACTCTCCGTCAGGATGGGAAGAGCTGCCGATGCCAAGGCCACATAGCTATGGAAATTCACCTGGAATGAAAGGAGATGAGACATGAAAGGAATGGGGAAGCCAAGGCCAAAAGAGCCATTGGTAGCAGGAGGGGTCAGAGCTCAGGCTGTTTAGTTTGTTCTTTTCTTTTTTAATAAACCTTTAGATTTAGATGCTAAAGGATTGGCTGGCACCGTCGTATTTTAGATAAGATCCAAACTCGTATTGATCTGGTAATGTGGCTGGCCCTCTGGGGACCAGAAGAACATTTTGTAATGTGAAGAGAGCTTTAAATAACCTACCACTTTACAGGAGCTATTTGCAGACTGGGAGCCAGAGACTGAAATGCAATAAAGGGGGCTGTGTGATTTCTTTTTTGGCCTTCTTGACCACCAGTGTGGGGGACAAGGAGCATAGTCTGTGACTGGCTGGTAAATGAAACTGCAGTGGGAGCCACCAGTTTCGGGAGAATTGGCTCTATTTTTTTGCAGGCTGCTCTGACCTTGGCATTTTCACTGTGGGCTGCCAGCGCACCTTCGGTCACAAACACAATCGGCGATATCACAAACTCCACAGTGTAGCAAATTAAACAAGCAGCCAAAACTTGCATGCTCACTCCATCCTTTGTGGGGAGCCCCATAGTAGGCAAGACCACCCACGAGCGGTCCTTGGCTTGGCAGGTTCCAGGATAGCACCCAAGCAGCGGTTACGCTATGCCTAATGCATATTTAGTTGGTGTTTCGGCTCCTTTTCCTCTGTCTTTCCTCACCCGATTGATGTCGGCCTGCCCTTCGCCTACAGATTACTAGGCCATTTAATTCAAGCTTATTAGCATATCTCCGGAGTGGTCAAACTTATTGGCCCTCCGAACCACATGCAGCCATCTTCAGCAGTTTGAGAGCCGGGCATGCCCACCAAGCCTTGGAGCTTCAACGTGCGGCCGGGTGGTGGCGGGGTTGGGGCTTCTGGCCCCAGAAGTGAGCATAATGAAGCCCTGAGCCACAGGGGGAGCCATGAGCTGCCCTTTAACTGTAAAAGAGCCACCCCCGGCACATACATCAGTGACTTTATCTTGACATCCTTGTGGTTGGACAGCGGCTGATGTTCTGAACTGATACCATTTAGAACGGGTATAAACCGGCATCTTGCTTGGTGCTCACTGGTGGCTTACCAACGCTGGTAACAGATCGATACAGCTCTCTATCTTGTGACATCTTGTGACGCAGAGTCCATTACTGGGGCAGTTGGTTATGTTGAGCCCTCCGGCTTAACACGTTAGCTTGGTGAAGCAAGCGTCTTACAGGCTTGAGACCTGTAAACTTACGCATTACCACCTTAATCCATGCCTAGATCTCATTTAGCATAGGTCTGGATATTTATAGCCCAATAGCTGGCTACACATTCGGGGGATGTAACAACAGAATGGCTACATCTGCAAGCCGGGTCTAGGAGCCAATGCCATGTTACACACCTCACTAGCTGCTACGCTGATGGGTGCCCTAGTAAACAGACAGATAGACAGGGGTAGACGGACAGGATGCTGAGTGGCAGTGACTATCCGCGCCATCCATCCGCGCCTCACATCACAGCAGTCTTCTCAATCAGCAGCAAAGCATTAGAGATCTTTCCATTTCACCTTTGTTTAGAGCCAATGGGCCTAATGGCCTGACTTCAGTGGAGTTGGCCCTGATCTGAACTAGCCCCCGGCCTCTCCAAGCAAGGCCAGTCTCAGGAGGAGCCAGACTCCTCCAGCAAAGGCACGCTCTCCACTGCAGAAACCCACCTGCATGAGCCAGCGGGTGTGATTCACATCCCCATCCCACATCTGGAAAGGGGTCACGCCGATGTGGTTCAGCACCAGATGATCCAGTCCTCCTGCAAGCAGCAGAGAAGCATGGGATCAAAGTCAGGTTCAGGGCAACCTGTCTCACCAGGCCATTCAAAGTGAGATGGATGCAACCACGTTCTACCCTGAATTGTTATCATCGGGGCCTGACTCTCACAGTGACACCCGTTCTCCCCCAGCTTCAGTCGCTTTTCTTCAGACAGCCCCAATACACACCCAGTTTTTTCAAAGCAAATTGCACCACCTCTTCTGGGGCTTGAGGGGATGACATATCGGCCGGGATGTAAAAGACTTTCTCTGCTCCCAGCTGCAGACATTTCTCCATCACCTGGAGGAATAACAGCATCAAACAGATCTAAGTAGACTTTTTTGGCGGGGAGAGACAAGGGGCTGGTACTCCATCTACCTCACTGTTTTCACGCCATGGTCAACAAGAGCCAATTAGGAACAAAAATCACACATTTTACATCCACATTTATTTGCATCCCACGCAAAGGGTCCCAATTTTCGTTCACATTAGAGGCTGTCTCCATGAGGGAATCAACATAATGCTTTAAATTCATACCCGACCTTCGTCTGAAAGAACTCGGAAATGCAAAGAAGCCCTTCGGCAGCGCACAAGGGCCTAGAAAGAGTACACCTACTTCAAGGCCCCTATGCCCTGTCAAAACAGCGTAATATGGCCCAAAAGTGAATGAGAAAGAAGCCCAAAGGTGACTCTGCAAGAGGCTGAGACCAATCCTAGTGCAATGTCCTTACGTTCACGTCTCAGAGTTCCACCCCTCCAGCCAGAACAGAACCTTGAAAACATGCTGCTCCGGTGCTTCATGCACCCATGTCTCTTCTATTGCTTGGACTCCCTTTTGGACCATATCTCCCATGATACACCACAGCCTCCCATTGTGGTGCATCATGGGCAGTCATATGCCTGCACTGCATCATGGGAGATGAAGTCCAGCGAGAGATTGTGGCCCACAGACAAGAATGTGAGCATGGGACTACAACTCCCAAGAGGCACGGTGGTGGCACTTCAGAATTTAACCGTTTGGTCTGGGAGTGTTTTTGGGCAAAAAGCAAAAATCGACTTTTTGTACAGACGGCGGACACTTTTCATGGAAAAATTCATTTAGTCCACATTTTCTGGCAAAAGACAGTTTTGGTGGAAAATTTCTGACCAGCCCAACATTTTTTTTTTTTTTTTTTTAAAGGGCCACCTCTTCACTGCTGTCTTCTACTGTGTGAGGAGGTTGGCTCTTACCTTCTGTAGCACTGTTTCCCTCCTGGCAGTCAGAACTATTTCAGCACCAAACCTGGAGTAATGATATGCCATCTGCTCTCCGATCCCAGTACTGGCTCCAGTCAAGAGAACTCGGGCACCAGCGATGCTGTCTTGGGGGGTGAAGAGGAGGAGAGAGCAGAAGAAGAAGGGGCTAGTGAAAGAATTACAGTAAATGATGTGGGGAGCTCTCATGGCTGGAAGGTTTGGCTAAGTGCCCACAAGCCTGGATGCTTCTCCAAAAGTATGGAGAATTAAGTTGAAGACCTCATTCAATCAGGTGGCCTAATGAGAATATCAGCACATGCTGCTTGAGGATGGGTAGGAAATACCATGGAAACATCAACTTTCCTGGTACTGAGATCTCTTCACTTCTGACTGGTACAAAGACTAGCCATTGTCTAAACAGCTGGCCCACCCCCCACTTTCCCAGTAACCGGCTCAACCACTCTTTCCCTAGTCACACTGCAGCTGGCTCGCTCTGTCCTTTCTCAAGTCACACTGTAGCCGGCTCATCTAATTATGTTGTAACCAGTTTCCGATCCCTAGTTACCCAGGCTGACTCGTCCATTCCTTGCTATGGTATCCTCTAGCGAAACAGATGAGGGCCCATGATCAAGATGGCAGGTTGGCATTTAAGAATCCTAGACCAAATAGTCCGACAGGATGATCATTTACTTGCAGTCTTATTCATGAACCACTTTGGTTCTGGTGGCTTTGAAGAGATGAGGATTAAGTATTTGCTATTATTGCATAACTAGATAACTGGTGATTTTTAGCCTCCTTCCAAACTCATAACTGCACTCCAGGCTGTCACGCAGATTGGTCTTTCTCAGGTCTGCTGATACCCAGTCCAGGTATCAAGTCTCCCCACTGGTCATCTTCCGTCCACAATCATTGCGAGAGCCTTCCCATCATTACAGCTGGTGGGTGTCTGCTAGATACGCACTAACTTCACATGTCTTCAGTTGGAGCAACCCTCATTATGCCTCTTACGACTTCACTTTGTGTCCCATCATGGAGCGTCCAACCATTTGGCCTTCTCAACATTGTCATTTCTGTGATGGAGAGCGTACGGATTTTCCTTTCCTGTGGCTGGCCAAGTCTCTGATCCATATGCTAAGCTAGGTCAAATTGCAATTTTATTCCCTCTTCCTGTTAATTTTTATGAACATCTTTTTGTCACAGAGAACTAGAGTCCATTCCCACAAACTTGCACCAAGCGACTTTAGGATGACTGGTTTCACTCAAAAGGGCACCGTTGTAGGCAACCACTGGCCCTAGACATTTATATTCTTTCCCTCTCCACCTGTGAGATCCTGTACAGCGAGCGAGTCCTCTTCCTTCAGCGACCATAGCCAACATTCACTCTATATACAGTGAGCTAAAAACTATGTTGCCATTGTTCAGCGTTGGATTGCAAAGTCTCAACATCTTCTGGATGTAAAACCACGTCATCAGTGAACAGGACGTTTCAGAATGGCTCCATTCTCACCTACCACCTCCATGACAACTGCAAGCAAAAAGGGCTCAACTTTGCCTTCTTCTACAGGTTCTTACCTCCTTCATCCCAACAGATTCTTGAACATGAAGATTTCGCCACCAAGTCTCTCTTCTTGTATTATCCGGCACTGATTTCAATCACTCCCAAGACATATGTTATTTCCAGGAGAGCTAACCTCAGTATGAACCAGTTATCCTCCACACATCCCTGTGCGCAGTCAATAAGTCCATGCGTTACTCCTTGTTTGAAGGTTTTTCATTACCATCTTTACATTTCCACTCCTTAGGCCCTTCTGAAGTCTAGGAGTTTTAGATACTTCTGAGGTCACTGCACTCTGAAGTCCATAAGAGGATGTCTGTGCCGTCTCACAATACACTTGCTGGGTATAACTTTACAAATGGTTATTCATGATCTGTTTCTTCTTTTTATGAAAAGAAAAACAACTTTGGACTTTCCAGAGGGATAGCCTTGTTAGTCTGTGTACAGCAAAAAACAACGAGAGTCCTGTGGCACCTTATAGACTAACAGATTTTCCTCGGCATAAGCTTTCAACTGACAAGTGGGTTATAGCCCACGAAAGCTTATGCTGAAGAAAATCTGTTAGTCTATAAGGTGCCACAGGACTCTCGTAATTTTGGACTTGTACCTTCCAGTGGCATAAGTTACGAGGTGGCGTTCCCCCTTCTGCAAGTGCATGTTTACAATCACCAAGACAAGTCTGCAGGCTCATATCCCTCTTGGCGTTTCTGGTTCCTGTTCTGTGCCTACATGGACTGGCTCATATCCAGCCTGTACAATTCCAGGAAGAGCATTTAGATGTGCTCTCACAATCATCTTCTCGTTGGATGGCAATAAGGGGAAACAACTCATCGAAAAGCTCTACTTTTACTCTTTGATCCTCTCCTAACTTTAGTAGAGACCCACTTATTACATCGATCATTATCTCTTCCCTGCACAGTTTATCGCTCATCAGTCGGTTCAACCTTCTGGTAACCTCTATCATATGCTTCTGCCTGATTTCATCCAGAACAACTCCAACACCATTTTAGCAAGCTGAGCTCCCTGAGGATTTCGTAACTCTCTACCAGCATCTTGGCTTTGCAAACTGCCCCAACCAGTTGGTTCACGATTGCTTATTAAATATCTGCAGAATATTCCCTTACCTGTTCTACTGTGCAGGAACATACCTGATGGGAGTTGGTCTCTCTGTCTGGCCACTACCATACCTCTTTCCTTATTATTAGCATTTATTATCTGTATGACTGCAATCGAGATCAGAGCTCTACTGTGCTAGGCACTGTACATATAAGTAGCGAGGACTATCCCTGCCCCAAAGAACTCACAGACTAAATAAACAAGAAGTGCTGTTGTTACCCATTTTACAGGTGAAGAAGTGAGGCACAGAGAGAGATTACAATCTAAACAGAAAAAAAATGGGAGGGAAAACAAAGCAAGACAAGGAAAGTGACATAGGCAAGGTCATACAGTCAGTCAGTGGCAGAGCCAGGAATTGAACCCAGGCTCCTGAGTCCCAGTCCAGTGCACTGTCCACTAGCCCCTGCTGCCTGCCCTCTGCCTATTATATAGCAATGGTCACTAGTAAAAGCAGCTCAGCTGGCTCCTTCTTAAATCCAGTTTCTTTCACAGACCTTCTCTTCTCCACGCCAGCTGCCTCTAGACCACTGGCTAGAGTTTCACAGAGGATGGCTTGAGAACTCTCTCCCTCCCCCAGGCAGCCTCTTTCCAAGCTCTGGCTGTTTCCCCTTTCGGCCTACCTGGGTTAAAGGTGTCTCTCCAGAAGAAAGCCAGAAGCCCAGCTATAACTGCAGCAGCACAAAGCATTTTCCCTGCTAGGATCATCTTCCCCAAAGCTGTGGGGGATGAAAGACGAGAACCTCAAGGGTGAATGGAGTGTCCCACGCACTGTAAACCTCTGTCTTGGGCTCCGGGAGCCAACCTGTGTGAACAGGGTAATGGAAAGGGGGTGAAATGGCAAGCTACCCACTGGTAGCTAATAAGTTGTAGTTCCATTTATGAAGGAGAGGGGACGACATAGCTCTGAAAACAGTTGATAGTTGCAGAAAAGAGGGAAGGGGAATCAGGGCCCAGCTGATCAAAGTAGTAGCTGCCACCAGCATTCCTGTGGCATAAACTCGAGCTGCCCTGTAGGACCCTGATCCCAACACTGCAGAGATGAGTTTCCCCTTGGGTGCACTGAAAGCTGTTTGGCTTTCCAAAGTCTAATTAATCACAGCTTTATCTGGCCCTTGGATAACGCCTGTTCACCTGCAACCTTTGATACATTTTTGATAAGGCTCTTTGTAAACTGACAAAGGACGATGAATAATAAATCAACAAGCAAAGTTCTGCTGCGGTTCAAAATTAACAGGAAAGGAAGCAGAAGCGCGGTGTAATGGTTGCTCCCAGGGTGGGTTCAAGCAAATTTGCTGCAGTAGAACCAGACAGTTGCATCCTTGACCTCCAGCTCAAGATTCAGTGCCAGATCCCCAGCGGGTGTAAATTGGCATGGGGAAAAAAAATCAATGGAGCAAGCTGATTTACAGCAGCTGAGCATCTAACCCAGACCATGCAACTTTTTCTCCTCCTTGCCCCAAGCCCCGGGGCGATGGTAGCTGGAGGATGGTGCTCCAGTTAAGGGAAGAGTAGCTAGAGGCCCGAGGAAAGAGGATGGTCTGTGACGTGACTTGGTGAAAGCCAAGATGAAAGAAGGAAGTGTTCTGACGGCCCAGTTACTGCCACCTTAGCGTTCCTCAGCTTCCCATTTTAGCTTGTCCCGAGTGGAATGGGAGGGAGGGGTAGCCGGTGGGGTGGAAGGGTGTCACTTGCACAGACCCTCCTGCTTCCGCACATTAGAGTAACTTTTAGTGTTACTATAGTAACCGAGTTCCAAAGGGGTAGCCGTGTTAGTCTGTTGCAGAGAACTTTTTAATTTTAGCAAATTACTTCAAAAAATTATTATTAAAGCATTTCTAGTTATAACAACAATAAAACTTCTATGTTGGGGACACTCAAAACCAAAGTCGCCTGGCTAAACCTTCCTCCTATTTGGCACTTTTAAAGTCTTTAAAAGTGCCACAGGACTCTGTTGTTTTTCTACAATAGACTAACACGGCTCTCCCTTTGGAATTTGATATACAAGCTTAGAGTTCTGGAAAATAGTGGATAGATTTTCCTTCTTTAAGGCTACAATCCGCAAAAAGAAAACTAAAAACTTAACCCTACTGAAATATATTTAATAATAGTATCGTCCACTTACAAAACTCTGCGTGACTTGCCAGAAACACTCCTCACTTCTTCTGATCTCGCTCTCCTCTCCTTTTAACTCACATGGGTTTTGTATCAGTAGCCACACCCACTTAAGACGTAAAGAGATAGTCAACACAAGATCAATTGTTTAAAGAGTTCACCGTAGTTCCAGAGGGTATACCTCTCCCTATTTCCATGACTTTGCAACTCCCTGTTGGTGTGTGAAAGACCCAAATTAATGACGGGGGGGGGGGGGGAAAGGGGGAACAGGCTATATGCAAAGTACTGTCAAATGCCGCAAAGTCAATCAATGGAAAAAAGACAGTTATAAATCTTTTTTCTTCTGTATTCCCTTTCAGTGATAAGTGTTGTTGATAACAACTGAAGTGAATAATTCACAGATAGAAGGGTGGTTTTAAATTGTCTCTATTACCTTAATTTTGAGACTTGGTATCCACAAATCTAAATTAGTGGTTCTCAACCCACAGGCCGCTTGTGGCCGAAATCAACACTCAGTTGCGGCCCATGTGACATCTTCTGGGTCATAAAGGTAGTGTGTGTCTAATGTACGGAAATGGCCCACATAGAGAACTGCATATGTCGCCCACAACGTTAACTAGATTGAGAACAACTGAAAACTCCTCAGAAATGTAACAATAAATATTTCTTGGCAGGTTTGTGCGCTCTGATAGCCTCAGGAGATAAATGTCCCGTTTCCAAGAGGGCTCCAGGAGAATGGTGGTCAGGCATTCTTACTTCACCTAACTTCTCTTTCATAGAAACAGTGACTCAATCCTGCAATTGGATCTGTGGGGATGGATTCCTTCATCCACATGGAGCCCCAGTGAAGTGGAAAGGGCTGCACGCTAGGACAAAAGTCTATCCACATGGATCCAACTGCAGGATTGGGGCCATAGCACCTGTTTCATGTTCCAATTGATGTTAATAGTTCTTTTGCAACAGACTTCACTGGCAAACAGGATCAAGTCCCACACTCAAGGCTCCATGTACTCCGTAACAAACAAAACCCAAGTTTTTTGGCCCCACTGATTTCTGCAGCATTTTAATGGGAAACTCTATGGGGTAAGGACCCACACTTACAGAAAGTCCCTTGCAATAAACCCTAAGTAAAGTGCTAAACACTAAACAGGAGCAAAGATAATTTCTTACTCTACAATATGACAAGTTCCAGAAGAGTAGCCATGTCAGTCCTCTTCAGCAAAACAAACAAGGAGTCCAGTGGCACTTTTAAGACTAACAAATTTATTTATTGCATGAGCTTTTATGGGAGAAAATCCTACTTCATCACATGCTTGAAGATGGAGAATTTACAGACTTACATATTCTACAGTATGTTTGTGAAAACTAATCCAATAATAACAGATGCAAGGGTTTTTATTGTAGATCATCCTGCAACAGGTCACGGCTAGAGGAATTCATTATTTGTCACATGGCTACGTTTACCTGCAGGTAGCCAGGATGATGACAGATGATCAGCGAGATACATTTTGCAGCTTGGAGCCTTATTGCGGTATAACAGAGAGATGCGACATGTTTTCCATGTCACAGAATTACGTGGGCAACTGTCAAACCCATTTTTAATGCATGCAGCAGAACTGCACAGCTAAGGGTGCTATGCGTTTTTCATGCACGCAGCAAGACGGTGTGGAAAAGAGCAAGATGGAATTTGGGGGCACGTACGGGTTACTGGAAAGGAGAGTGAGATGAGCTCATGATGCACCTCGCGGGTGCATCATGGCATAGGCAGCAGGGATTCCGGGACAGCAGGCTGCGAGAAGGGCGGTGGCGCCAGGAAGGAAGCAGGAATTAGTTGGAAGGGTGTTTAGGGTGGGTCACATGGACTGTGGTGAAGGGCCACAGTCTGTTTCTCACTTTATTTCACCAGAGAGCAGATGGGGTTGGCAATGGGGTGCGGGGTGCAGGTTGGCAGGGAGGCCAGCGCGGTGCTGGGGGAGGCTATAGCAGGAAACCCAGAAGCTGGGTTTTCTGGTCTGGGGTTTGCTGCAGGCACCAAGGGCTGAAACTCGTTTCAGAGCTCGCAGAAGGTGCATTGAGTGCCTTTGCTCATGCTCTGCCCCCCTTCTCCACCCCAGAGCCAGTGACCAGCCCCAGGCCAGACCTACCTGGCTGCCGCAGGGCGACCTTAAAAGGCCTGGCGCGGACTCACCCGAGGAGAAGGTCACACCCTGGCTCCGCCCCCACCTGAGCCCAGCCCTGCCGCCATGACACCTACCGAGGCGGAAGTGTGGCTGTTCTCGGTCACGTGATGGCCCAGGCGGGGGCGGATGAGGTAGCCAAGCCTGGTAACAATGGGGCCCGCCGCCTCCACCACGTGACCGGCCGGCTCGGCCGGGAGACTACAACGTCCGAAGGCCTTTGCGGCGCGCGGTCGGGCGGTGTTTGCTCGCTGCTGCCCTTGTCGGGCCCCCGTCATCATGGCCTCGCGGGTCTTCCCCGTCGTCAGGTGAGGCGGGCGGGTGGGTCACCTCCGTTCCCCTCCCGCACCCCGAGCGCCACACGCCCATCCCCCGACCCCTTCAGCCCCCCATCCCCCACGTGACCCCCTTCAACCTCCTCCAACCCCTGTGACCCC
>ML685800.1:5547843-5649135 GCA_007922175.1 Pelusios castaneus
CATCCCCCACGTGACCCCCTTCAACCTCCTCCAACCCCTGTGACCCCCTTCAACCTCCTCCATCCCCCACGTGACCCCTTCAGCCCCCCATCCCCCACGTGACCCCTTCAGCCTCCCCATCCCCCACTCTTCCTGCTCCCCTTCAGCCTTCTCCATCCCCCCACGTGACCCCCTTCAGCCTCCCCCACGTGACCCCGTGACCCCCTTCAGCCTCCCCCATCCTCCCATGTGATCCTCTTCAGACTCCCCCCCATTCCCCAACTGCCTCTTCACCCCTCATACTCTCCCATCTCCCAGATCAGGATGGGCTTTGGGGAAGGAAAATGATATAAGGCTCCTCCCTGGCTCAGTGCTGGGGGGGGAGGGGTGCTGCTGAACTCATCACCCGTCACTGAAGGGGGTGGAGCTGGCAAAAGGGGTGGGCGGGGCATGTGGACTTTCACGGGGAGTGCCTTTCTCCACCATGTTAGCCAGTCGTTGCCATTCAGTGCCTCCCCCCTCCCCCCAACGCTGGATCAGACAGGACCTGAGTTCATAAGGAACTTTGAATTTGGAAAAATAAATCCTTCAGGCCTCCCTTATACATCATAAAGTAAAAAATAGGGCCCATGCCCTATTTCTCCACCCCTGTGGTAGGATCACCGCTAATTGTCCACACTTGTATTTCTTGCACACCCAACAGTTAGTCTTAAAGACACAAGGAATTCAGAACAGGTTGGAGTGAGATGATCCTTGTAGTGTTATTCACTGCATTAGAGACATTTCTACCAAGTAATCGGCTTACTAGCGAGATGCAGTAGGAACTCTCATTAACTATGGATTTCTTCCCAAAACTAGATCTGTTCCAGTTCTTGAAATGGTTGACACTATTTTTTGAAGCTGTATATTTTTGTGCCCCCTCTACTTTTTATTTTTTACACCCTTGTAATAACTGTATCAATAATAGAAATAATAAACTTGTATAATGTATTGGTATGTAGCTTTGCGAGGTTGACAGTTAATACTTGATCTTGAAAGGCAAGGGCGGTAGGGAATGGGAATGACTAGATTTTCTTCGCTTTGGTTTGTAATAAAACATTAATGCCTTGTGACTGCTCTTCCCTCTTTGTGCCCCCTACCCTCAATTGCCTTACGTGATCCCCTCTGAAGTTCACGACCCACAGGTTGAAAAGCACTGTTCTGTGACAATGCAAACTGGTCATCTGTTGCTTCTCATTCCCCCTCAGGTTCATCATCAAAGGTAGCCTGGCTGGAGCTGCCGTTTATGTGGCGTATGATCAGGGGCTGCTGGGGAATGGCAATCGAGGAGCAGAGGCCCTCAAAAAGGCTCGCGCAGCACTGCCTCCAGCTATACAGGAATGGACGAATTACGCAGGCTGGGAGGTAGGGACTGTCCAGACAAGTTAGCAAACCAGATGGATTCTCTTGGTGATGAGAGAGAGAGAGAAAGTACTGGGGTAAAATCCGGGCTATCAGTGGAGTCAGACTTGCTATTTTTGTTTTAATAGGAGAAATAGATCTTTTAAACTGGTTAGGAGGGAGAAACCTTATCTGAGGTGGGACATGAAAGGAATAATTTGCAGAAGATGAGAGGAGAGAAAATGAAAAATTGATCTAGGAGTTTTTTTAAATAACAGCAAGTACCGCTGAGCCACCTTTTTATCTGACAATCCCTAAGCACTTTAAAAACACTAATGCATTGATCCTTTCTCAAAGACCCATTTCTTCCATGCTGCTTACAGTTAATCCAGTTGTATATAATTCACCTACTGTTTTGGGGTTTGTTTGATTTTTTCCTCCTTTCACTTAATGTGTGTGCTTAGATGGTGAGCAACTCAGAACAGGGAATTTTCTTTGGAATATTTGGAGAGCACTTACTATAGTGTGGAGGTCACCATAAATAATAAAAATCCCAACTCCTGATTTAGGAAACAAGTATACATGCAATTTTCTAAATCACCTCAGTGATTTGGGTATCTAAGCTGCTTTTGAAAATGTTACCTTTTGACCCAGGGAGTCTGTGGTAGTGTCTGGTTTTTTTATTATAGTTTCATATATAGCTAGTGTCCACAAACACTTACGATTTTTACCCCCTCATTTTTTTTAGCTTCCATCCACTCCAAAATTTGACTTTTCTGTCTCTGAGTCCTGGAACACAGGTAAGACTTGAGCCTTTCGTGTCTAAGCTATAGAGTGGATCTGTTACCAGTGAATAGTTCATCCTAGAATGCTGGCCCGTTAGATTGAAGGATGAAAGACGGGAGGCGGGCAACAGAGACTAGTGAACAGAGTACTGGATTGGGACTCAGGATACCTTGTTTCTAATTCCTGGCTTTGCCACTGGCCTACTGGATGACCATGGACAAGTTTCCCCATCTGTGTCTGTCTCTCAGTTTCCCCATCTGTGCAAAGGGGATATTGATGCTGATTTCCTTTGTAAAGCACTTTGCGATTTACTGATGTAAAGTGTTATGTAAGAGCTAGGGATTATTTATGCAGACGGTAATTTAAAACAGTGAAATTGACCACGATCATGGAGGTAGCAATGTAAAGAGACACCATAATGACTTTTACTCCTGAGAAGTCCTCTCTCTGACTGATTGAAGAATTTATAAACAAAACTGAAGGAGAAAATGTTTCCATTTATTTTTGTACCACCCTAAGATGATATTTTGCCTTTCTCTAGCAATTATTATTATGTGAGCATTTCAAAACACTTAGCAAATTAATCCAGTGCACTCATGATGCTGCTAAATCTCTCCATTTTACAAATGGGAAAATTTAAGGCCCACAGAGATTAAGTAACTTGCCTGAGGTTACACAGAGGGAGTCTTTGGGAGGACCAGAAATAAACCCCAGGTCTCCCAAGTCCCAGTACTGTCTTAACTATAGATCTGTCCTTCAGACCTAGTGTGAGGTGTTGTGGGTCAGATTTCCCCACTTCAGGGTCCGCTGATGAAAGCTGACTGTAAAACTACACTGGAGTCAAGAATTATTCATACCTTTGTTTGTCTGAACCCTTCTTTCATAAGGATAGATCTCACCTATTAAATGGGAGGATCTACTGATCTATCACAAGTAACAAATTCAGCTTTGTTAATGCTCTTCTCAGGCCCTCTCTCCACTCCTTTTTTTGCAGGAGTTCAGACCACCATATCTGCTCTATCTGTGGCTCCCACTAGGATCCGTGAGTACACCCAGGATGGCTGGAAGTACGTGAATGACCTCATCAAATGAACCTTCTCTCCAGCATTTGCTGTTCCCTCCATGCTACTGTCTCCAGGATGAGACGTAGCACACACCACTAGAGGGCACCTCAGCCACGTCAAGCTCCAATAAAAGACTGTGGGAACTTCCCTTTGCGTGTGGGTTGTTGTTAGCAGGCAGGCTCTGCAATGATTGATGTTTTTATTACAGTAGCACCTGGAGCTACAGTGGAGATCAGGGCCCCGTGATGTTCGCGCTATATGCACATGTACACACTCTCCCCCCTTCCTCCCTCCCTGCTGTCAAGAGCTTACAAGCTAAATAGATAGAAACGTCATCCATCTAGAAAGTGATTGCCCGTTATTTCAATGCTACAAAACTAAAAAAAACCCCAAAACCATCAGACGATTACCCAGATGCACACAGTATGAAAAGATCGGACAAATTCGACAAGTTATGGTAGAACTCTGTCAAATGGAGAGGAAAGGGGGCTTTCACCCCTCATTGCCCTAAGAAAATAAACCCATGGGTTTTTTGACACCTTATCCCAAGCCGTGTCACCCCACTACTGAATACTTTTATCTTGTAACATGAATCTATTGATCATAACGGGCCCTTATGGCTTCACAAGCGATGAATGTTGGTGATTCCAGGGAGATTACCCCCGTAGTCTAGCCTGTGAGTAAGAATGGCATATTATGGCCCATGTTTAGCCAAAGGGGCAAATAGCCTAAAGGAAAAGTGCCAGATTTTTAAAACTACATATTTAATGGGGAATTCCTTTGAGAAAGAGATGCACAGTGATTTGCTTGGGCCAGTAAAAGCAAAAGCAGTTAACTTTTCTTCTCATGTATGTTTCTTCTAATAGCTGATCTCTGAGTGCTTTTCAGACACTAGCTCTCCCCGTAATTTTGAAGCAGGCAGGAAGAAGAGCCACAGAGACGTACCTTGGTCAAGTCCCCTCACATCAGCGGCAGATCCGGGAACATCTTTACGTGTAAAACACCTAATGTTTTAGTGGCTGGAGGTGGAACTGAGTCAGAGTAGCTGGATTTTCAGCAGCAGCTGCTGGATGCTGAGCACGTTTGAAAACTGGTCCCTTTTAGATGCCTAAATGGGAGCTGAGCTCTCTTGAAAAATCGGCTCCCATGTGATGCTCGCATGTTCTGGATGGTGATGCCCTCCAAGAGTAGACCTGGATCAGGTTGTCCTGTTTCTGCTAGATTATGGTCTCGTACTCCTGGTGCATCGTTTCAATGTAGAGCTCATCGTATTTCCAGTATGTTAATGTTTGCCTTTTCTCAGGTTGCGAGCTGGGTGAGTTCTTGACCACGCACTTCCCGCTTTTCTCTTCTAAGTCTAAGACAGAAGGACAACGACCATTGTCAGTGATTTTTGTGCCTACATGGCCTAGGACTGAAAGTGCCCACTTGTAAAATTTGGATTTGTAGCTGGCTGCTGAACCCTGCCAAGAGTCAGGTGTTTGGACGATGTTTCTTCTCTGAGCTCCTCTCTCCTGCCCATGGGTAAACCCACAAGAGGCTCAGTTTGCTTCTGATTTGGAGGGGCCTCGGGTGGTGGCTTTTCTGACTCTGTGGCGTCTGGAAATAGCTCTGCACGTTGGCACCTCCATGGAAGAAGCTGGCTGAAATCTCAGAGGCTGATGGCCTGGAAATGGAGAACGGTTTCCAGGCGCTTCAGAACCACGAGTGGTTCGTTCAGGGAGGGATTTCCTCTTATCTGAAGCTGTTCACCCACTTTTAATAACTAAATATCAAAATTCCCCTAAGCCAATGAGGTTTCACAGCCAGCAGTACACCAGGGAGCAACATGGCCAGCATCAACAATTGACTGCCCTAGCTGGTCCCTATTTGGCAGTTGGGGAACTGGAGGTGGTCTTTTGGTGTGAGAGTGAAGAAGACCCCACAGGATTGTAACTGAGTGCTGTAATCACTCAGCTACTGCACTTCTGAATAGTTAAGTGATCCCCTGGCGATATGAGGGGTTGCATAGAGAAGGGTGTCCGTACCTCTGTGCACAGCAACTGTAAATGATTGGCAAGTTCCAGAGGGGTAGCCGTGTTAGTCTGTATACAGCAAAAACGACGACTTTAAAGACCTACAAATTTCTTCCGACATAAGCTTTCGTGGGCAACCCACTTCGTCAGATGCATCTAACTGGGCAGCAGCTGAGAAATTTCATGAAGCTGCCAGATTACCTAGTATTTGAGGAACCAGCAGCTTCGATCTGTGTTTTCTTAACAGGTTCTCTGCTGTATTCTGTGCTCAAGGGAGTGACAAAGTAGAATATGCTAGGAAACCTCCCCCCGCCTCTCTGCCAGTCTGATGTGGGGAAGATTCCTTCCTGACCCCAAATATGGGAATCAGATCCTGAGCATGTGCGTGAATCTACCAGCAAGACACCTGGGAAAGAGTTCTCCAGTAGCTCAGAGTCTTCTCCATCTAATGTCCCATCTCTTGCTGTTGGAGATATTTGCTAACACACCATCTTAGCCATACATTTCTTACGCTCATTCTTGAAACAAGTTAGGTTTTTTTTGGCCCGCTACTCCCCTGGGGCTATGTCTACACTCACCAAAGTTAGTTTGAATTAGTTAATTCGAACTAACTAATTTGAATTAATTTTAGTTCGTTTGAATTTACTTAATTCGAACTAGCAAAATTTAGTTCGGACTAAGCAAGTGCCATGAATGGCACTTGCTTAGTTCGAATTAGCGAATTGCATTGAGTTCAATGGGCCGGTTAGTTCGAACTAAGCAATTAGTTTGAACTAACATGGCCACATTGGTTAATTCGAATTAACCCTTAGTTCAAATTAACCCTTAGTTCGAATAGCCTATTGGAATTTATTAGTTCGAATTAAGGAAGCCCTTAATTCAAACTAATTAAAGCCTAGTGTAGCACTGGCTTTATTTAGTTTGAATTAAGCTTCCTTAATTTGAACTAACTTGCCAGTGTAGACATAGCCCTACGGCCGTTCCAGAACGTCATTCATCTGAGGGTAAGGAGCCATCTCATTCCAAGCCTAAACTTGATGATGGCCACTTTATATCCATTTGCTCTTGTGCCAGCCTTAACCCTTAATTTAAATGAACTCTTCTCCTTCCCTGGTGTTTATTTCATTGATGTATCACTTGCTGGTTTGGAGTAAAAGGTGGACTCTTTGTAACTTCAAGTCTTGAAATCAAGATTTAAGGACTTCAGTAACTCAGCCAGAAGCTATGGGCCGATTACAGGAGTGGGTGGGTGAGGGTCTGTTGCCTGTGATGTGTAGGAGGCCAGACTTGATGATCGTGGTGGTCCCTTTGGCCTTAAAAGTCAATGCATTCATGAGCACAAGAAGGTGGTGATGAGCGACCAGAGAAAGGTCTCTGGTGCACTACCTTCCGAACATGTGAATTGGATCACAGGTACATGGGGAAGAGAGAGAGACAGAGTGTAGAAAGAGAACGTGTGTGAGAGAACTGTAGAGGGTCAAGACAAGATTTGGTGAGGGTAGGGAAAGCATGGCTTTGAGCTAGACAACAGCCTCCAAGTCTGCCTTGTTCAGGTTGGGAAGACCTCTGGGGAAGCCCAACATGAGAAGAGCATGTGTGTCGCACCTGAAAACTAAGATTGGTTTACTGCGTCCTTAGCACTAACAATTTCATATTCACTGGGAACATTTAAAAATCAAGGTGCCAGTTGGCTCCTTGGATGTGCGTAGCCTAGCAACGGTTCGGTAGGGTACCAGTTATGCCAGGCTGTATTTGTCCCTAAACGTTTCCGGGACAGCGAGCCTACGCTGTTTGAGAAAGCAAAGAATGGGCTGAGCAGGAGCTGATGAGAGCCTTTTACTTGCCTTTTTTGCTGTCCAGCGTCCTTCCGAAGAGGAAGACGGTGCCAGCCATCACAGCTGCCAAAGTCAAGATCATCAGAAACACAGCCCACCAGCGTGTCTGAGGGAGAAAACCAGACCAAAGTCCTATCACGAGGGCTGGCCGAGTACCTTCCAGCCCATTGGGAACCAACCAGAGCTCTGAAAAATCAGGCCCTGAGTGTATGTCCCATCTACTCCCTTCCACAGCGATACACTTTCATCCAAATGCCTTCCAAATATCCACTCTCTCCGAACACTCCTGTGAGGGAGGAGGGTGTTTTGTCCATTTAACAGGTGTGAAACAGAGAGAAGGTAAGTGGCATACCCAAGGTCATATGTGAGTCTGGTAGGAATGCCAGATCTCAAGCACTCCCCGCAGGCTTGTACATCCATAGGCTTGGGCCCAGATCCTCAAAGGGGCCTGACTCCCATTGAAAATCTGGGCCCATGTCATTCTGGGGTGGGAGGAAGCAACGAGAAAACATCTCATACAGTTGCTCACCTTCATCCAGGTTGAGATATCCTCCAGCTCAATGAAATCCAAGATGGAGTTCTTCACCCTGGCTATGGGCCCGTCTTCGTCCACGAGCCGACAGACGTGAAACTTATCGCAGTAGCCCATCCTGTCCCTGCAGGGCGTGCCAGGAGTCAGGGGGATCTGTGTGCCGTTGAAGTAATGCTCCAGCAGGGCAGAAGACGTACTGGCACAGGTGTCTGCTTGGCCTAGAGCGTCGGTATGAAAAGCACAGCTTTAGGGTTTGTCAGTGACATGCGTGCCGTTCTGCTGGTTTGGAAGACGCTGATGCAGCGGGGCTGGCCATGCTGTGTGTAAATGAATTGCTGAGCACTCGGGAGAACCTTAATCCTATTATAAAATGAAGCTCTGCGGCTGTTTTTTAATCTCTAGGTAATAGAGCCATGCTACGGTCAGCGAAGGTTACTGTGTCAGGACATCCTGTTCTAATACAGCCCCTGCCTAGGAAATAGCACTGGGAACAGCAGCTGGGCTCTCAGAGTCTAGTGACGGTGTAGAGCTGGCCTTGTTCTCCCTTTGCGAGAAAACAGCCACGCCGGGGCTTTCGGGCATACCTGGCCTCTGGCAGCAGAGACGGCATTTCTCCTGCATCGATGGGCTGAGGCAGTCACATTGCTCCAGACCGTGCTTGTCGCAGAGTGACCCAAGGCAGAGCTAGGGGGTCATACAAGGAAAGGAATAAGTGATGGGGTTTATATGGGGAAGAGGTAGGTTACGCAGGCAGAGAGATCTGAGCAGAGGCCCATATCCTCAGAGGTATTTAGGCACCTAACTCCTACTGAAATCAGCAAGCATTAGGCACCTAAGCCTCTGAGGATCTGTGCCAGAGATTGTATTTGCCCTGAAGGACTCAGATAGCTCCTTTCATGCAAATGCTTGTTCCATTTAATGGGATGAACACAAATGTTTCCCCACCTCCAGTCCCCCACCTACAGAAACGACTGGATCTAGTTTCCAGTGGAAGATGCCTGGTTGACCAGATTCCTCTGCTCACCTGTAGTATGAAAAGGGCCTCAAGAGCAGCAGAGAAAACTTCACCTTGTACCGTGAGGGATGAAACAAAAGGAATTGCCAGCCAGGATCAGAGTCAGGGCCCATCTCGCCCAGTATCTTCCCTATGGCAATGGCCAGAGGCAGCAACTTCCAAGGAAGGTGCAAGAAACCCAGCAGCAGGCACTTTTGGACTAACCTCTCCCAAGGAAAAATTTTTCCTCACCCACACTGATTAGAGGATTGGTTTATGCCCTTATGTAGGACAGTCTAAATCCCGCTCAAGGCTCTTGTAGCTCTGGAAATTCGTGTTATAAAAAAAATCAATCCCTTTTTTGACTTCTGGTAAAGTCAGCCTTGGAGATTTCCTGTGGCAGTGAGTTCCACAGGCTAATTGGGCCTCACATCGTGGAAGCCAGCATTCCTGCTGCCCTGTGGATGATTACTGCGCTGCAGCCTCCAGGCCTGTCAAACATGTCTTAACCAGGGCTAATACCTGGCCATCATCCTTGGTCTTTTCCAGCTCTTAGGGTGCTTCTACACTTACAAATTAAGTCGACTTAAGGAGGCTTAAGTCGACTTAATTTACTCCGCGGCTACACTGGGCTTTCCTTAATTCGACTTAAGCTGCTCCTTAAGTCGAATTAAGGGAAAGTTAGTTTGAATTAATAACACCTCGTTTTAATTCGAACTAGCGCTTAAGTCGACTTTATTAAGTCGATTTAAGCCAGTGGAGATGCGGAGTAGTGCCTAGGTGGACCTTTTTAAGTCAACTTAAAATGTTAAGTCGACTTAATAAGGACGAAAAGGGGCCACGTCTACCCTTGAAAAGTTAAGTCCACTTCTGTTAAATCAACTTAATAAGATCCAACTTATTAACTTAATTAATTATCCAACTTAAAAACTTAAAGTCGACCTTATTAAGTCGAATATATAAAGTTGACAACTTTTCAAGTGTAGACATAGCCTTAGTGTCTCTGACGGCATCTGGCTCTTGGGGTGCTTTGGTTGGCTATGAGGACTAACCCCGTTGAAGCAGATCCGTGTCCCCATGCTGCAGAGAGTGTAATTGGCTTTGGGAAGGGGTGCGGCGCATTCAGCTGTTCGTCCAGAGCAGGTACTCTCAAAGGCGCAGTCCAGCTCCTCTTGACAGAGCTCCCCATGGGGTTTATACACACATCCGGGGCTGCAGCAGAGGCCCTGGCTTGAGCTGGGAGACGGAGAAATGGTACATAGAAAAATACGTAAGTAACCATGTTACAGAGCAGCAGACTACGAATTGAGCCATGACACAGCCCGGCCAGCTCCTGTACTCGTCCTTGCTTTGGCTGGGGCTGGAGACCCATAGCACTGCCGTTTACCTTTCAGTTCCTTTTCAGGGGGGCTGGAGAGTAAAGATGGTTTTTGTCTAGTGGTTTGAGTAGTAGGAGCTGGAAGCCGGGATGGCTGGATGCTCTGCCTAGCTCTGCAAAGGGATTGGTGAACCAGGACTGCTGGGGTCTAATCCCAGCCCTGGAAGAGGAGTGGAGACTAGTAGTTAGAGCAAGGGAGAGGGAGTCAGGACACCTGGATTCTCTTCCCATTCTGCAATTGACTCACTATCAAGTCACTTCCACCCCGACCTTCCAAGGTATTTCAGCTACTAACTCCCATTGATTTTGCCTGCATTTGAGGACTTGGGCCTCTGTTTCTGCTTCTGCCAAATAATACACTCCCAGAGGAGCATGGTTGCCATAATGAACCTTTAAAAGGGCACCAAGATCTTTGGATGTAGACGTGGAAGATGGTGGAAACCTCCTGGGACTGCCAGAATCAAGACCGATAATCTGACTGTGTCCAGAGCCAACCTTTCCCCCTAATACTGACTCGGGGAAGGTACACAGGCTGTAAGAAGACGGGCAAACGCTTTGACTGGACAGGAATTGAGCACATCCTATTATTTTTCCTCCCTTCCTCACCCTGCTTGTTCATCTCATTCACCTGCTCCGCCTTGTCGACTGTGAGCTTTCCCAGGCAGGGACAGTCATTTCCCAGCTGTTCATGAAGGGCTTGGTGCAGTGGGACCCTTCCCCGGCGGAAGACTCTGGTTATGACCACAATATAAACGAGTAACTGGAGCATTCAGCGGTTTCAGGATCAATGCATTCCTCCTGCTGAATGGCTTTGGAGAGGCGCCTGAGGTCCAGGTTCAGCGATTTAAACATCAGCTTTGAAAATGCCTGGACGCTGTGGAATCAGAGTTGGATCCCAACAAAGGCTCAGCTTTGTGCGCCCAAGTTCCAGGAGGTTTCTCACGTGGGGGGCTCTTGGATGTGTCTCAGAGCTAACGCAGATTGGTTCCTGCAGGGCCCAAGCAAGGCTGCACGCTTGGAACACACCTTTTAAGTGACCAGCAAACTGCCAGCTGGGGCATTTTGGAACCACCGTAACGAGAACCTCCTGCAGACTATTGATCAGACACTGTAGACACCTACCTGCACTGCGCGCCTGGCTTTAGCCTACATCGGATGCCGTTTGGTTCCTTGGCCGCGTAGCAACAAGGGTCAGATTCATTGTTCCCCACATCACATTCTTCCCCTGGATCTACTATTCGGTTCCCACAGATGGGTCGGTCAGTTTCTGCCAGGGGAGGGGAAAAATCAAGAGCTGAGACAGGGAAACCACCGTGGGTTTGTATATGTGGTCGTAGTGGGTCAGATCATTGGCCCAGCAAATCTAGCAGTAGGTAGTATTGTGGGAAAGGCAGAAGAGAAGAATTTCTTACCTGGCCCGAGTCCCATCTGTTTGTGCTCTGATGCGTGAGCTTTGCTTACCCTTTATTTAGCATGCTGTGTCACGGGTTCTAAAATTACTCAGTCCTTTTATAAAGTCTGCATACAATGTGTCTGATGGAGCTGCTCCTTTTGTTCATTCTAAACTTACCAGCTATCAATTTCACAGAATAACCCCTTGTTCGGTAATACGGTACTGCTTAATAAGGGGGAACAGAACAATCTTTCCTCCTAATTTTAAAAACTTCAGTCAAGTCCTCTCTGAATCAATCTTTCAATCATTTTGCATATCTTACTCTTCACCCCTCCGTCCCCATACACATCCATCTGTCTAACCACCATTCTGTTCTATTCATGAACCTATTCATCCCCTGTCCCCCATTTCTGACATATTCAGCTGCCTCCCCGAGATCAATAATTCTAGTGTTTGCAAATGTCTTACCATCTGTGGGACTGTCTCCAACTTCAGAGAAGTTAACCTACCCCTTTATTCTAAATTACGTCTGAGATGATGATATCTCTCAGCAAAGATCCAGAGAGTCTCTGCAATACATCCAGGCAAATGGAGATGAGAATTCAAACACAGATAGTGGGTCTTACCCACAAAGCACCGATCCTTTTTGGCTCTTAGAATGTTCCCAATGTATTCAATGCTGCACAGGGAGAATTTGTCATTGTTGTATTGCCTTCCGTCTGTGGCGTGGCTGAACATCAGGTAATTCCCATACGTGGTGTCAAAGTTGAAACGTGCGCATTCTTTATTCTCATCATGCTGAAACAGACACAAGATCAGACTCTAGACTCTAAGGTCAGACGGGACCAATATGGTCATCTAGTCTGATCTCCTGCAGAACGCAGGCCACAGAACCTCACCCACCCACTCCTTTAAGAAACCTCTAATCTAGGACTGAGCTATTGACATCCTGAAATCATGATTTAAAGACTTTAAAGTACAAAGAATCCACCAGCAAGTGAGCCATGTCTCATACTACAGAGGAAGGCGAAAAACCCACAGAGCCTCTGCCCATCTGCCCGGCAGGAAAATTCCTTCCTGACCCCAAATATGGCGATCAGACTTTTGGAATACAGGAACAGAAATCGATCCAATTCCATTGTCTGAACATAAAAAATGTGGTTAGAATCTTAGAGGCCCGCTTATGTTAATATACGTTACAACCTTTCACATTACTAATATGTAATACGCTCATAAAACGACATGGATACAGCAGCGTTTAATCTTAAATTGTTTCACAGATTTTATATGGCGAGTCAGCAGTCATCTGCTATTTAAGGCACTGGGCCAGGCCTCAAGAACCCTGAGATCCAATCCTGGCTCTGCCTTTAGGCAAGTCCCTTCCCAGCTCTGTGCCTCAGTTTCCTCTCCCACTCTTTGCCTTGTCTATTATGAATAAAATGCAAGGAAAAAAAAACTCCAAACCCCTCCCCCAAGAAGAGTTCTGACCCCAGAAAGAGAGAAGTGCCACAAACTTTGCAAAGTCTGCTAGGGACTTTGCCATTACTATTGATTTGAGGTGGAAGGTGCCCTGATACTACGATAACGGACAGCGGCTAAAACCCTGAGGCAGACGGATAGATAAATACTTCGGCTGTCGGCTCTTCAGAGCAGAGACCAACTCTTACTATGGGAATGTACAGCTCCTAACACAGTCAGGCTCTGATCTCAGGTGGGCCCTGATGCCACATTGCATTGTTTCTAATATAATTGTCTTGCATATTAAAATATGTTATCCATAATACAGTGCGTAATGAATAATAATAAACCAATGGCTAAGGGATCACTTCACTCCAGGGGTACAACATAGCAGCCCAGCACGACCCATTTCATCATCCACCTGCTGCCGTTACTGATGTTTGCAAACCGCCTCTCTTTTCAGTCAACTTTCCCAGCATCTCAGGGATCGTGAGGCTCCGGAGGGAAGACAAATGCCTGAGAAAGAATCTGCATTCCAGCCCCAGCTAATGCAAAAGACACCAAGTGTTATGTTGGGTCCTTATATCCAGAAGATACTAGAAACAGACACCCAATGAGGAGCTCAAACAGTGTGTGGCTTTATTAAGAAGAGAACTAAGGAAACCAGCCAGACTGGTTCCACCTACGTCTATTACTATTGCAAATCTGTTAGTCTTTGAAAGTGCTACAGGAGTCTGTTTTTATGGCAATTCAGGACACTCCACACCACGGGATCTTTAATGCCAACTCGTCTCACCTGAAAGAACAACTCAGCAAAGTGTGTCACGTCGACGGGTCTGTCTCAGCGAACCTGAGTCTAGAGTGCTGGTCCAGGGACACTAGTTATGGTAAACCTGGGGGTAAACCTGCTACGTCAACCCTCTGACTCAGTTAATCTCACCGCCTCCACCTGCAGACACGCAAGCAGAGCATAAACGAGGAGAGCAAACTGACCCTTCAATAGCATGGTGTTTCCAAACAGATGCCAGCTCCTCAGCAGGTAAATCCATCAAGGGAAACTCATGCTTCTTCACACATTACAAATCATTATGAACAAATCAGGACACAGCACGGGACTCGGTCAGACAAGCCAATAACTTAATTCAATAGCAATATATTAGCGATACTGCCCAATCCACTTATGGGCATTTAATTAACGCGCTCCAGGCGCACGCCCTCCCAGAGGCGTGCTAAAGTGTTTGAACACTGGCCATTTGGCAGTCAGCTTCTGCAAAGGAAGCATTTGAGAAAACAAGGCAACAAGCCCAGACCGGAAGGTTTGTGGGTGTTCAGAATCCAGGGTTTATTTCTGTTGCATTTCCAAAGCTAATGCATATCCCCCTCCATCCTATTCAGGGTCTGCGTCAACGTGCAAAGATATCCAGTGACTCTATTGTCCTGTGGGAAATGAGAATGGGCGAGTGGCCAAGCACACCTCTCTCCCCTGAAACTGGGGTTTTATACCAGATTCCCTCTGTGAGCTTGAAGCTGCTCTGCGCCTCAGTTTCCCTTCCTGTAAAAAGCGGAGGGTGTTACTGTCTTGTGTGTGTGAAGTGCTTTGAGATCCATGGGAAATGCAACGTATTATGGCTGTTCTCGCAGCCAAGCATCTGGTTTGGTGATTTGGAGGGGAGGTGTCCACGCCATCCCCTTCCTTTGCTTTCAATGCCACACTCTTAATGCAGCCTGTACTCACCGGAGCTCCCAGGCTGTGGCCAAGTTCGTGGGCCAGAGTGAGATGGCGAATCCGAGGAGGCAAATATTGGCCGTATTTCTGCAGCGTGATCACCCCAGTGTTCAAAGACACCTCCGTGTCCCGGAACTGCCGGTGCTTGGAACATATGCCCCCCAAGTCACCTAAAACAGACAGGAAAACCAAAGTTCTTGGCGATGCAACCCAGAAAAGCAGAAAGCAAAGCCCCTGAGGCTGGAAGTGGCTCAAAGGCAGCATGCCTGCAGATCTGAAGCAGTGTTTGAGGCTTGGACCAGCTACAGGACTGGGCCTATGGGACGGTGTGGAAAACTGTCTCAGGCTGTCGATCTAGCACCTTTCCCCAATACCGAATTCACATGGAGAAAACCAACGCCTTTCTATTTGCTTCCAGAGTTTGACTGGTGGCTGGACAGGGGTGAGGGGGTCTCATGTGAGTGGAAAATGGAGAGAAATTGTATTGTGACTTTTGACAAATTCCTTCTTTGTTGTTTGGCTGGATCTGTTTATTTGCCTTGTCTTGTGTCTTAGACTGTAAACTCTTGAAGGCAGGCAGTGTTTTCTATTCAATGCTCACCCAGCAACCTCTAGCACCACAGGGCCCTATTCTTGGTTGGGGCCGTTAAGTATCCACACTACGTTAATATTCACAGCAGTAGTGGGTATCATGGCTTTGCAGGGCAGTTTCCTATCAGAAGAGAACTCAGTGATGCAGACAGAGGGTGTGCACTTTCCTCGCGTTGCTGGAGCAACAGGCATAATAACATCTGTCATTGAACAGAGATGGTCATGAACAGCATGCAGGCGACGCCTCTGTCAAAACTCTCTGCCCAAACTCCAGTGCTCCATGCAACTCGGCCCCAGTAACTGCCTCTAGCTAGAGGCATTCATAGAGGAGGCACCTCTTGCTCTTTGCAACACATGACCCTCCGACACAAAACCAAACAGCACTTTTCTCTAACCGCTGTACACTGAGCACAGGCTGAGAAAAAGAACACTTTATGAGGAGGCATAACAGCTCCACCTGGTGACTCCAGCAATAATAACAACCTCCTCCTACCTCTGGACAGAACACAATAAAAATAAACAAAAAGATCTTTCTTACCAGCCTGTCCATTAAAAGCAATCCCAAGAACGCCACTGTAATCTCTGTCAGTGAGGAGGTAGGAGAGGCAATAGCTATTCCAGTTGGATTTGGAATGTAGCATCAGCAACATTTCTGGGCCGATGAAAGGAGACGCCATAGAGCCAGAAGGGTCGGCCTCCTGGATTATCTGCAGGTCGGACACAACACAAGAGAGCCAGACCGTTACTGTCCGTGACGCAGAGCAGGGGAGATTGTTCCTACAGTCACATTTCACAGAAGCCACCCACTGAAAAAGGTAATTGCACCCACCATAAATTAGATTTGAACGAGCAGCCTGAGAGTGAAGGACCCCTGAGCCATCCAGTCTATTCCAGATCATCTCTTTTCATGCCAGATTTCATTCATCTCTGCTGCCTGCCAGAAAATTATCTCTGAACTCCGTCCATGTGTTAAGCCCTAAGCGCCCAGCTGACTTACATTCAGTGTTTTCACTTTGAAGTCGATGTGCCTGATCCCGTTAAAATCTGTGCCTTCGTAAATTGTGTTCACAGCGTTTATGTAGCTAGCAATCTGTGTGGGAGACAGAAATGTTAATAGGACAAAACAAAACGAAATGAAACAAAGGTTTTGTGACTGGAGCGCTGCAGCGTCGCTCAGAAAATCTGGGCTTTATTCCTGGCTCTTCCACCCCTCTACTGGATGACCCTGGGCAAGTCACGGCAACGCTCTGTGCCTCAGTTTCCCCAGCTGTAGAATGGAGATGATAGCGCCGTCCATTGTGAAATGTTTTGAGACCATCTGATGAAAAGGACCAGGTAAGTGGTAGGTAATGCTTTTATTCCCAACACATGGGAACCAACAGAGGCTATGTCTACACTAGAAAAAGTTAAGTCGACTTAATTAGGTCAACTTGCCAGTGTAGACGCCCCCAGAAAGCATAAATGCAGGTAGTAGATGTTATTATTCTTGCTGTGATTGGGGAAAAAAAAAGATTTACAGAAGATTAGTCCACAATCCAATAGAAATTTCTGTAGCAAAATGCTCCAGCAAGCCTCACAGGGCAGAAGAATGCCCTGTTGCAGTTCCCCTAACAGTAATGTGCTCAAAACTCGCCGAAAGTTGTCTAGAGAGGCCCCATCCACAATCAGGGCCCATTGTGTTAGGTGTTGTATACACAGAGCTTGGAATGTAAATGGCCATTACAGACGAAGGAATTATTCTCCCCATTTTACAGATGGGAACTGGGACGCAGAGAGCTGAAGGGGCTCACCAAAGGTCACCCAGGTAGTCGAAAAAAGAGACAGGAATTGATCCCAGAGCTCTCGAATCCAAATCCAATGCCTCCCCCACAAACCCTTGTGAGCATAACGATGCAGCTTTGTAGTTTCCATATTTCCACAGATCACATCTCTAAAACCTGGTCTACACCTAAAAATTAGTGTACCTGACTAGTGTTCTAGCCTAGCTACAGGGCTGAGGGCTGGCTGTTAAAAATTACCCTCTCTGAGCATTGTAATTAAGTTGACTTAACCTCTGCTGCCTGTAGCTACAGCTGTCCACGGAAGAATTCTTTTGTCTACCTGGCTTCCACCTACATCAATGAGAAAACCCCATCTGTCAATGCAGGAAGATGTGCCACTGTAACGTAGATACAACCTAATCTCTTTCACAGGGTTGGGTGTGTTCTGTTCAACAGCTGCCACGGTTCTCCACCAGAAGTGGCTGCATTTCAGCAATGGGTGAATGGATGGGAATCGAAGATGTCATTTAAACATTGTAGCATCCATGGTGATGTTTTATACAGCAAGACAAGCATGTTAGTAGCATGAGATTCATCAAAAGCTCTTTTGGGCTTGCAAAATGAAAACGAATAAATAGCAATCAATCAATCAATCAATCAATCAATCAATCAATCAATCAATCAATCAATCAAATTTCTTACCTGAGCAATCACAGCTTCTGTGGACCCGAATCTTTGGTAGAACAAGTAGTCAGCTTGCAGGTGCAGCAGGCAGGATGTCCGAGAGTAATCCAAACTCCTTCTCTGCCTCTCCAAGGTGTCTCCCTGTTGGTCAGAGTTAAGAAGCAGGTAGGAAAATTCTCAGTTAAAGCTGAACTTAGGGCCTGATTCAGCAACGTGGAGGGGACTGACGCTTGTCAAGTATGTGCTTAATGCTCCGTTGCAGAGGGGTGCTTTGATAAATGATCTGACTGAGTGGATCAAACCCGTGGGCCGTCTAGTTTAGGGTCCAGCCTGTGACTGGCCAGAACTAGCTGGTCTGGAGGAAAGTTTACCCACAAGTGGATGAGTATGGACTAGCCTGCCCTAGTTTGCTCACAGAGGAAGTTCCTTAACCTTCACAAGGACTGAAAAATGAATGTGTTCCTGTTTATGTGAGACCCCATCCTGAGCCCTGGGTTCAAAACCAACCCATAAACTTCAAAGCTAAGCTCCACGAAAAACCACCCATGTTTGAGAGGTGTCTGATGGAAGCCAGAGATTGACAGGCAACTAGCTGGCAAACCTCAATGAAGCACTTTTCTAAAGGTTTCTCACCTTCTCTGCTTCATGGGCCACAGGTCACTAGCTAGGATCATCTGGGCACGTCCCACTAATCCGTTCCTCGCCCCTGCAGGGACGTAGCTCATGCTCTACTGCTCTTTGTCTGTGGCACACAACAGTTTAATGTCCTGAGGTCGGGGCGCTTTGATCTAACTGTGGTTAATGGGTTCATTATCTATCTGAGTGAAATGTGATGGACTGTGATATACAGGAATTCAACCTAAATGATCTCATGGTCTCTTTTTCCCTAGAACTCTACGAAGTTATTAAATGAAATCTAAGATGCCTGGCCCAAGGTTTGAACTTAGCGTTTGACTCGAGACTCAGGGTATGTCTACACTAGCAATTTAGGTTGACTTAAGGACGCTTAAGTTGACCTAAATTACTCCAGGTCCACACCAGCCTTTCATTAAGTTGACTTAAGGGCGTCCTTAAGTCGACTTAATAAATACCGGTCGTTAGATCGACTTAACGCTTAAGTCGACCCGTTAAATCGACCTAAAGCTGGTGTGGATGCCCTAGGTTGACTTAATTTCCTGAGTTGACTTAGGGCTGGGGAGAAGGGAGCCATGGCTCCCTGCCGAAAAGGGAGCCGCGGGTCCCAGTGAGAAGGGAGCTGCAGGTCCCTTCTCAGCAGGGAGTTGCAGCTCTCCCCCATGTCTACTCTTGAAAAGTTAAGTCGACTTAACTTTTCAAGTGTAGAAATACCTTCAAGGAATTTTTTGCCAGGAGTAAACTAAATATGGGCCCGACCAACCACCACACATCCTCCCGCTCCCAGATAAAGCTGGCGGAAATGTTTCATATTTTGAAATTTGAGTGAAATTTTGAATTGGGGTGGGGGGAGTAGGAAAAGTAAACATTGATGGCATGTTTGCAATTTCACCATCTCTCCCCCCCACCATTTGTCCCCAGCATGGAGACATTTCTTTTCATTTGAAATTGCTGACAAAATTGCAAATGTCAAAATTCACAGAAGACTTGGGGAAATGGTTCAATTTTTTTTAAACATCAGTCAATTCTTCACCCAAATGGAGAGGAAGTTCTGGCCTGCACCCTGCATTCCCATGCAATTTGCCTCGTCTATTTCTCTCTGGGAACCTACAGATCGTAGTGGTTTGCTATGAATGAGAGCTCCCGGTTTCTGAAAAGCTAAACCCTTTGACTTCCATCATGTTACATGCACAGAGGTTGTATTCAGTGAATTCAAAGCAATCAGCGCCCCCAGGCAGACATTTTTTTTACAGCACACTCATCGCTTAAATTTATTTTCTTTCCAGAGACAATCATTCACTTCAATTTCATTTCACCTTTAATTTTAGCTCCTGCTGGAAATTCTGCAGGATCCGATGTGTTCGCCTCGTCAAAGAAGCAGACTCTGGATCTTCTAAAAAGGAATAATCTAGAGCAGAAATTCAGAGGTTACTCAAAGAAATATCACAATGTGGTATCAAACTAACGATGCCACTTCCAAACGCCCACGGCAATACTTAGGGTATTTATGGCAGGGGATTAGGCCTCAGTACGCCGGGCTCTACGCCGAGCTCTGGGAGGGAAATGAAGCCCAGTGGCTAAAGCAAGTCAGAACTCCTGGATTCCTACAGAGTGACAGTTCACGCCTCTGTTCCTCACTTTTCCGGGGTGTAAAATGGATCATTATAATGCCCCGTTGACAGGAGTTTGTGAGTCTTAATTCAGTTTTTATGAAATCCTTAGAGGTCATGAGGGAAAAGGCGTTTTTGTGGTGCCAAGGGGAACGGGCCACGGTGGCTGGGGAGACCGACGTGCAAAGAACCGTTGTACTGCGATCGGTCACCCCAAAACCCCATTAAGGACTCACCTATGTCGCTCTCGTGGTGGATGAGAGAATGGCCCAGGGCCGTTTGGTTGCTGATGGACGCTCCAGGCGCCTCCACGTAGTAGGTGCCATTCTTGGTCCTGATAAACCCTTCGAAGTGGCCATGGATGATGGCGCCATGGCAGAATGACCCAGGTTCATCTGTTTTGCAGGCACCGAGACATAGGCCATGAGAAGAAAGGCTGTCCCCCCCGGTAACTGAAGTCCCTGCTGTTAATCACTAGTCAGCAAGGGGTAGGCCAGGCCCTTGGATTCCAGGATAGCTCTCACACACATCCCACTGCAGCGGTGTGTGTGTGTAGCCCCCTCGCCCCCCCAACAAGCTTTCCACAGCTTCAGGGCTCCAGCATGGCTCATCGCCTGGGGTTTTCGGTTCCTCTCTGGTGCAGTGTGCGCTGGGAAGGTATTTTAGAGCCCTGCCGTGCCACCTGTTTGCCGTGTACAGACCCACGCGTGCACCCACTCCACTGCAGCCGTGGGTGCACGTCAAGCTGCTGAACCCAAATGCTTCACACGGTTCTATGACCCCTCTAAATGATTCCCCCCAGTTCATCCCAACACTCCAGGAAACGCCAGGCTGAACGCAGATCCCCGTGCAATACTGCCGGTGTGCCCGCAGCACAAAACCAGCCATGCAGCTAAGTGGAAAACCATGAAATGGAAGGGGTCATAGAGATTAAGTTCTCCTCTCGCCCAGGGTCAGGGTGGAGGAATGGCCTGGAAGACCTGCTCTGACGGTCCTCTGGCTGGTCAATGGGGAAGCCGAGGATTTCATTCCACAGAGCTGTTTCCTTTTTACCTTGCAAGAAGCCGGAGTAAATAAAAGACACATCTGCAGGCTGGGAGGTGGCTGGAGTCGTTATCTCAAAGTCTCTGGCGAAAGCACTCGTGTCCCTGCGGAGCCTTAACTTGAATGTCCTGGAAGGCAAGTGAAGAGGTGACGAGTCAGTCCCCGGATTTCAGTGTCTCTCTCTGCTCCCCTTCAGCCACCTAGTCAAAGCTCTGCTCCGTCCATGCTCCGTCGCTTGGGGTGTGTCTACACTAGTAAATTAGGTCGACTTAAGCAGGCTTAAGTCGAATTAATTTACTCTGCGTCCACACTGGAGTTTCCTTAAGTTGACTTAAGCTGCTGCTAAAGTCGACTTAAGAAAATTTGAAGTTGACTTAATAAGACCTGCTTTTAAGTCGACTTTAATGCTTAAGGCAACTTCTTAAGTCGACTTAAGCAGGGTGGGTGCCCTAAGCTGACTTACAGTTAACCCTAACCCTAAACCTAACCCTAACCTAAATCGACTTAGGGCAGGGGAAAAAGGGAGCCCCTGCTCCCTTCTCCCCAGGAAGCCACTAGTGACTCATCCCGGCTCCCTTCTCCCTGGGACCGCTCACATCCTGGGGAGAAGGGACCACAGGACTCCCTTCTAGCTGGGACCCCAGTGGTCCCAGCCAGAAGGGATCGCGGAGCTCCTTTCTGCCCCGGACTGAGTGGTCCCAGCCAGAAAGGAGCCCTGTGCGGGGCTGGCTCTCCCAAGGACGAGCCCCCGTAGCCTGGGGAGCCAAGGCTCCAAAGAAACCTCTCTACCCCTGGACCTAACAAGTCAACTTAGAGAGTCTAGTGTAGACTCTCTAAGTCAATTTAGTAAGCCAGGTTTAAGTCGACTTAAGAGTCCTGTGTGGACTCTCTAAGGCGACCTGAATTTCTCAGTGTAGACATAGTCTTGGTGTGAGAAAGATCTTGGTACCCGCCATGGTCTCTGTTTCAAGATCTCTCTATTCAGATTCTTACGCTGCACCGTCACAGTGGTTCCTGCCTATCTCATGGGTCACTTAAGCTGGAAATATCTCTAGCCCATGTTCCTCCCTCCAATGGTATTTACTGTTTAACTCTGGAATTAAGTTACCTAACTCTTGATGTTATGAAAAATGCTGTAGAGAGAATTGCAATGGCCCACACAAACCCTCAGTTCTTGATCTGATGGGCCATAGCTATGTCCATGGACCCTAAGGTCGTCAGTGAGATTAAAACCCAGAACCAGAGCATGAGTTTCAACTTGTTGAACTAAAGAAAAATTCATTTATCTGTCAGTCACAGGACTGGTTAAATAATAAAATTCCTTTTTTTGTGTGAATATATTTGAAAGAAAGAAAGAAAGAAAGAAAGAAAGAAAGAAAGAAAGAAAGAAAGCTCACATTCTCCATTAATGGTTTTGATTATTTAAATAAACACTTAGAAATGAAACCAAATAAACAATCCCTTCAAAAACAAAACAAAAAACCCCAAAGCTAAATGTTTTGAAAATTCTAATTTCAAACTTTTTAATGATAAAATAAAAAAGTGACTTGGGCACTTAGGAGCCTAAATCTTGCTAACTTTCAACGAGACATAGGACTAGGCAAGTTGATTGGAGTAGCTATTGAAGAATAGTTCCCATACAGATACTCTGTTCTGGAATAAGGTGATTTTATTTTTTAAAAAATGATGTCCCTTTGGAAATGAATTAAACTAAACTGGATTACGGTCACTTTTATTCTGATTGAGCATGTCCACATAGGGGTTCAATTTGATTTTTACTTCATACGTTTTAGATAATCTGGATTAATTTCCCCATGTAGACAAGCTCATAGACTCCTAAATCTCTTTTGAAAACGACACATAAGAATTTAAATCATTTAGGCACATTTGAAAATGTTAAGCTTGTAATTCAACTCAAAACCACATGAGTTTTGTGTTGTGTTCACTAGCAGCAGGCCTGACCCAAAATCTCAGACCCTATCTTGCCCACTCTTTGGGGGTGGCTGGGTCTAGGTCCAAACTTCGCATTTGGTCTGCCTCTACTCCAAACAAAAGCCACCCACATTTAGCAAATATTGTGGGAAGGAATATTGTAGCTGAGCTGTATTCAGTGTCTCCATCCCAAATAAATCCAGCAAAGATGAAGCTGGCGCAGGGCTAGATAGCCTGCTTGTATGGCGGCCATCCTCAACTCTCTCATTCAGAACAGTCTGACCTGCAGATGCAGACCAGACATTTGGGCCATTATTAGGCTCTTGATCTTTAGTAACAGCTTCGAGATGGGTGCGTGGCCGAACCTGTGGACTTCCCAACCCTGAGCTGTGTTAAATGACTAGCACATTTGGTAGAATTTGTGGCTCTCTATCTAAGATATTTCTGTGGCATCCATTGTGCTGTTTCCCAGGTTAGCTGCTGTAATTACATGATGGAGCTCAAAATTCATATATGATATTTAGAGGTGGCAGAAGAAACTTGGGCCCTATTGAATCCTTACAAAATCTCAACAGTCATTAGGCAGCTGATGTGCCAAGGATGTCTCATGACTATCTCATTGATTCCTTGTTCTCCCCCATCTGCATCTATCTCCTGTCTCATCGTCTACTTAGACTGTAAGCGCTCTGGGGCAGGGATCGTCCTTATGTTCTGTGCAGCGCCTTGCACAACGGAGTCCCGGTCTGGGACTGGATCTCCCAGGTGTTACCACGGTAAAAATGGTCACATGGTCGATAACAACATGCATGCAACTTAAAACAAAGCGGAATAGGCAAATGTATTAAGCTCAGTGCTTGCAATGATGTAGGTCCATACCGTACAGATCACCTCGATCTGCAAACAGCAGCTAGGGCTGCAAACCGCAGCAACGTTAAACCAAGCAGGATTTTCACCCATATGCATCCACTGTCCTGAACTAACGTACCTTTGATATGCTTGGAATTCTAGCTGAACGATTTTTTCATGCTCTTCTGTGGCTCTTTTAGCGCTCTGGTGCATCCGTTCTAAAGCCTGGGTGTCATAAACCACTCTCTCCTGGTGCTTTACCAACGGCCTTAAGCACTCAACGCTTTCTGCTAAAAAGGGAGGCAAAAGACGTGACAAGGAACGCAGGTTTTGGCGTTACTGGACCTGCATCGGCTCTAGCGCTTTAGGAGGAAGAAATGGTCTCGTGGCAAAAGCACAGTGGGAATGAGGCCGCTGCACTGCAGCCTGGGAGGAAAGACACGTGCTGTCCGTTTAATAAGCCCCCTCCGATCTGTGCTCCCTCAGCAAAAACCTGCTTGCCCGGAGAAACCTGGGACTCATGGCTGCCAGCAAATCAGTTTTACCCATGCAAAGGCTGCAGACAGTGACCTCGCTCCAAGTTTCCCACTGAGTTACATTTTACAAGCAAAGCGTCTGCCCAAGTGGGGTTTTCTCCCACGAAAGCTCAGGCGATAAATAAATCGCTTAGTCTTTAAAAGTGCCCCAGGACTCCCTGTTTGTGTTACAAGCACTTTGCGCTGGTGCCAGTCCAGGCAGAGTTCAATCTTAATACTCAGGGCCTTGACAGACGGCATCATTCGGAAAACACAGAGCCTGGCGAGTAGTTCTGGAGCATAGGTGAATAGTTCAGGCCAAATGGTCCAAGTTCGTAGCATGCCTTTGTAACCCATATGCCTAAAACAGGCTCTCTCTTTAGGAGACCTGTTCAGGGTGGGTTACGGCTGCTGGGCAGATTAGCTGCCCACAGCTAGAAACTTTTGGAAGCAGGGAGTGGTAGCATTTGAGCATGCGCCACAGGGTTTTCCTGCTGGTGTGGTCAGACCACATGGGAGCAGCAGACTGAGCAGAGCGGCAGTGAGAAGAGCCCATGTGCTCAGTGTTCATGAAAGAAGATGAGCCAGGAGTGGAGAGCAAGATGTTTTCTCCCTCCAAAGGAGTCTTCTGCAGCAGAGTTTGTGCACATGCATATGGGACTGAGGGCTGGTTAACCAGTGAGCTGATCGGATGGTGGTGGTTCCAGAGGAGAAAGAAAAGCCTGCGTGGAATTCTATTGAAGATTCCAGCAGCCAAAGAAGAAAAGGATAGATCCTTCTTTCCACTCAAGCCTTTGGATTTGATCAAAGACTGTAGCTGAGAGTTGGGTGAACTCCACCTGGACTTTGGGACTCTCGGGGATCTTTCTCACGGGGTTTCTGTGGGGTCTGTTCTGTTTAGTTTCATTTTGTTTTCTTAGGTTAACATTTATTCTGTTAGTAGTTAGTAAAGTTCATTGTTATGTTTGTTCTTAGTAGTATTTTAATGTGAGATGGTAACTCTGAGCAATCTTTGCTGATCTTTAAGCTTGCTTAAGTCGACTTAATTTACCCCGCGTCTACACTAGTTTCCTTAAGTCGACTTAAGCAAGTTAAGGAAAATTAAGTCAACTTTATTAAACCTCATTTTAATTCGACTTTAGGCTTAAGTCGACTTTTTCAAGTCGACTTAAGCCAGTGTAGACCTGGAGTAGCCCTAAGTCGACTTAGGGCTACTACAGGACTCCACCACTGCCCTCCCTGCTGGGAGGGGGGGTACAGGGGGAGCCTGGCATGCCCCCCCCACAGGGCAGTGCAGAGCCCTGCCCACCCTGCCCCTATGCCCTGCCAGGGTCCCTGGGACGCTTTGCCCCATTGTACCCATGTACAGTGGGGCAAAGGCTGAGCCCCCTGGCACTGGGCAAGGGGTGCCCCCCTGCCCCCGTGGACCTGCCCAAGGTTCCCCTAGCCCCTAGAAGTCAACCTAGGCGTCCAGTGTGGACGCTCTAGGTCGACTTTGTAATTCCCCCCAAAGTCGACTTTAAATGTAGGTATAGACATGCTAAGTCGACTTACTTAAAGTCTACCTAAATTTACAAGTGTAGACATAGCCATACAGACTGGATCCTGAGTCTCCAGGTGCTTTCTCCAAAGGGGTTGGGGGTTTATTTCTGCAAGGCACTGGAAAAGGACAATTAAATGAATTTTAGACCACCCAAGGTTACACCTTGGAGAGTTAATGGCTTTGTCCCCACCTCATTAATCTTCCCCCCATAACATTTGCTGCTAACCACTTTTTGTCCAGCAATATTTACTGCTCAGTGCTCTCTCTTGAAAGACTTCAGCCCAGTTGGTGAAAAGAGGCTCTGTGATAGCAGTCTGGTTTATTGGCTCTCGCTGATTCTCAGATCAAGTTTCCTGAAGGTCTGACGCTGAGGAGAGACAAGGCCCACACCCCAGGTATTTAGGCCCCCCAAGTCCCGTTGAGACCACTGCGAATTGAGCATTAATGCTGGTAGCTCTCACCCACATCACACAAGGATCAAGCAGCCGGAAGCGAGGGTCTGAGCAGAAAGCTGGCTGGTCCTCGTGAAATGCCAGGAGGCAGGACCGCTCAGCTGCTGGCCGCAATAGGGCCTCATCCATTTGCACAAGCCACGAGTCAGGCCCAACCTGTTTCAGATCAGGCGCTTTTTTCATGCTGTACAAATGACTGCTCACGGCCCACGCTGAAAAGTGTAGGGCTGGCCTCGTGCACATTGAGAAAGGATAGCCTTGTTCTCCTCCTGAACCACTTTCACACTAGTCTGAACTCACGAGCAGCCAGGTTGTGCCCCAGTGCCAGCTTGCACTAAAGTGTATAAATTTTACAGACCTCTTTCCTCCTTGCCCAGGGCCCTTATGAGCTCAAACTAAGCAAGCCCCGTGGGGCCCGGCTTGGTTCTTTGCAAACAGCGTGGCTGCTGCCGGCAGCCTCTCCACTGGCATTTACAATCACTCCGTGCTTATTTCAGCAACTGCTTCGGAGACTTGGCACGTCTCAGATAGCACAAAGCCAAAATAAGTTCGCATAGGCTTACCTGAGCCCCCGGTTTTGGCAATGACGATAACGCTACACAGCACTAATCTAAAGCACTGAGAAGCAATCATGGCGCTGGCGGAGGTACGTTCCGTTCGAGGTGTGTCAAGCAAAGGGATTTTTCACCCAAGGGCATGGTTTACGGGGAAACGCATCATCACTCATGCACAGACTTGCTTACACGCGCTGAACAGTTTGCGTTCTAGGGGGGAGATTTTTCAGAGCACGCAGGTGCATGCCTGTTAAATGGATCGACTCTCTGTACCCAGCTGGAAAGTGGCTCCCTGGTCCGTATGTAACCACCAGTATAGAACAACACTTTGCTCTTCGTTAGGACCTTCCCTCTGACAGGTTTGTTTTTACGGCCATAAAACACCCACCTGGCCTGTTAAATAGGAAGGAGGGATAATGTCTAGGTGGGAAAGTGGGGCTCAGTTCTTGGCAGCATCACTCAGGTCAGCCTCAGAGCTGCAAATGGAAGCCAGCAATTCTGACGTCCCAGCCCCCAGTACCACATGCACCCCCCGGAGCTGGGAATGGAACCCAGGAGTCCTGCTGCATCAGCCCCTAGGCCACACTCCCTTTGCCATGGAGCATGTCTGGGCTGTCCATGCCCAGCCACTGCACATGCTATGTGAAGGCAGGAGAGATGCTGTGATGAAGCAGGGAGACTCTTGGGATTGCGTCGGACTGTGCCTCAGTTTCCTTTGCTTTCCGTTCACGTATTTTGGTGGTGGGACCCGCGTGTGTGATTATTACATGGACCACTGGAGGGTGGGTGGGCCCTTTCCAGCCACCCATAGGCAGACCTACTCAGGACTCCAGCCCCCGCCCAACCCGTCACACAGGTCAAGACCAAGGGGCGGGGTCCACCTAAGGGGGTGTGCAAAGGACAAAGGGGAGGGGTCTGGTGAGAGAAGGGCAGTGCTATGGTGTGCGTCTAAGGGAATGGGCCCTCAGAGCACGGCTCCCCATCCTCCTGGGAGTCTGCTGCTGTAACCCCTGGTTAACCAGCTAGCCAGTCTTCCACGCAGGCTCAGCGTCCCTTCTGACTAGAAGACGGGGTGCTGGGCCTTTGGAGGAACTCTCCAGGACCCTTCTGGGGAAGGGGGCTCCCACAGCGGGAGTTTCAGGCGGAGCAGGGGTCGGACCCTCTGAGGCTGGATTTGGGAGCTGGCTGGACGGTAGCGTAGCGACCTGGGTCAAACTCCACCGCTGCAGAGTCCTGATCAGCAGTGACCAGAGAGGACCCAGGCGCAATTCCTGAGGAGCAGTCACAGACGTGTGTAATTCAGCAGAGGCAGAGAAGGGCCGTGATTTCTCCACATTAGTAATGACGGCCCCTGAGTAGAGACTGGGAACTTCGAGAACCCTAAAAACCAGGGCTCTTATCAAACAGGGTCTTGCTCAGGCTGCTCCGAGAGCATGTTTGTTTTACCTCCTGAACAGACACCAACCATGAAAGGTTTCAATCACTGGGATTCAGAGCAACTATATCCGGTGTCCAATGCACTGTATTTCCACCAGTGAGGCTTTTGTGACGGGGGGATGCCCTCTCAAACAACAAAAGGACTCTAAATTTGTTACGCTGGAAAAGAGGGTTTTGCACACGAGACAAACACTGCTCCATGTGCAGCAGAGCTCGGGAGAGAGGCAGAAGCAGCAAGAGTGAGCAGGCTTTGCCATTCCGTGACCCCAAAGATCAGAAGGGGCAGAGAGCAAGTATAACACTTGAGTCAGAGCCTGCAGGACCCATGTCTCGGAGAGCCGCCCATCTCTGCATGCAGAACAAAGCTACCCCTCAGGGAAACCAGCTGGGCCCAAGAGGGCAGGGGCAACCGAGCCACACGTGGACCTCACAGTCACCCACCTTCAGCTTGTAAATGAGCTGTGCATCCCAATAGCTCCAACTTTTAAACCCAGCCAGCCAGCTGCAGGGGCACGATGCGTCCCACCACCCATGTGGCCAGGTCCTTTCCACACCACATGATGCGACTCCCAGCCTGTGCTGGGATGAGGCAGTGGCCCAGTCCAAATGCACCATCCAAGTAGGGAGCAGGGTGAAAATTCACAAAGATGGTAAAGTTTCCATCTGTCCTAGCTATGCCAGGGATTGTTAGTAGCAAAGAAGGAAATTGGCATTAATTTAAAAGATCTTTTAGCCCTCCTAAATCACCCTATGAAACCTTCACCCTGGACCCTCTTCCTCTTCCATCCTGTTTCCTTAAAATGGCTAGTGACAGAATTTTTCTTTGAAAGTTGCAGTCCCTTTGTCAGGTGACCACCTCGTCAGTCTGGTCAAATTTTGGCTCTGGCATTTTCAGTGTCATGGAGACACAAGAGTTACCTGTAAACTGGTTTTATTTATGGAAAATGGAATGCTTCATTGACAAACATTTTAAATGGGGTATGAACAACACATTACAAAAACAAAGGAGTTCACATTGTATTGAGCTATATAATGTGGCAGCAGCTTAAAAAATTACACATTTATGGGAACCCGCAAGTTACAGTTAATGGTAACCCAGGGCAATAAAGAATTCACTTCTGTTGCCATCTCACATTAAAAAATTAAAAACACATTCAGTAGCGACGGTTGAAACGGGGGTCATTGGGTCTGTTTGCTCTCTCCTGGCCTGCAAATCCTTCCCCTTGCATCCCGCCACTATGCATTATCTGGCCTTGGCTCCCACTCTGCATGAAGCCTCCACGCCTACAAAGAGATTCAGACGTTATTTTTTCTTCTAAGTGTTTAAGTTTACATTGCAATTCTGATTTTATCATACGAATATAATCTGTGCCATTTACATTTCTTGTATGATTTTCACTCCGTACAAAGCACCAGATAAAATCATGGGGATATTATTCACTGTTATTACGTCAATGACAAATCACAAACGTTTTTGAAGCATTTTATTTTGCATAGCTCCAAATTACTTTTGTTCTCTCACAAACGATTCCACTGATTAATTTAAATATGCAACTGCTACAAAGGAAGGGAACTGGAGGAAGAGATACAAACCAATTATCTCTGATAAAGCTGCTTACCCGGACAGGCCTCCCCGATGCATCGCATGGCCTGGTCTGCCTCTACCACCACCTAGAAATAAAAAGAACATTCCAGTATTTCCCTTTATTATTTCTCCCATTCCCAGGTTTGCTTTCTTTATGCTAATAACGCTTTGCATTTACCAGTTGAAGTCTAGCAGCAAGTAGCAATAAAACAACATGAATACCTTGCCATCTGTCATGATCCCGTCCCATCATTCCTCCATCTGCACTGCCCTGCCACGAACGATCTTTATGTCCCTCAAACTTTCGACCGTGATCTCCCCAATCTCGTCCATCACTGGAAAGAAAGGTGAGACAAAAACATCTAATTCATGAACATATTAATATCATTTTCTCAGAGACAAGTTTAGCAAATGATAATCTGTTTAACCATAGTAAGCTAGTAAAACTTGCTGAACAATTCATCTACCAAAACAAATAAGGAAATAGCATTTCCTTAAGCCTATTTATGCAACTATGTAAATTTGATGCCCAGTGACAACTTCTCCGAGTACCCAGGCTGGCTGTTTTGATCAACCCACTAACTAAAATTCAATCTGAGAACAATGTATTTTGTCATGTTTAAGCAGAGTGGCTTATTCAGAAGAAATAGTATCCAATTATAAGATTAACAAAATGTTCATCTTTGGAATCATTTTTACTGGGTTGTTTCCCTGAAGGGAGCCTAGTGCCCTTCCAGGCTGGTTGCTGTGGCTTCAACTGCAAATCACAGAAAACTCCACTGTGAAACTGGCAAGTCTGGATAGTAACAGACAGAAAATCTTAATACTCTAAAAGGAAGATTAATGGAGTAAGTTCATTGAACACCAGTGCGTGCTCGCCATTATATTAGTTGGAAAAAATCTTAATTTGTGCTAAGATTAAACAGGAAGTGTCTGGGATTCCAAGTCAGTCCCATATTGGGCTTTCTATCAAGATTCTGGATTCTCTTGCATTTAACACAGTCTCATATCTCATCTACTAGCTATAAGTTGCTCTCTCTTCGAAGAGTTTCTTGAACATCACGGTCATAATCAAATTAGACCCTTTGAAGAGGAAGCCTTACACAAGAACTATGAAAATAGGCAAAACAGCAACTCCTTACTACAGAGCTCCATGATGCACAGGAGAGCTATGTGTGAAAATCCACTGCACATCCAGGGGAGAACAGACCCTCAGTGAAACTATTTGGTGAGAGTTATTATGCGGGTAAAAAACTGCTTCCCTACTATTCTCCTTCAAAAGGTTCATCTGAAATTTCAAAGACGTGTGAACTTTTCAATTCCCCTCGTTTACACATACTAACCGAGACTGTGGCGGTATCCCTCTCCCTTCACTCATTCTTCTGTCAGACCCATAGCCACCCCAACTGTCCCGCGAGTCTCGTGAGTGACGATCTGGTCCTCCATGGCGCTCATCTGGATAATGCTGAAAGGTGAAGGGTACAAATTGGAATGCCACATTCTGAGCCTCAATTTGGTAAGAGCTGGTCAATAGAATTTACCCAATTCAGTAGCCTATCCGATTCAGGATAGGGCACTTTAGGGCAGCAAGTTTTCAGAAAGTCCATCTAGGAGTGTAACCTCTTGGAACAAAAAATTTACCTCTAAATAACTTAAAAAATCTTTTTTGCTAATTCCATTTTGTCAGTTTAATCTGAATATTATTGTGTTGAATTAAATTCTTCCAATGAGTTCCTTACTCACTTTTATCTCTACATTGTGCCTTTGCGTTTTCTATGCACTCTTTACAACTCAGACACTCACAAGTGGTGTTTATACTACCAGAGTAATTACCCCTGATGTATTTGTGTGTCAATAAAACAAATGATCAGACTACCAGACTATTCAAATATTTTCATTTTTACCTCTTTAAAAAAAGAGATTAAATTTTGTAACGGAGAGGTTTTCCTTGTCTTATCTGCATCTCTTACATTAGTTCTTCCATTCATGATAAGAAATAAGTTTATATAAATTAAGCTATCTAACGTCTATAAAGCCAGTATTCAAATACAACTGACCTGCCCATCACGATCTCCCATCACTGTTCTTGATCCTTCCCTCCTGAAAAGGAGCAATTCGAATCAGAATGTTGTAGTAATGTTATTAAACTGTAGTTTATGCCATATATTTAGGGCTGTATTTTCGCAGATGCTGAGCACAAAAAGGTTTCTGCTGAATTGCAAATTCTCAATCTTTACAATGTATCAAATTTCACTTGCATACATAGAAAGCGTGAAACATTCTGGCCAATTAATAAACCTCTTCAATCCCAATACAACAAGGTAAAGATAATATTCATTTTAGAAAGACATTTATCTCGTCTACATGTTATTGCAAAAGCTTAAATATGAAAAACTAGTTGGTCACAAGGAAAAAAAGTGCTGAATTATCATAACACTATTTCCGGGATTTTGATCCCACTGTAGTTAAGTTTTGCTTTTAATGCTACTTCCCACATTTTGAGCAAGCTTGCTAGAAGCTTTTAGTTGAGGGCAACAGAACAGCTAAGCACCTTGTTTTGTAAGGTTTCTTCTTGTTATACAGGTTTTAAAAGTAGCCCACACACACAACTACAAACTTCAGCATGCAACAGAAGCACACAAGTCCTAATGTCCTCCTTTAATAAATACTATGTGAGATTTTTTAAAAAACAGAGAAAAATGTCATACCAAATATATTTATTGCCTTTACCTAATTGCACTACAAGAACACAAATCACTAACCTGTCTATAGAATGGTCTTGGTATCGGCCGCGATCCCTGTGGTCATAATCATGGAAGCGATCTTGACGGCTAAAATCAGAATGGTATCTATCATCCATCGCCATTCGCTTTGCCTCTGGCCAGTAGGAGTCATCTCGCCTGTAATAAAGTACCAATTTAATACACTATTTTAGTTCAGATAGAATAACCTTTCTTCGTTCTCTTCATATTTAGTCTCATTTAATTACTACTTTTTTAAAAAAGAGAGAACGTCTGTTGGCTAATCTAAACATTGAATAATCATTTAGATTTGATTATTAAAATCTGATCCACCAAAATGGTATCTTTCAGTTTCAGAGAAAGGACTGCTTTCAGTTAAACTTTATCAATCTTTACCTTAATCTCTGCATGTACCAAAAGAGTAGAAACATTTTCTTCTGTCTACACTTATTTTAGGATTTTCTATAGTGCTTTGTCTATCCATCTATCACATCTGTCTATATGAACCATTAGTGCAGGGCAAACTGGTGTGTAAATCTACCTCGTGCTAGCCTGTCACGCTCTAACTGGCTGAGGATCTTGCTGCTGCTCTCTAAGTTTCCTAGCATGCTTTGATCCACCCCACTTAAGCACACTAGGAAGCTTTAAGTGGACAGGAACAGGGTCCACATACAATTAGTGTATGGCAGGCTAGAACAAGGTCCATTTACACACCAGCTTGCCATACACTAACTGCTTGTATAAACAATTCCTGTCTATTTTTCCCAGAGGGTCACATAAAACTGATTGCTTTAACTCCAGTGGGAGCTACCAAAATAAGCTTCCTATCAGCTAGGTTTTCTGTGACTGTATGTATCTGCTAATCCCTCTTTAGGGGAGCTGACAGGGTTTCCATTCAGAGCAAACAGTCATAGGCAACTACATGAATAGTTTAATGTCTTTAAGAATGGCTAGTGACTGAACTGTTAAACAGTGACAAACATTTCTGTACATAACCTAGTGGAGGATTTGACACAAAAGCCAGAACGACTAGCTATGCCCTTCAAAGACCATCCACCTATGCAGCTCTTTCTGTGGCTTGGGATTTTCAGAGAGAATCTAAGGGCTCCAAGTTTTTCTACTTGCATAAAAAAAAAAAAAGGCAAATAATTTACTAATGGTATTTGCAGGTTTTACCTCCCATCCACGTCATATGGTCTTCTCATTGCCGATCGCCGTTCCTGTTCGTAGCGAAGTTGTTCATGCTGCCGACGCAACTCCTCTCTCTCTCGTTGTATGCGATCCTGTTCTCTTCTCCTTTCATGTTCTATGTGCATTCGCTCTCTCTCCAAGCGCTCTCTTTCCATCCGTTCTCTTTCAAGACGCTCTCTTTCAATTTGCAGGCGCTCTCGAGCTATCTCAAGCCTGTCTCTTTCTTCTCGTTCCCGTATGATTTGCAAATGCTGTTGTCTCTCCCGCCGCTCACGGGTTCTAGTTAAATAGCAAGAGAAAAGGCTTAAAGATTCAACCCTTTAATGGTGGCAGTGAACTACAAAGCAAAAATAAAAACCTATATTAATCCTCGATTTGTGTTGTGAGTTCCCTAGGCTATGAGGTATTCAGCACGAAGGATGGATGCTCACCAGTAACTGGAGTTCGTTTATATCACCGCCGCAGATATGTACCCTCAGAAGCATGCACATCCTCACTGATCAAAACATTAGGTGCCAGGTCAAGGGACCTTCATCCCATATGCCCTAAGTTCATTCTTACTACTCAAAATATCATGCAAGGACAGTGAGGACACAGGAAAGCTCGAGGGTTGGTTAGTGCAAATTTGCAAAGGCTCAAAACTCCACTTACAGGGGGATGAGTATCCTCTCTTTCCATCAAGAACTGCCTCAGCAGACTCACTGTTAAGAGGGCTGAGAGCTGAATATAGACTCTAGTCTATTTAGAACTAAGCCCAGGTACTGATTCTTTGAACTTGCAAAAACTAGAAAACCCCCCACATCAACCCTGCCCCCCAAACACTAAAAACCACACTGAAGGAATTTTTTTTAACCCTATTCATATCTAGCTATTCTTAGTTTAAGCTGTGAAGTTTTGCAAAGAACAGAAAATGGATGCCTTGGTTAAGGTAAGTAAAGACCAAGGACAAATGCTACCGTTACCTTTTTATAGGAAAGGAAGGCCAAACAAACATCCGCACTAGGTCGCTCTTGGAGTTCGAAGGACACAGAGAATGTAGTTTTGAGGGACAGTTGGTAAGCCATCGTTTTTATTTCTCAACATCTATACTTCGCATACATGTGTAACCAGCTTTTTAAAATTTCAAATGACTTGTAAACAAAGAATGCTCTGAAAGTGTGACCAAAAAGGGAGCTAAGATTCATGCTGCCCGATGGAGAGAGTCTGGCTGGAGATCTGCCCTGATTTTGAGACAGAATCACCCTTCTCCCTTGAATTGGGTGGGATGGAATTGTTTGGAGTGGCCCAGAGCCAAGCATCAGAGAATATTTAACACTAATTAAACCTATGTACAAAACAGAAAAGGCAAAGGAGGGCAATTTGAGCTACATTTTCACATCTGACCTCACCCTGCATGTTTAGATCCTGAGAGGGTTTACGAATAACCCCAATAATCAATGCTTTGGCAGGCTTTTCTAGGACCTGTGGCCTCCCGATGTGTGATCCGATAGTAAGTATCTGCATAGGCAATGCTTAACTGTATAAAACTATGAATTAACTATACTTCAAACATAAATGAAGGAGGGACTAGGTCCCCTTTACATAGCGTTAGTGAGAAGACAGTCAAAATTCTAAAAAGAAAAAAAAATTCCCAACACTTCTGTCACTGAACTTACCGGCGTTGTTCTGCCTCTCTAATTTTTCGCTGTGCTTTGATTTTGTCGAATGGCACGATACCCTGTCTCTCTTTGCTCTCTGATTTGCGGTCCTGGCTCTTAATGCTCTATAATTAATATAAAAGTAGGTAAATGCTTACTGGAGTGTGTTTATAAGAACAGAGTTATGATAATCAATCAAACAAGACTCCTAACACCCCTCCTTTCATAAATGGCACATCTGAAAGCTTAGTCTCTGTAGGATTTCTTTCAACATATTTATGCCTTTTATAAGTGCAGACAAAAATCCCAGAGAAACAAGTCTTAGCTTGAGCGCAGTGCTTGAGTTTTGTGATGTCCGCCTTTTAAAAGCTATTTTACTCCTGGGAATATAGAATCCAGAAAAATTACACTTACTCTCTCTTTTGATGTAGTCGACGTTTTCACACTAATAACAGGTTCTCCTTTGGATTTGTCCATTACTACTATCCTCTCTGCTCCCTTGCTTCCTACGCAAACCACAAAACAAGAGATTACATAATATAATGGGAGCTTTGACTTGCAATGGTAGTTGTCCTCAAAACATGAAACATTTTTAACATTAACTTCTTGTTTCATCATAGAAGTCATACTCCATGTAATTCGTATCCCTAAAATAAAGCAACATTTTTAGTTTATCTTGGCTACTTTACAAACTGAGGAGCAGATGCCTCCTAAGACTTTCAGATCGCTGTTTCTCAACTGGTGTTCTGGGGAACACAGATGCTCCACAGACACAGTGAAGGTGTTCCGTGAGATTCCCTGTTTGGGGGGGCGGGGGGGGCGGAGGAGAGGAAAGTGGCTGTGAGGGTGGGAAGGTGCAAGGTGAGCGGAGGCCACCTAAGATTCACTTGTTAAAAGAGATATCGAAGTTGTCAATTACACAATAAATACATTTTAATGCAACTGTTTCAGTTTCTAAAAGCAATAGATACTAATATGAAATACACTTGTCAGCATAACCTGAGCCATTCGATAGTACTAGTTAAACCCAAAAGAAACAGAACCCATAAAGAAGGTATCTATACATTTTGTAGTTTTGGCTGATCCCATCAGATTTCGACTGACTAGTTAATGGTCAGGTTTCACTTGCTATTTACTTTACTGAGCTATATTTGTTTAACTTACCCACCCAATGTGTTCGCAAAAACATCAGGCATGGAGACATACGAGAAGTCGAAAGAAAAAAATTCTCTCTCCACCCTACCCAGAATTTTTACTCAAGACCCTATTTCTAAGTATAGTCACTTGAAGTTTTCTCTCTAATATAGATAGCAAAGTGTGCTTTTCCCCAAAAAACCAACCGGACAGACATCAAGGCTGCTAATATAGGTAGTCGTGTAACTGTGACCATTTCTCATTCATATATAATACTTCAATTTTTCAAACGATCAGTTTTACAAACTCTTGACAGAACACCCACAATCATGCCCATCAGCTCCGTTTAATAATATAGCCAAACCATAGTCGGCTACTGCAACTTAAAAAAACAAAACACACTATTCTGCCTTTCATCTCTGGATCTTGAAAGACTTTACAAAACATTTAAATTATTTCTTTTGGGAAGGCAACTGTAAGCATCCACATGAACCATGCCCAGTAGTCTAGTTAACAGCAGTTAACTTACCTGATTTTGTAGCTTTCAGTTGATCTGATGACCCAGACCTCAGCTCATCTTTATCCTTTTCTTCTTTTCCTTCCGTTTTCTTCGCATCATCCTGTTGGTCAGCCTTCTCATCCTTTTTAACACTGCTAGACCTATAGAAAATAAACGGATTTAAAATTGAAGGAAAAAAGCCAACACCACATGGATAAAGAATGGCATAAATTTACAGAAAGTCTGAGCCAAAGGCAAACTGAAACGTCCTTTTACACCTAAGGCATTGGCTTAAATCTCAGGAAGAGATGCATACTGTGTCTAATGGCACTGATATTGAAAACGCCAAATTCTCTGTTGGCAGGAAGTGAAAAAGGTAAGAACCTATAGATTCAAAAATCTTGGCCTAGCACAAGATCAGGATAACTGAACTATGCACAACAGGAAAACTCAGTGTGGGGTGCCTAATGCCAGAGAAGATTCCTGGGAGAAAACCTGGCAACCAACGTTGAACCTTGTAGGATTTTTGTAGCATGGCTGCTGAACACAACAAAATTAACAGTATGCTGCGTTTGGGCAAAGCCTCTCAGAAAATTAAGTTTCCAGAGGTGACAGCTAAATTAAACAAAACCAAAGCTAGTAATCAAACAGCATTTGACAGGAGAGTTATGCTTCTGCAAAACATTTAAAGTAGAGGACTCCTCTGAACCCTTCTGGCTACTTTAAGTATTCCTACAATGAGAAGCAGTTTGGCAATGAAGGGAACTAACCCTGGGTACAGACTCTTGAGCATCTGATCTCCAACTGTTGGTTATCACAGTAGCAGTAGACAGCCCTGTTCCATGAGAGGAAGGGAGCACACTGATGAATGGATCAGAACTCTGGAGCGGTTCAGGAATTTAGGGTTTCAGTGTTTGTTTGTTTTTTAAAACTCATTTTTATCATTTCTTTTTTGCTACTTAAGCCTTGGTAGATCCTAGATAATCAAAAACAGGTTTAATTTGTGACTGTGTACATTTGATCAGAAATGTTACAATGAAATTGCTTCTTTTGATATTCTCTGTAGCTTAACCAGCAAAAAAGCTGTCTCTCAAAACACTTGAGATTCATAACCAAGTGACTTGAGAGCATAAAAATGACAGGGCAGTAATTTATATCTGGCAAAAAGAGGACTGAGCTCTGTTAAAAGCCACTAAAATATGTGCATCATTTTTGTTAACATTGATTCCTGAAGTTACAACTGCTGATACTTTCACCAATTGCTGTAGGTTTAATTAAAAATCAGACGCCCAACACAACGCTGATAAATTCTGCCAGAAACCAAGATGATGTTTTTTAGAAAATATTTTGGCCTTTCCTGTTTTAGTGACATGATTATTGCTTTTTAACAAATACACATGCAAAAATACTTTTGAATCTATCACTTCAGACCTGTGTATTCACCTTGCTCACTCTTTAGCACAGCTTGGTTCCCTCCCCTCTCCCCAAGACAAAGTAGAAAACACCCCAGAACCAGTGAACCACTTTTCAGATATGGAATCTACAGAATGATACCTCTCGGTGACAGCGGATTCCTTCTTCACTTCACTCTCTTTTTTCTCTGTAGGCTTTTTCCCAGCAGGTTCATTTTTTGCCTGAAATTATTTTTGACAAACATCAGTTAAATATTTCAGTAATTTAGGTATTCTTGCGGGGGGACGAGGGGGGGGGGGTGTTACTCTCTCTCGTAGAGAATTAGCACTTACTTTTTCTACAGAAATTATTTTCCCATGTAACTCTGTTTTGTGGAGGTGTGTAATACATTTAGTTGCCTCCTCGGCTGTAGACATTGTAACAAACCCATAGCAGCGAGCACCAGGACTGCGAGCATTGGTCACAACTTTCGCACCAACCACCTTAAGGGTGACAATTATATATGGTCATTTTTAATATAAATACACAACACAGGCACAGAGATCATTTATAACGATAAAACTTGAGCTTCTTTCGCCCTACACCTTCTACCCCATCTCTAATGCAGTCTACCCTACCTGGAACAGCTGCTTTTAAGCGACAAACAAGTACGAAAACAATACGTTTTGGACCCGTTTTGCTAAGTGCAAAGTTGCAAATGTTCATCTGGTGAAAAGCAGACAAACTGAAATCTGTTTACAAGAAAGCCAGCAAAACCAATGAGCTCTTCCGTGCATCACCAGCATCATTTTGATGAGTGGCAACAGAAGAAACAATGGTCGAGGGTGTGTCGGATTTCCACCCATGTTGATACTAGTTCAACAATCTGCCAGGTGAGTTCCAACGAAAAGGAACCTTCCAGTCATTGGTACTGGCATGCACAAAATGTTAACTAATTTTCAATTTTTTCAAATGCAGGTTTTTTTCAAAGGAGAGATGGGAAGCACTCATCAAGAATGCAGTTTTAAAAAGCCTACTTATATGCAATTTTCAAGTATACTACAGAAGACATAAGAAAATGGTGAAACAGCATATACAGATATGCATTTCTATAGAAGTTCTTTGTTTATGCAGCTAAATCAGAAATTCTCACAGGCTTCACATTCTAAAGTGCAGCTGAAGGTGGAATATGCTTTTAACCAATATGTAATTTACCCCAGGTGTACTTTTGCTTCTTAAGTTTAACTCTGTCCATAATTAATATTCCAAAGAATGTGGATTCTTTTGTTTGAATTACAGTGAATGTGAGAACCACACTCTAGAATCATCTCCTTCTAGATCAATTTTGGGTTGAACTAAGCAAAAGGAGTGCACTTTGTTTTAGTAAAGTAGTTTGACATAGTTACTTTTCTTTGCATCAAAGGCAATAACCACATACAATTAAAATAAATCCACAGCTGTGGTGAACTTAATTCATTTGATTTAATGTAAGACCACAATACAGGTTTTGGCTTCTTCCTCAAGTTAAATTTGCAGAAAGCCATTGCCACCATTTGCAGTGGAACAAGAGATAAATATGCTTGGCATCTGATGTCATTTTAAAACAAACAAGGAGTCCTGTGGCACTTTTAAAGACTAACATTTATTTATCGCATGAACTTTCATGGGAGAAAAATCCAACTTTGTCAGATGCTTTGGAGATGGCCATCTGACGAAGTGGGATTTTCTCTCATGAAAGCTCATGTGATAAATAAATGTGTTAGTCAGTGTTAGTTAGTTAATAAATGTGTTAGTTAGTTAATAAAAGTGCCACAGGACTCCTTGTTTGTTTTGCTGAACTAGATAACGCGGCTCCCCTTTTGGAACCTGTCATTTTAAAGTATGCTACTTAACCTTTGAGAAAGGTATTTAAATATCCCTTAAAGTACAAGGGAAGTTACTAATTCTGGCATCCACCATCTAGTAAATCAGCCCTTTCAATTTTCTTTTTAATTAGGGATATGGGACTAACAACAGCATGGAAAACCCTTTTTTCCCCCAGGTGTTAATTTTAGTAAGAGAGTTAAAATCAGATTAAACAAATCTTTGGACTTATGAACATTTGGAGACACCATTCTTACACACTGCACCAGGAAAAAAAAAAGAAGAAGCTGTAAATGCAGTTTTATTTCACTCAGCTTCAAATATATACTCTTTCATATTAAGTTCATGATGAGTGACCATGAGGGTGATGCTACAGTACAGGAGATGTAGAAATACATTTAACAAAGCCATGAGGTTAAACTGACTCAAATCAAGATCTGCAGAGGAAAGAATATTTTTTGTACAGGTGAGGGATAAACTACAAAAAATTAAATAGCTAAGATTAGTGCATATTATTTGCTCTTGTGTGTGCCAAGAATATTTTTGATAATTTACATTTCCAATTACCTAGACTTCATCTGCCGTACTGGTATTCAATTAAAATACTTTAAATAGCAAAATCCAAGAGAAAAAATATTGTGAGCTAGTTTGGAGTAAAAGGATTAAAGCCTTACCTTCCCATATTTGCTAAAAAGATTCTTCAGGTCTGTAGCTCTAGTAGTGGAGGCTAGTCCACTCACCCAAAAGTTTCTACCAGAACTAGTGCGACCTAATTAGAAAACAAACAAACAAACAAACCAACCACAAACCTCTCGTTATTTTACTATAATTAAAAAAAGCAATTCCAATTCACATTCTTTAGTCACAGGTCAACTGAAATATGAAGTGTAAAATTTACCTTCACTGATTCACATTCTTGAGTAATTAGTACCTTTAAGTTCAAAGTATTTGTAGTTACAACAAACGACAAGCTTTGACATGCATGACAAAAATATAGTACATTACAAAGACTCAGACTGCACTACAAAGAACAGCTCCCCACCTCAGATACCTATGGTTCTTAGAGACGTTTTATCAATGTGGATCCCACTTATGGTACAAATATGCCTCATGAGCGAAAGATTGGAAGTTTTGATCACCATTCAATCTGGACACCTAAATCTCTTTCAAAAATGAGATTTAGGCTCATAAATTAGTTAGGTGCTGTAGTGCAGCAAAGCTTAAACACCTTTAAAAATATGGGTCTAAGTGACTTAGGAACATAACTTCCATTTCCCCCAAGTCACTTAAAGTAAAGTTTTCAATCACCTAATCCAGGGTATAATGACTGGTACAGATATGGGCTGAGATCATGGTAGCCTTGCAGATCGGATATAGGAAAATTTCTTATGCATCCTGAAAAGGCGCTCTCTGCTTTAGGTGTTCCTAGTTGGTAAATTGTAATGTACTGAATGATCCACTTGGATCACTATATAAGGAAAGCCCTGAAAAACAGGTTCTACTAGCTGCTTGAAATGTATTACAGGCTTCCAGTTGATCTGTATTCTGCAAACAGATGCACTGGTTGGCAACCATGCCAAGACCCCTTGGTCTTCCCTACAGGTGCATTAAATTGGACTCGGGGAGTTCAGCCTCCAGTGAAATGTTCTTCCTGCCCACAACTGAAATATCTTTTTATTAATTCTAGCACCACTCACATAACAGTTTCCTTAGGCTTCTGAGTGGTCAAATGTCCTTAACTGGGTGGAGCAGATCTTGATCTAGCTATCTGCAGTTGTGCCAGCTGTTGCTTTTGGTTTGGAGATAATTCTCTTTGTCTCTTAGAACTGCTCTTACCAGGACTGGATGGAGACTCCTTCTAGTCCTTCACCAAAAGGCAGGCTAACTTTTCTCCTGACAAAATTCTCTTTTCCTAACCACAGCATTCCATTTCAAAACCTGCTCTTGTGAACAGGACAAAGGTTCAAAACATGAAAAGATGCTTCCACTGGATGACTACTTGTAAGACATACAAATCAACCACCAGTTAATCCTCCAGTTTGTCGGTCAGGCTGTAAATGCAGCTTGTCTGTCTATACCAGATCCTCCACGCGAGTGTTCTGGATCCCTGTGCTCACTGTGCTGGGAACATGTGAACAGTTCTAGGGGACATACGTAACACGACCCTATGAGGAACAGGTATCACAACCCATTTCTTCACTAATCTGTGTATTTCAGTCTCTCTCCCTCTATTCCAGAGGCAGGCACACAAACCATATCCAATTGTTCTCCTTCAGAGCTCTGTATATTCGTTACCTGACCATATGCCCACCTATCAGCCCCTGCCTTACTGCTGTATGCGTATGACATCAGTTATGAGAATATAGCACATGCCCACACAAATCAGAGCTCATAATGCCACTCTACTTTCTTTGACTGAATGACAATCTTTGACTGTTTTTGAAAGAGAAATGAGTTAAAACTGTATAAGCTTCAAGTTCATGTTTGGACAACTTCAAGTTCATGTTTAGACATTATTTGTATAACAGGAAGGGAGGTAGCTGAAAATTATATATATATAAACAAACTACCACACTCGCCCTTTTCCTGCAGCTTAACATTTTGCTGAAGCACAAGTGAGAGTTCGCTCTTTATGCATTATGCAGGGTTAAACCTCATGGCTATTGTATGTAAAACCCTGAATGTAGCTGTTAACAGTTCCCAGTTAACTTCAAAGAGAATATACAGTTTCTTAGTAAACAAAAATTTAACATACACAAAAACATTGTGAATAGTATTTGGAATACATATGAATAATTTTTAAACAAAATCTATTAAATCATAATAGAAACATCAGTAGATTTACAGACTTACCCATTTTGTTGCAGTTACAGAGTTTCAACATAAAATTTTTGCACTTCTACACATACCGTACATATGAACAAATCCCCACTGATCTTCTTTCAGAAAGGCTTTTTATAGTCTTTATAGTGTGGTCATGACATGTATAGAGCCACCTGGACTCTACAGAGCTCAAGAAGAATAGAAAAGAACAGAAATGCTGCCAAATACTTCAGAGCCTTGTCAGCAAACAGAAGTCTGGGGATCCATACAGCCAGAAAGAATCCAGCCCCTGGATTACCGGTAATAGCTATCTGGTCTCAGTTGTAGGTGAAATAAAAATCTGAAGCTTATAACCAAAGTGGTAGAGTTGAATCAACACTTAAAATATCTATTCTCTGCATTTCTGAGGCTCTTACTCTATAGGTTACCATCTTTTTCTCACAAACCCAGCCAAATCAAGTACGATTTTACAAACCTTCACCCGTTGCCTGTGACACAATCCCTATATTTATTTCTTCTCTATTTTTAACCTCCGCTTCTTCCTTCACATGTCCCCCACACCCAAACTGTGACGGACTCAGCTCTCAAATGGTGAATGTATGGGACCTGCAAGACTGCTTGTCCTAAATGAACACTACTGCCACAGCTTCAGAAACAGCTCACGACCTAATAACTACCCTAAGTACTTCAGGATGTCCTGGGTCCTTCTAGTTGACCTTGTGGCTCAAAGTTTCAAGGAAAGATTCCTGGAGCGATCCTGGGCTGGTACGTGATCTTGAGGAAAAAAAGAGGACCGGTATACCATGGAAGGGCTCCATGTGGAGAGTATAGGGTAGAGGACCAAGTCCTTCAGCAACTAATACTGTTTGGCTAGTACTGAATTTGACACAATTATACCAAATTGTTTGTTCCTGGTAGGAGAAGGGCCCAGAAGGGAGTTATCCTTGACAGGATGGATCACTTGATAATTATTTCTTCTATTCATTCCCTCTGGAAAACCTGGCACTGGCCACTGCTGGAAACCATTTGGGCTAGATGGACCATTGGTCTGGCCCAGTATGGCCTTTCTTATGTTCTTGTGAAGATGGCATTAATTCCACAGCTTGTCTCCTCATAAAGAGATGATGAGTGGGCACCCTCCTGCCTGTTGATATGTCATCGTAAAACATTTCTTTGCAGAGGTGTTGCCTGTCAGGACTGTACAGTGGTTCTTTTCAGAAGCAGAAAAGCTCTGTAAGCTAGTCAAATCATTTTGTGTTTCAGAATAGTGATATGGAATAAGGACTCTTCCCAGGACAACATGCCTTGCATTTGTAGGTGATTTAAATGGACCTCCAACCTGCCATAGACTCGCTTGTAATCTTTGTCGTTGTGGGAGGAGAGATTCAGAATGGTGCCTCATTGAGAGGTAGGTTCACCAGTCCACGGAAGCCATTACAGAGGATGGAAATATGAAGTAAGTGTCCATATTTGATGGGTTGTGCATAAGTGCACAAGTCCATGTAACTTAACTGTTCAAAGAGATTCTTGGTGTTGTTGCAGGGTTTCCTTGATGTTGAAGATCAGGAAAATGATAGCCTCAAATCTGCCTTGAAGGAAGTATGCCTTTGCTGAGCTGGAATCTAGACAAGCCACATTGGCAGACCTCTATATAGAGTATCCAGAAAGGCTGAACAAAGTATTCGCTGACCCTCTTTCAGTACTGGTAACAGAAGTCTTTGCACAAGGTCCCTACTTATAAGGGCACTGAAGGAGTAGAATCTCTGGGAGTCAGAGGAACATCTTTCCAAATCCAATCCTCCCTTTATTAATTGTTCAAGTAGGCAAAACTTTAAGAGAGTATCAACAGAGTGATGAATTCTGGTGGAAAAAGACCAGCGTATGCTCCAAAATGTGGTCATCACACAAACAGATAATATAGAAGTGTCTATTTGTCCATCTGGCTTGAAGACAGAGGGTTTAGGCTCAGACAGTAGTTGAAGAGGTGATAAGCAGGAGTCAGAAAAAAGTAATAAAAATTAAAGAAAATGACTAAGACTGCCAACAGGGCAGAAAAATGTCCTTGAACTATGTATAGCAATTAGTAATATTTACAAAATTGATTTGATGAAGGGAGCCAGGAGGCAGACACTGCATAGTGAATGAGGAGGGGAGATGGGCAATAAGAACATGCACAACCAGACGTGTTCCACCTGACACTGCTGGTCAAAAAAGATTATGATCTCACTTGCATATGGTGTGCATGAGCTCCATAAATGGGACCCACACAGATAAATTCTTTTGTTTCTTCATGGAATCTAACAGAGAGGCTGCATTTAAAGATTGACATGGAAGCGTGCGGCTAAAATGCAATTTAGATTAACATGCAATTATTAGAATCCTTGCTTTAGCAAAATAGAAGATTATATATAAGAAACAAATTTATCAAACCAAGTAGGATTATGAAACGCTTTTCACTCAATCTGAGGTGTCCATAAGCACCTTTACTCCTCTGGAGGTTGTATTTGCCATGTATTAAAGGTTTTCTTTAGTAGTTACAATTTGAGATGTAGTCACTAGATACCTTAGAAAGCAGTTTTTCTTCTAACCATCTATGTTATAGGTTAAGCATTTTAAAAACATAGTTAGATAATGTAGATAGAAAACCTTAATTAAAATCTTACAAGCATTTAAGTCAATGACAGCACTGATTTCAATTATCTTCATTTATAATACCCTATTTTCAAAGAAAAAAATTACACAAGTTTTCCCAAATGAGTCTTAAGATGATGAATTTATTTCTTTACAACATACCTTTCTCATCTTTCGACACTGTCTTTGTATCGCTTTCTTCCTCCGGGCTAAAGACAAAAACTAATGTTACTCAATGAGGAAACAAAAAAGAATAATTAACTCTAAATAATAATATATACTAAAATACCTACCAGAAACTAGTTGAGAAACAAAAGACACCTTTGCAAACTTTTTACAAGAAGTCTGACATGAAATAAGGGAAGTCAGAATCTTAAACTGTCTGGCAGAAGACAAAAATAGGAATAATTTAATAAAACAACCTTTGAAGGTTGAGGAAAAGGAGGAAATCAAACCACCAGTTAAAAATCGCACAAGAAGAAATAAAAGATTCTTTAGGAATAGACTACAATTTCATCAGTCTTGCTGGCCAATTGAAGGAAACAGCTTATTTGCATCACTTAATGACCAATGAAAAAGATAGCATCTGGTCTAAAACTGAGAAAAAACAAACCTCTTTTTCTGATCACCGCCCTCATTGGTAGAGGACTCTTTAGTAGCAGATGAGTCTTCAGAATTAGCTTTGTCTTCAGTTTTCATGGCATCTTCATTACTATCTTTAATTTCAGGACTTGCGTCTTGTTCCGCTGTTTCCCCACTAGAGGCTTCCAGACCTTGTGATGGTTTGCTACTCTGATCGCTTAAATTTTCTACTACTACTGATTCAGAGTCCATTTTCTCGTCATCTATTGTCTGTTCTCTTGTCTCCCCTTTTGCTACAACTAAATGCTTTGCTTCCTTCCTTGAAATAGCTTGTGCTGACTTGCTGTCCAAATCTAATACATCTTCCTCCGACTGACTGGCAGCAAGAGCGTCCTCTTCCTCTGTTAGCTTCTTGCCTGGCACCACGTTACTTGCTTCCTGTGCAAATGGCTGCTCCACTTCGGAAGTTTCTTCTTTAAGTGGTTCAGATTTACAAGTTTCCCCCAAAATGTCGAGTATTTTCTCATTTTCTACGGATTTAACAGGAATAGAATGGCACAAGATTTAATCACCAGGGAAATAAAGCAATCACAAATGTGGAACTGGCATGGCTGCCACACTAACACCAAGAGAAGTTCTAAGCTACACAGAGATTGGAAAACCCTAATGTACACAGCATTAAAAGTTCTAAACTACGTGCAGTCTAACTAAATATTATATTAAGCCCAAAAGCTATAGGGAAGAAAATGCCCCCAAAGATTTAACAAAAAACATTCTGGCAGGTCCTTGACATTCTTCATGACATTTTTCAGGTCTGGTTCTTCTCAGTAACTTCCACAGTCCAAGATGCTTAACTGAATGTATCAATGTACTGCAAGTTCAGTTTTCTAATTTCTGTGAAATTCTTTTAGCAGACACTCCAACATGAAAACTGGGACATCTTCTGATGGCGCATGAGTATATTTTCAGTCCAGAAAGTGAATAGAATCTGTATGGAATTTCCATGAAGAAACTGTCTTCTTTCTTCTGTGTCCAGTTACTAATTTTTAAATTTTAGGTCCCTACAATGGCTTTATACTGCCTTTTCTGCTCTACTACTTATAGAATTAAGGTACTGTGTGATATCACAAGATCTGTTTTACATGTAGCATTGTTAGCTTTTAAACGGAAATTGACTTTTCTAGATCCATTTACGTAGTTTAGGAGGTTTTAAAACAATCATTTCATGTCAGTGAAAATATTTAAATGACAGACATTACGCCACAGATCTGGGGATATGATTGGGTTTCCAATCTCTATGACCCTTGCATGATCTGGAATGTCCACCATAGGAATAATGGAAACTCTAACACAGTAATTCTTTATTAAAAATAAAAAAAACAACAAAAAAACAAACTAGTGTTTTAAAAAGGATTAGTTGAAAAGATGGGATTATATTGCTTTTTAACAGTACCTGGCTCCAAGGGTGATTCCTCAATTTTCTGTAAGGAAAAAAACCCCAAAACATATGTTACAAACACACACTTTTATAAAACTAACAAATTAAGTCTGGTCCAAAATACAGACAAAAACAGAATTTTAAAAGACTTATAGTAATTCAGATGCTGTATTTAAAACCAGCTTATCCAAAAGCATTTGAAATAAAAGTTTACATAAATACAGTGTATTTGCTGAAACAAAAATTGAAAAGTGAGTTCAGCTACATTTGTTTGTCTTTGTAAGTAACTTAGAACACTAAAGGCATTAGAAAAAAATTAATGTCTACTAAATGTACTAATGTCAAGTACCAAAAATAACAATTGAGAAAATATATTGTTCATTTGCACTGCTCATTGTAATTCACAATAATAAAAAAGGAAATGAAGTGACATGAAAATCAGATGACGTAATGTTACTATTAATGGGTATTTCTGATGTCCCTTCTAAAATTAAGTTAATCAAAATACGTAAAACAGTGGTATTTAAATTCTGCTGGTGTACATACAAAAGAACATTATGCTTTCCAACTTAAAATCATTTTTGTTTATAACTCAAATAGTGAAGGATGAAGATTTCTGAAAGTGGGCAGTCAAAACTAGCAGACAAGCTCACTCACAGTTGACAGATATTAAATAAAGACAGTGTTGAGGCTCCAAAAAAAGTAGGCACTGCATTGCTGGGAAACCACTGTTTGTTAGGACCGTATTAAGTATTACACTACTTTTTCTACATCATAATATGAACTCCAATTAAGAGTAAAAAAGTTGAGTTCAGTTTTATTATGTTGAGAGATTAATGGAAAATTTTCAGTGGAGCACTGAAAATAAATGGCAGTAAAGCTAAAAGTTTCAATTTACCTTCATTACACTTAAATCTGATGAGGCAGCATCTAAGTTGTTTCCCATTTCCTCACAGTCTTCCTGAAAAATTGAATGGAAAATATTTCATTTCTTACAAAAGATTATCTATAGCTTTACAAATAAAAATCTACATACAAGATTGGAAGGCAAGAAAAATAACACTATCTGATTTGCCCAAGCAGATAGTATTTGCATAAATATTTTCCAATATTCAGATGACCCTTTGCTCTCAAAATGCTATTCAAGAATAGGGAAAAAGGTCAGAATAAAATTTTCAATTTAATTATTCATTAGCAATAAAGCATCGATTTACAATGGTTTGTGCACTTAAAAATATCTCCTGGTCTGAAGAGAAAATCAGTTAATCCCCCTTTCTTTGATTGTTTTAAAGTTGGTATGTTGATTACCTTACTTCTGCTTCTAAAGGGATAAAAATAATCTGATGCAACTAACTTAACTAATGTAACTAACATAAGACTCAAACTCTCTTTTTTTGGAGGCAAAACATGTGCTTCAAGTAATATGTTTGGACTCTGCCGAGAGACGGACAATAAGTCTTGTCTTTTGATGTCCAGTTACATGATTCAGAGCAGTTTTCACTTGTAGAATACCAAAGGTTTTGCCTTCTAGATTAGTGGGCCAGCACAGCAATGGCAGTACATTACAGATGTAAATGTAGTAAGTTAGTACAAAACTGGCATTCCCAAAATAGAGGGAGGTAACACTGGGCAGGCTCTAAAGTGAGCAAAATATTGCGTCAGTCCAGTGGCAATATACTGTGCAATAATGCATATCTGGGTTTTTCACATGGCTCTCAGACACTTAAAGGTGTGAAGTGAAAGAATGAGAATGTGGAATTAGGGCAGCCCTTGACAAATCTGTGTTTCTGGTCGCCATTGCCACCAATTTTAGTAGTCTGCCTCCTAGCTCCACTGCAGAAATGTAACTGAGGAGCTCTGATGTAAGTCTGGTGACCAAAAGCAAAATTGCTGGTGCCCATCTGTGAGCCAATTTTGTCCACCCTTCAATTAGGGCAAAACAGAATATGCAGACAACTATTTTTAATGAGGAGATTATTTCAATAAACTGTGTGAAGGAAATGAAAAAATGTGAGACTTTCAAAGTTACTTCCATTAAATGGAACACTTACATGCAATAAATAATTTCTGGTTCCTAACATTTAGTGATAAATCTACAATTTTCAGACATTAAACATATGAAAAAAATCATATTTCCAGGTACCTACCTCATTTTCTGTAAGCTGATCTGGAAGTTCTTTCATTTCTGCATCAATATTGTCTTTACTATCAGAGAGCGAGTCAAGAATGTTATCAGCATTATAATCATCTCCACAGTCTACAGCACTGCCATTATCTATTTCAGCTTCATCTAATACACTAATATCCATCATGTCAATATCCTGCAAGTTATCCAAACTTGCTTCAATATCCTCCTGTAAAAAGAAAGAATAGCTGTATATTCATTGTGACTTGAAAGCAATGCTCTTCAATCTTCATCATGGTTTCACATACCTGTCCATCTCTAGAGTTTTCTTCCAGTCCATTGTCTTCAATGCCTTCTTCTGGTTTTCGCCCTGAAAACAGCATTATTCAAATAATTAAGAGTATATGTTCTTTAGAATACATGCACATTGCTAAATTAGCCATTCAAGCCTGAGTTCATTCAAAAAATGAATCATTAAGGTCCTGATCCTGGGGATGCAGATAATCTGGGCTGTATTTACCACCATCTGTCATTAAATGGCATCAATTTGAACAAGTGTAGTGTGTCACTGTGTGTTTTACACCTAAAATTTAGGGTGACAAAGCTATGTCACTCATGGCTAGGCTGTCCTAGCAACCACCGCTCAGAGAAGTGGAACTACATTAACAGCAAAACCCCTATCTGTTGATGTAGGAAATGTCTGCACTGTGTGCTGCTCTGAGCACCACAGCTATGCTGCTGTAGCCATTACAGTATAGACATACCCCAGGTAACTATGTAGATTTCCCTAAACCATTTTCTCATCCTTAATGACGTCAGTAAAAGGACACTGTAAAGATAAAACTCCTATTTTAAAAAGGAATCTTCAAAGATTATTATAACAAACAATCATAATATTTAGCTTTCCTCATTTACATGAAAATAGAGAATAGATTATTCTATTATCAGTTTATAATGTAGATCCCAATATTGCAAGCAAGTCCATATCACTTTGTAGGATCAAGGCCTTAGTTTTTAATGTCCTGGGGACCTGGATCTTGTTTAGCCACGTCTGTTACTAGACAATCTTAGAAAGATATAAATAACAGTCAATTTCACTTTCTAGTTTTCAGATACTGCCGCAATGGGTAGACAAGGAAGTGGGCCAAAATAAACTCCAAAGTGGCAATGTGGCATCTAGTACAATTTTAAAAATGGGCTACAATTTCAGTAAAGAAACATATATACCACAAGCCAATTTTTGAGGCCTTGCAATCACATGGTTTAATTATAAGTAAACTAGCTCCATTCAGAAAAGGAGAGATTTCTTTCTAAAAGACAAACTCCACTGAGATAAGACTTACATTAAGGAGCCATTTTACCTGCTTGTATTTGTGCAGTTACAGCTTTGATTATTCCCAGAACTGTATAGTTTATTGCACTTAAAATTCCAATTTACTGATGATGCAGATTTCAATACCCCTCTTGAAAGTTAAAATCTCTCAACATAGTTGGGGAAAGGGAATTAATAACAAGGCTGTTCAGCAAGATCAAGGTGCACTGATTGAGCTCTGCATGGGGGGGGCTTTCAGAGCAGACCTCTGCCTGGTGCAATCCTGTACTCACTGCCATGAATTCTAAATTACATTTGCAATCTAGGACAATGTTCAGTTCTGTTGAACAAACAAGGTTTAAAGACTAAAATTCATTTATCACATTTATCTCCCAAGAAAGCTCATGCAATGAATAAATGTATTAGTCTTTAAAATTGCCACAGGACTCCTTGTTTGTTTTGCTGAACTAGACTAACACGGCTCCCCCTTTTGGAACTTATGGTTGAAGGCATACTACCATGAAATATATCTGAACTTCGTAATACAATTTTGAACTGCCTTCACTGGTCAAGGAACCAGTGCTAAGCTAAAACATGTAACCATAATTGTACCATCAACATCAGCTGGAGATTCACACACATTCTGGAAGGAAAAACAAAAAAAAATCACAAGACAAGTAATGTAAGAGAAAGCTAACAACAACAACAACAAAAAGCAAAACTACATTTTAGACACAAACTACTTATGAACCAGGAACAAGGATTTCAATTGTTTTGTACCTTTGCTTGTTCTCTTTGGTGTTCTTTTATTGGTAACTTCTGAAGCCACTGGCATTTCATCAGGATCTCCCCCTTCTTCCTCAATAGCCTATTGGAAACAGAGAATGTCATTTCAGTGCCAGCAATCTGATGCAGCAATTGTGTGTGTGTTTTTCTGGTCAGTTTTCAATTCCCGCTTATCAACTCACATAGACGGGAGTCAGATATCAGCCCACTAACTACCTCAGCCACCACCAGTAAAGAGCTCAAAGTGTGGAGGTGATATGTCAAGATGCACTGTTCACAATTCCCCCAGAAAAAATCAGAATACAAGCAGCATCAGACTATCCATTCTGTACACTGAAAGCATTGTAACGAAAAGTTAGGCCGCCTACTGAGCCTGTAAGCTTGGGGGGTGTGGCAGAGTGGGGGTCAGGGACCTGCTCTTTATGCATCTGCTATAGATTCTAAAACGGGTGCCCCTGGAATACAAATCCATAACACCGTTTCCTCCCCCACAGCCTCATGCAATGGGTTTAAATTACAGCAAGGGAGATTTAGGTTGGACCTTAGGAAAAAATTCCTAACTCTCAGGGTGATTAACCACTGGAATAAGGTGCCTGGGCAGGTTGTGGAATCTCCATCATTGACAGTTTTTAAGAGCAGGTCAGACAAGCACCTGTCAGGGATGGTTTAAGAAGGTACTTGGTCCTGCCATGAGTGCAGGGGACTGGACTCGATGACCTCTCCTGGTCCCTCCCAGATTCTATGGAAACTCAGCAATGGGGAAGAGAAAAAGTAGCCCCCACCTTGTCTCCAGGTGAAGGGGCAGTGGCAGGGCTAGACAAAATTGGCTCACAACTAGGCACTAGATATTTTACTTTCGGTGGCCAGAGAGCACTCCTCTGTTTTGTTTCTGCAGTAGGGCGAGGGGGACTAAAACGGGTCGCCATGGTGACCAGAAACCACGATTTGTCAAGGCCGGGACTAGAGGGGCTCAGGGAACTGGGGCTGCTGGTGAGTGTTCAACTAAGGAAGCATCAAGACGTGGGGCAAGAAAGGGGGTCGCTGTGCGATCTGAGGCTCTGGGAAGGGGGGCCGCTGGCGGGGCGGGGGTTGCAGACAAAGGCCGTGGGGGGCTTCGCCCACCGCCATTTTATCACGGCGGGAGGGCTCCGCCGGGGCCCACTGCGCATGCGCCTAGAGAGCCAAGGCCCGCGGCCTGAGACAAAGGCCCCCCGCCCCCGCGCACCTTCCGCAGCCGCTCTATCAGGACGCTCTTGTTGCCGCCGCTGTCCAGGTTGCGGCGCTTGAGCTCGGCCCGCAGGTCGATCACCCGCAGCTCGCTCAGCCGCCGGGTCTCGGGCTCGGCGCCGGGGGGAGCCGCCCCGCCCAGGGGCGCTGACTCCCCCGGCCCGGCCGCTGACTGACTCTCCGCCATGGCGCGCGGGAAGGAAACCGGCGCGCGAGGGAGACCGCGGCGACCCCAGGAGCACAAAATGGTGGCGTGGCGCGAGGCCGAACCCCGTCCCCGCCGGGCGCGGCGCGCAGGCGCAGCAGGCAGGAGGAGCCGCGCAGGCGCACACGGTGAGATTCGAGAAAGAAGGGCGGGTTCGGGTTGTGAGCAGACACCGTAACCCCGCGTGGCGACTGCGCATGCGGCTGACTGCGGCCCTGCGCCGGCCTAGAGCTATGTCACTGCCTGCCCAGGAAAGGCTGACGCATGCGCACGCCTCTCTTGCCCTATCGCCTCGCCTTTCCCCCTTAGTGCGCCTGCGCGCCGCTGGGCTGCCACCATTTTGTGCTGGGATCGCGCGCGAGCGCGCGTCTCTTGCTAGTGCTTCTTTTACTCCCAGCCCCGTCCCGTGCGTGAGAGCCAGAGCAGCGGCGCCATGGCGGAGAGTTTGTCAGCGGCCGGGCTGGGGGAGTCCGCGCCCCTGGACGGGGCGGCTCCGTCCGAGCCCGAGACCCGGCGGCTGAGCGAGCTGCGGGTGATCGACCTGCGGGCCGAGCTCAAGCGCCGCAACCTGGACAGCGGCGGCAACAAGAGCGTCCTGATGGAGCGACTGCGGAAGGTGAGGGAGCGGGTTAGGACGCGGGGGTTCCCGGGCCGAGCCGCCGGAGGGGGGAGGGGCGTCATGGTGAGAAAATGGCGGCAAGAGGCGCGCGCGATAGAGAGAGGGGCATCACGTGACTCCACTGGTCCCGGCGCGAGAGGGTCCTACCGCGCGTGGCTTGTTGAGCGTTCGATTCGCGTCACGTGCTCCTTCGCCCCAGCCGGGTGGTGGTCTCCTGTCACATGATGGTGGGGGCCGGAGGGAGCCCTCTGGCAGCGGCAGAACACGTGGAACCAGGCCGCCTAGGGCCCGGGTGGTCTGTGCGTTCTTCTGCACGGTCTGCGAGGCAGGCCTGCACAAGCGATTGCCATTCTCCATTTCTTCCTGCAAAGAGAGACTGCCATTCAGCTGACCCGGGGAGTTGATCCCAGAAAGCCCTACAGACATTTTACCCTTTCAGCGCTGCCTGAGCTCCGTCTCATTTGGCCCCACTTGTGTTGCCTATCCAAACTGGCTTTGGCACAAGGAGAGAAACGAAGAAAAGATTTTTCTTGGGCATAAGCTCTCATGGTCTGGAATCCATGAAACTTTTTTTTGTTAGTCTCTCAGGTGCTGCAGAATTCCTCGTCGTTTGCTGAAAACAGCCTGACATGGCCATCCCTCTGCAAAGTGGCTTAGTTTAATTAAGAGTGTAATGTTCTAGCAGTGGCATTTTTCCCTGTTGCGTGTTTAATGCTCAAGACCAACTGTGTTCTGTAAATAAATAGTGGCTTTTATTTTTTTCTCATAGGCCATTGAGGATGAAGGGGGAAATCCTGATGAAATTCCAGTGGTGTCAGAGATAACCATCAAGAAAACACCAAAGAGAAGCAGCAAAGGTACAAGGGAGTTGAGAGAGGATTTTCTTTTGGATTGCGCACCTACAAAGCAGAATCTAGCTTTCCTTTTAGTTTCCCTTGCTTTCCCATGGAAAAATATTTGTGGTTTAATTTTGTTAGTGTGAGTAAATTTATAAAACGTCTGAATTTGTGATTAATAGTATGTGGTTGAGCCAGATATAGCACCAACCAGAGCACTAGAAGGTCAAATGTATGGTTTAACTTTAGGCCAATGCTGCTCAAGCTTTCCTTCCGCTGTGTCATTAACCCTTTTCCCTTCTTATGTGAATGGTTCTCTGTCAGCAGTATGATACCCAGTGCATCATTACTGAATTGCACCTTTTGTTAAATATTAATCCCAGAGCTTTGCATAACTCTGGGAATAGTCTCAAAGTTCGGTGGATCACTAATCAAAGTTCCCTGGAAGACAGGTTTAGACAGGATTGACTCCTATAGGGCAATAAAAATTTATCCAGTCCGGTAACTTTTTCCAGGCATCATGTATTTTTGAAGAAGGCTGGTTTGATAGTGAGTTGCACGGAGGTGAGGTTGCTAGCCCTGTCAGGTTGTGGAAGAATGGGGAAAAGGATGAGACAATCAAATTAATTTACACTTACAACCAAGATTTTAAGTGCAAGCCTCTAAAAGTGAAAGTTTAGGGTTCCAACATTTTACCAAACTGTTAATATTAGAATGCACCACTCATTTGATGTGATAACTTGAGGGAGCTCAAATATATATATATATTCGTTTCTTGCTGCAAATAAATTTAATCAATATATGTTTGTTAAGAATCTTTCTTATTCCTATTAATATATGGAACAGACAACCAGCTACGTGAGAATTATAGAATTGTGTTTGTGTGATGGAAGGTGAGATCTCAAAGGGAGTGTCTTACTATTTTCCATGAAAAGTACAAACACTGACAAACATCAAACATAAACATTTAAATATAAAAGAAATTGATTCCAGTTGAAACTTAATTTAGTAGGTTCTGGTAGAGCCTTGTTCTCAAAGGCAGAAGAGAAAGTCACTTAATAGGTATGCTACATGTGAAGAAATAAACTTACTACTTCAAGTTAAGGTTTCAGATTCCAGATTTGGAGTTCCTTATAGTTTTAAAACCTTCCCTAGAGTTTATAACAATGATATATTTGCATTGCTATATTTAAGGGGCTCTCGGATTACCCTTAATTTCCAATTTACCTGGAAAACTTGTCTCAGATGGTATTGATAATTACAGAATACCAGGTTTCACTGGAACAAAAACAAATGGTTAGATTTCTAATGGTCAGGGGCCATCTTATGCTGTGTTTGAAAGTAATTATCTACTTCTAAAATGGGGGGTAGGTGTTACTGCTGTGTAAATAAAGAACTTAAATTTTGTAAATTGGTGGATTAAAGCTAATGTGCTTTAATACTAGACTTGTGTATCCTATTTGAAGGAACCGGGAAATGGGCGGGCACAAGCCCGCCTGCTACTAAAACTCCTCCTCCAGCCTAAGGGGACGGAGCACTAGACCCAGCTTCAATTGAATACTTGGGACGAGAAATGACAAATGGGAACGGGTGTGAGGGTCAAAGGTTCAAAATGAGGGATTCGGAAGGGGACACCGAGCAGAGAACCCCGGACAGCGCCCACTGCTCCCGGAAGGTGGCAAGGGAGCCAGCGGACGCTGCCCAGAGGAACTCCGCTCGGATGTGTGAACGGGCAAGGGACCGGAAGTAGGCCCCACAGTCACAGGAACCTCCTTCAGCCAGCCTCCTCTCTCTGGTTTTATAGATGGCTACTTTGGCGTGGGCCAAGAGGAGGTTGGCGAGGAGGTCCCGCGACTTTGTGGGGCCACGGATGGGGAGTGCGTATAAAAGAAGGTGTGGGGAAAAGTGCAGCCAGAACCTCAATAAGAGGTTCTGGAGGAGCTAGAAAAGGGGCTGCAACCTGGCGCATTCGAGATCGACATGCGCCAGGGTCTCCCTCACACCGCAAAAGGGGCAGGTGTCGGGACGGGGAGTGAACCGCGCCAGGAACATGCCCGTGCTCACGGCTCCATGAAGGAGCTGCCAACTTATACTAGACTTGTGTATAACAGGCATTTCAAAGCTTAGAAGAATCCTAAAGGTGGATCTGTTGGTGACAGTACACAAATAGTCACCTAACAATACTATGTCTGGCTCAGATCAATGCTGTTATTCACTCTTAACGTTGGGTGGCATTAAATTCACTAGTAAATTATTTTGGATCTTTTTTCCCTTCCTTGAAAATATCTAAACGTGATTTCAACATTTCAATATGTTAATAGGAAGAAACATTTGTTTCTCTTTGTAGAAAGGCTATTTCTAAAACCTCTCTCCCTTTCTTGTTCTTTGAGGAAAATACACTTGTAAATGTGTGAGACATTGTTTGGGTTTCTTTTTGTGAGTTTTCTGTTCTTCAGTTCTAGTGTGGAAGTGTGTTGTTTCAGTAATGAATGTTACATCTAATGTTAGGGATCAAGCTTCTGAATACCTGATGTAGTAAGACTTTTAGACAGATCATTACAATAAGAAGTATTTGAAAAATAGTCTTGGGGTACTTCTAGCTTAATCTTGTACAACTTCCATTTTGTTGAACATTCAAAACTTTATTGTCCCTTAGAGACATGTGATGTTCAAAATTGTAGAACTATTGAAAATATGCAATGTAGCTTTCTGTAAGAAACTGGATTTAATATGAATTTCAGGAAGCTGTGTAAGCTGAAAAATAGCAGTGTACGTATTCATCATTCTAACAATCATAATGTTACTAGGGCGTAGACTAGAAGAAGAGGGAGTTGAAGATAATGGACTGGAGGAGGATTCTGGCGATGGACAGGTATGTGAAACCATATTTGAAGGGAAAAATAATAGTGTTGCATTCAAGTCACAATGACTATTATATATACTTTTTTTCTTTTTACAGGAGGATATTGAAGCAAGTTTGGATAACTTGCAGGATATTGACATGATGGATATTAGTGTGTTAGATGAAGCTGAAATAGATAATGGCAGTGCTGTAGACTGTGGAGAGGATTACAATGCTGATAATATTCTTGACTCGCTCTCTGATAGTAAAGAAAATGCTGATGCAGAAATGAAAGAACTTCCACATCAACCTACAGACTATGCTGTAGGTAACTTGCAGGCATCTCCACAATTTTCAGAAATTAAAGAAGAATCAAGAGAAATACCAGTAGTGATGGTATGGATCTCTTACATGTGTGGAATCAGAATTTTTTTTTTTTTTTTTTCAAATTAAATAGTGCACCATTATCTAAATAATAGCTGAAATAATTTGGGGGTCTAAATTTTTTATGACCATTGATTTTTTTTTCTGTTTGTAGAAATAACTTTCTTGTTTTTAAAACATATTTAGGTTTTGTTTCCATGCATCATATTGCTACACAGAGTAGTAGTAATCTAAAAAGCATCACTTTTGTTAAATCTTTGAATTCTCTATTTTGCCTTCAATTTACATTCCCATTTTCTCCTTTGTTTCTCCTTTGTTTCGGAGGGCAGTGTGAGGGATCCACATGCTTTAGTTGTTTTCCTTCATAACTATGTTGCTTCTAGATGATTTAATGTATTTTAAAATTCTTGTTTAGTTTTGGACTTCCAATCAGTCTGGCATTTGGAATATTTTCACGCTGGCTTTCTGTGTGTATCATCTGTAATGGGCTACCGTTCCAGCATTGTTCAATTATTGTTTGAAGATAAACTCTCTTATTCTACAGTTTAATTCTTGAAACATACAGTGGAACAAGGGAAGACAGTTATTATTAGAACCCTGCAAATCCGTGGATATCGGCATTATATCCTCAGACCTCTGCATCCGTGGATGCAATTCATATATCCACGGACTGTTTGTTGCAGCTGCAAATCAAATGCAGATCCACATATTTGTAGCCATGCTGGAGGGGTCTAGTTATTATCACCCGGCCTGTGATAGAGAATACAGCTGTTACCTCTGACTTGTATTATCTCCAGGCTGGGTTATGGGGATCCCGAGAGTTGTTCTTGTTCATTTAGGAACAGGAGAAATAATAACTAAGAAAGTAGTTCAGGGTTGATTATACTGTTAAGGTAAAACTAATAAGGCCTGAGATTTTTCAGGCAATATTTAAATAGATCAGCTCATTTAGAAGTTGTGATTGAGAGGCAATGCTATATATTTTCTGTTAATGTTGAAAGTTTCTTTTTAAAAAAAAAAGAAAGCAGCTCAGACTTATAGTAGGCAAGCAGAGCCTGGACATACAGAGAAAGCTCATTGCCTGCTCATCTTTTTTTTTCCTTTTAAATGCAGTCATCCTTAACCATTTTCACTTTTCTTGCACTGTTGAATGATAGCAGATACTTGCTTAATAGCAAAAAAAATCAGATAAAATATTTTTCCAACTTAATAATTTCTCATTCAGGTTTCATTATCAATAAAAGATGTGATGAATCTAAAATATGGCATGACATATTTTGCCTATTTTTTTCTTTTAGGCTGAAAGCGAGGACCCTGGAAACAGTTTAGATGCTACTTCATCTGATTTAACTGCAGTGAAGGTAAATTCTCCTTTTTTAAAATGTTGAATTTCATGTCAGTAATGATACATGCTGTATAAACAGCTTTAAATGCCTTAGCTTCTGTGGGGGAGAAATATAAATACTTAATTTTTATACTGGGAAGAATTAGAATTTGTTCTTGTGATTCACTGTTATTACACATACCGTAGTAACGAAATGTTGCGTCTTTCCCTATGTTGAATTTGGTTGATGATTGGAAGAATTGAGCCTTTTTTTATGCTTTGTTCCAAAATAACTTACTGTCACAATACAACTGCAACATACTTGGCTATATTTCATATGCCATCAAACTTTTGTATACATTGGTTTTTATAAACATTGTTGCCATAAATGGGTGTAAGATAAATTCATTGAAACGTGGGGACTGGTTTTCAATAGTCTTGAAGAGCGCACGCCTCAGGTCAACTTCAACAAGAGTTTACTTGTATTTCTGCAAATCAAATTCACAACAGTTAGTGTTGAGAAAATGGTATCTCTCGTATCACATTTTAGCATCATTAAATCAGATAGGCATATGTATTTATAAAGCTGTTGTCTGATGATTTGTTTGCCTCTATTTTAAAGGTGCTACTGTGAACAATATAGTATGCTTCAGCCAACTAATAGTGCTGTTGTGATCCCACCTCCATCCTTTGTATGATGGACATGGTCTTAGCGGTGCAATATACCCTGAATGCCCACAAAAAACAATATATGTCTGATTTAAAGTAGTCTTGGAGTTTTTGATATTTATATTTCATTGGTGGAAATTATAATGTATTTACATGTAAATCTAGTCTAAAAATTGTTTTAATGAGGTGTTAAAATCTAATTTAGTCAAGGCTTATAAAAGTTAATAAAGCTTACAGTAATTTTTCTCCATATTGTCTTTTGTAAATAATGTTAGCCAAGGTCAGCATGTTTATATAGCATAGTGTTTTGTAATATATTCTTTTTTTCCTTATAGGAAATTGCGGAACTACCTTTGGAGCCAGGTACTGTTAGGGGAGGGGGAAGAAAAAAAAAAAAGATAAGCTTTGAAATGGTTTCGCTCTTGCATCGAATTTCTCTTGTACCCCCTATTTGTTTTATTTAACTGCATTACTATAGTGTGCATTATTCTAATGGTGCACCTTCCAGATCATTCAAGGATCATAGAGATTGGAAACCCAGTCATATCACCAGATCTGTGAGAGTGTCATCTCTGTTATTTGAGAAGTATGTTCAGTGTGATGAAGTGGCGGCTTTAAAGCCTCTTTAAGTGTGTTAATTAATTTAAGCCTTAAAACTTGAAGGTTCTGCACGTAAAACAGATCTTGTGATATCACACGGTACATTAACTGTAATTTTGAATGGAGGAATACAGGTAGGGTAACACTGTAGTAGGGAACTAAAATTAAAGAGTGCCTGGATTTCAGAAGAAGGAAGACAAAGTTTCTGCATGGAAATTATACAGATACTGTTCATTTTCCTGGACTGCAAACATATTCATGCACCATCAGAAGACATTCCGGTTTTCATGTTGGACTGTTCTGCTAAAAGAAATTTCACAGGAATCTGGAAATTGAACTGCCAAATAATTGATGCAGTCAATTAAGCATCTTGGACTTTGGAAGCTAAATTAGGAAGATCTAGAATTCAACTTCATGAAGACTGTCAAGGATCTGACACAAGGTTTTATGTTAAGTTTATTGGGCGTTTTTCTTCCCTGTAGCTTTCAGGCATTAATATAATAGTTTGTTGCAGTGCACGTAGTTTAGAACTTATAATGCTGTGTACGTTAGGGTTTTCCAATCTCTGTGTAGCTTAGAACTTCTCTTGGTGTTAGTGTGGCAGCCATGCCAGTTCCACATTTGTGATTGCTTTATTTCCCTGGTGATTAAATCTTGTGCCATTCTATTCCTGTTAAATCCGTAGAAAATGAGAAAATACTCGACATTTTGGGGGAAACTTGTAAATCTGAACCACTTAAAGAAGAAACTTCCGAAGAGGAGCAGCCATTTGCACAGGAAGCAAGTAACGTGGTGCCAGGCAAAAAGCCAACAGAGGAAGAGGACGCTCTTGCTGCCAGTCAGTCGGAGGAAGATGCATTAGATTTGGACAGCAAGTCAGCACAAGCTATTTCAAGGAAGGAAGCAAAGCAATTAGTTGTAGCAAAAGGGGAGACAAGAGAACAGACAATAGATGACGAGAAAATGGACTCTGAATCATTAGTAGTAGAAAACCTAAGCGATCAGAGTAGCAAACCATCACAAGGTCTGGAAGCCTCTAGTGGGGAAACAGCGGAACAAGACGCAGGTCTTGAAACCAAAGATAGTAATGAAGATGCCATGAAAACTGAAGACAAAGCTAATTCTGAAGACTCATCTGCTACTAAAGAGTCCTCTACCAATGAGGGCGGTGATCAGAAAAAGAGGTTTGTTTTTTCTCAGTTTTAGACCAGATCTTATCTTTTTCATTGGTCATTAAGTGATGCAAATAAGCTGTTTCCTTCAATTGGCCAGCAAGACTGATGAAATTGTAGTCTATTCCTAAAGAATCTTTTATTTCTTCTTGTGCAATTTTTAACTCACGGTTTGATTTCCTTCCTTTCCTCAACCTTCAAAGGTTGTTTTCTTAAATTCTTCCTAATTTTTATCTTCTGGCAAACAGAATTAATTGTTTAAACATCTGACTTCCCACATATCTTATCAGATTTGAAAAAGTTTGCAAAGGTGTCTTTTGTTTCACAACTTATTTTCTGGTAGGTATTGAATTCTAGCACACAAAATTAAGAGTTAATTTCACTTTCTGTTATTTGTAGTTGAATAACATTGGTTTTTGTTTTTAGCTCTGTTGAGGATGCGGACACAAAGACAATGTCAAAAGATGAGAAAGGTACGTTGTAAAAATAAGTCTGATTTGGAAAAACATTATAAACCTAATCTTACTCTTGCTTCCATGTCCATGAAAATCAGTAATGATCCAAAGGTTGACGACGCACAACTATGTAATTGAATTACCCTGATCCTACAATCACTTTGGCATATGCTTATCTTTACTCCTATGTAGTCCCATTGGATTCAGTGGGATTCTTTATACTGCAGTAGTAAAATTAAGTGGATGCGTAAATGTTTGTGAGATTGGGGTACACTTTTGAAAATATTATCATACCTATAATTTATAAATTGCTTCCTACTTGAATGTAGGTTCTGCTTTTTTCTAGTCAATATTGTTGCTACAGTGAAGCCGTAAGCTTTATGATAATTGTGATTAGCTTTTAGTGCATGGTAAACATTGATTCCATTTAAAGTTACTAACACAAGGTGATGTCATTCACAGTACTATTCATTTTGATTTAATGTCATTTTGTATAAAAGCTTCTTGCTTTTTAGCTAAAATAAAGGCATTTTGAAATTTTATCCTATACTTCTTGAGTAGACTTATAACTTTTGTTGCACTCTTCAAAGGCAATCAGGTCTCCAATAGTATTTTCCACTGTCTAGTGAAATTGGTGTCTTGGTAGATGAAAATTTCTTAGGCATATCAAAACAGCGTTTTCCATAGCAAAAGTTAAAGTTCATGTATTTAAAAGTGCTCACTATTAAGATTTTTAAAAGGACTGTGATCTAAGAAAATGGAGTTTCTAGGGCAATTGCTTTTCACTGCAATATTTTTCTGATACAGTAGTGATTTATTTTTGAATTAGGTCGTACAAGTAGCAGTTCTGGTAGAAATTTGTGGGTTAGTGGACTTTCCTCCTCTACCAGAGCTACCGATTTGAAGAACCTTTTCAGCAAATATGGAAAGGTATGTGGTTTTATACAGTGCTTTTAAATTAAATGCAATTTTTTTACTTAATCAAATTTAAATGGTGACTTTAAAATCTAGCTGTTGTTTATGTAGAATTTATTTCAACATGGTTTTCGTTATTATTTATCTACTTGTGAAAAACCTTACCAAGAAAATGGGAGTGAATGGGCTGTAAAAGTGAGCCGGCTAAACTGCTAGAATATAGAACTGTGTTATGAGATTAAATAAAGAAATTGGCTATGTTCCATGTGGAGACTTTGCTCCTCTATTTTTAGACAAGTTAGCTGAAGCATACTAACCGTCTCAAACTAATAGCTATGGTAAGGCATTGCCCGGCGTTGCCCAGTGCAGCAGAGAGAATGTTCATTTTGTACTTACCATGTTACGCTGCCCAAACCGAAGTAGTGTTTTCATGCCTTTCATCAAAGGCCTTTTGTATTAATTTGGATACTGTCAGCATGGGCGCTTATTTCAGCAGTACTAGAATCTATTCCAGAATTTCAAACTTGGGTCTTTTCAGTAATATTGGCATGGCCATTGGCATATCTGAAAATACGGTTAGTATTTATGCTTCACTTAGTACTTCTCAGCACAGTATTTTTAGAATACCACTGGCCAATTTGGGTACACCTCTGTCCCAAAACATAACCTTAATGCCATTATCAAAATCTCTGGACAGCTGAAGTCAGGTGGTTTTTTAGTGCTGTAAGTGCTTTGGGGAAGGGTCTTTTTGTTCTGTTTGTATAGCACCTGGCACATTGAGGTTCCTGACCCATGTGTGGGGCTCCCAGATGTTATAATACAAACAATAAATAATGAAAATGGGTTCCAATAGAATGGTGCAAAACTAATGTTCCTGGTACATGTGGCATTGTTGGCTGTGTATTTTATTCTGTGTACCTTTGTACACATATTTAGGTGGTAAATGGTGCCTTCTCTGTAACTTGAAGTCTTTTCATTGAGAGGTTAGGGAATTGTTGATGAGGTTTTGTGGCCTGCAGTATGCAGGAGGTCAGACTAGATGATCACCATGTGATATAGAAGTCAGAGTCTAAATTTATGAGACTCTATGGTTGAAGTTCCTTCAAAAACAATAATAAAAAATGCCATTTCTTAAAGGTGGTTGGTGCAAAAGTGGTGACTAATGCTCGCAGTCCAGGGGCTCGCTGTTACGGTTTTGTTACAATGTCAACGTCAGAAGAAGCCACCAAATGTATTGGGCACCTCCACAGAACAGAGTTACATGGCAAAATGATCTCTGTAGAAAAAGTAAGTGATAATTTTCCAAGATGGATAACACAATGAAAATATACAAGTGAATATATTGATGACCTCAGATTATAATTGATTATATTTTGGCAAATACAATTCTAGGCAAAAAATGAACCAGCGGGGAAAAAACCTGAGAAAAAAGAAAATGAAGCGAGGAAAGACAGGCATCATTCTACAGATTCCAAGTCTGAAAAGTAAAGTTGGATTTTTTTTAAAAAAACTATTTGAGATGTAATGGTGAAAGATGAAAAAATAGTTTAACATTTAGTTTTATTGATGTTGCTATTTAAAATACCAGAATGTGCTTTGTTTCATGCTGCACTTGAAGTATGGACTGATATCAAGGAAGAAAAAACATTTTTATTGGATCATACAGCTCACTTCATGGATTGTGTATTTGAAAATTTGTGATCTCAGAGTCCACCAAATGGAAACATCAGGAGATTATAACCTGTGGTTACTTTGTCTTCGAAAGTTCATAGGTTGCTCTTTATACATATGTCAAATGTGTGTATCTGCTTTAATTCAGTGCTCTCCATTGGTTTTTAGGGCCTCAAAGCAGTCCTGTCACCCTGGTGTGCACATTTCTTTCTTAGTTATGCAATTTGCTTTTAGTGATACAGTTAACTTTGACTTTATACACAAAAGCTAAGTCTTATAAGACCCAGGTCTGGTTATCTCTTTAAAGCCAGAAAAGGCCTCTCATGTCTAACTTCCATTAGGAAAAATTTGCTGGTGTAACAATATTATCAAATCCTCCTAGTGTGGATGCAGTTTTTACCAGAAATGTGCTTTTTCTCGAATGAAATAAGCTACACTTGCGAAGCCACTCTCGCTAGTGCAAGCGTTTGCACTGTGGCTTTTGCCACTACTAAAATGTCATAAAAAACACAGTGATGTATTCGCAGGAGTTTCTAGGGTACATCTGGCCTTGCTTAAGTTGGTGGAATTCGTATTTTTATTTCCAATCCTTGACCTGCTTTCTCTTTTAAAGTGGTGCAAACTGTTTCATTACCTTAGGCCTGCAAGAGAAGCACATCAGGCTCCTAATTCCCCAGGTAGAGATCATTCCCTTCCTTGGGAAATCCTGTTCTTCTGAAACAGCAGCTCTCAAGCACTCTATCACGACACAAAAGTGTTTTGCGGCAACAAAGCACCAAATAATGTAACTTTTCCTTTCATATTCACTTAGTCCAGTTTGTAACGTGGGACCTGGCCAGATTCTTCTGGGCCCTGTATTTGTATCTCCTGATCCTGTTCATTTTTATGTAAACCAGCATAGACTAAACCATGTTTATTATGAGTGTCTCATATATTTTGTCCTCCTAAGTGGGGTATTAAAAGGCCTTCCTGTAATCTTAATGGGACTGGATCAGCTCTCTCAATTTGCAGATCTATTACTTGAGCTACTTTTTTGAAAGACTAATCTTGATTTTTAAAAGTGTTACTGAAATGGGTCAGTGGATGTCTGATAATATTTATTTTCCATGGGGCATGACAGCCTTTGCTCCTTATTTGAGGAGCATTCCATTTCACAGTATTCTTTGCTGCTGCACTCTGTTCCTTACTTGCCAAAATCCTGATTACTGGTTTGACCCTCTTATTTGAGCAGTTCTTTATGGCAGAACATAGCTATAAAAGCTTTTACCCTAATCTAGTTCAGTCTGTACGGATGTCTGTTTTTATCTGGCAAAGAGTGAACTATATGTGAAGATGGAATTGTCATTAACAATTTGGAAAACACCTGTTAATATTCAAAAGGATCACCTACCATTCTTTCTAGCTTCCATATTCAGGCAACTAAATTCAGGGTTTGACAAATTGGAAAAAGTTATTGTTCCAGTTTTTGAATGTCTTCTGTGGTTTGCACAGAAATCCAAAAGGAGTGGATTTGAATAGATAACTGTTCCGTTGAGCTGTTCTAATAAATTTCAATTTATCTATAGGTCTGTCAGTATTAAAAAAGAAGAGAAGACAGATAAAAAAGATGATGCTAAGAGAACAGAGAAAGATGAAAAAGAAGAAAAAGAAGGGAAAGAAAAAGATGAACAGAAAACTACATCCTCTGATCGCTCTAGGACTAGCAAATCAGGTAATGTGAACTATTTAGAGAACAACATTACAAACATGGTTCATATGGACAATTAAGTGGCAAAAGCTAGATCTTCCAAGCACATAGGTAAATTAGATTTGTTATACTGTATCCAGTGAAATCTGAGGGGAAAGTGACAAACATGGAGAATTCTACCTCCTCACTGCTGGAGAAGGCTTCATAATGTTCAGGGAACTATTTGCAAACGGTTGACTTTTTGGAATTTAAACCTGTAATCTAAATATTTGCGGCAATTTAGAGTCCATCAACATTTTTGAAAATTTGATTACATTGTATAGTTTTTTCCAAGGATTTTTCTATTCTGAACAAAGGATGTTTTTATATTATAAGAAAATTCATATGTAGTATAAAATTTTAATTCTGAAGACCCAGCTAATTTTAAAAAGTTTTTATTATTCTACTGAAGTCCATTGCAATTTAGAATATTATATTCAGGTACAGATAGTATTCCAACAAATCATTGGAGTTTAACACTTTATTAAGTTGAACGTATGAATTAGCTTCAACCATTATTTAATGCTGTTTCTGTCAGACTCAACAAGGCAGCAGCAATTTGATTAAGGTTGTAAAAGTTTAGATTTATAAAACTGCAACATTTGTGGAAAGATTAAAAATATGCTTTTTTACATTTTTATCTTTGAAACTTTTACCTCTTTTTATAAGCAGGAATGAAACAATCTAAAGTTACTACTGATACGCATAGAATCTGGTGCAGTTCATGAGTGAGAAATTTTAGTTTTGTGTCCTATGTTGTGAGAAAAAGACTGCATTTCAAGGTGCAAGAGTGAACTTAACATGAGAAGCAATGTTCCATTATTTTTGAAAGTTAACAGAACTAAGAGTTCTGAAGTGCTAATTTTACAAGTACTCCATTTCCTTTGATGCAAATACCATATTCAGTCTAAAAAAATTAATCCCCAGCCCTTCACCTCAAAACAACCTATGGATGCATTTCTGCAGTTGTAATATTTATAAAAAGCATCTAAGATATATTGGAAGTTCTTGCCACAATTTGTTGTATTCATTATATAATCTTTATTTTTTTCTGGTTCATATAGGAAGTCGAGGAATTGAAAGGACGGTAGTGATGGATAAATCCAAAGGAGAACCAGTTATTAGTGTGAAAACCTCTACTACATCGAAGGAGAGAGTGAGTACACGTTCCAAAGAAAACTTACCTCTGAAAATAGATTTAAAGCAACTTTCCTAGTACATTTGCAGATTATTTGACTTGCCTTTTGAAAACGGGCTGTTCTTTGTATTTGCAGGAATTTGGCTACTAATGTGAGATTGTATATGGTGAATGCTTAATGCTTGTCTTTGCTCCAGCTTTTATCGCTGTTACTGTGGGCAGAGTTGCCCTTATATAATACAACAAGGGCATTAAGCCGTCATGCTGCCTCAGATGTATAATGTGGGGAATGGTAACCGTTACTACACCTTTAAAATTGTATGGTTTGTGGTGCACTGAAAACAGAGTGAGCTAGCAGGCTCACCCCTAAAAATTGCAGCCAAATTATTGGTGCTTCCTCAGTGATTATAAGCAGGGACTCTTAGGCCTCTCTTCCTTCTAGTTCACCTGCAAAGTGCCAACCATTATTTGTCCCTCTGCTAAAGAAGCAGGGACAATTGCGGTCTTGTTTGTGGGCATTTATCTTATTTGGTCTCTGGAAATGTAATCAAAATACTTAAATTCTGTTTGCTGCATTAAACACAGAGTACTAAGAGCCAGGATCGCAAGTCAGAGAGCAAAGAGAAACAAGATATTTTGTCATTTGATAAAATCAAAGAACAGCGAGAGCGTGAACGTCAGAGACAGAGAGAACGAGAAATCAGAGAAACAGAGAGACGCCGGTGAGTTCAGTGTCATCACTTTTTCATCAGCAAGAACATTTTCTTTCAGAGTAGCGTATGAGACGTTTTTCCCCTCTCTCGTTGTTACCCGATGTTTTCAACAGCTTTCAGTGTTTAGTATCAGGGATGATATTTCTTAACAGTACTTGTCAGATTACATCATCTGATTCCAGACACTGAAGCACAGACAGTTTCATCCTTTAGTAAAGATGTTACTTTGTAGTGTAAACATATGCAGAGGCTTCCAAAATCAATAAGCCAAGGGTTTCTTCTCAGAGGGCTGTCTACCTCATATCTGAAACATGATGACCATTAAGGCATGGAAATGTATAAATCTGATGTCACAAAAACTGAACAAACTATTAATTTAAACAATTCACATTTGGCTCCTTGTTCTGATGATGGATTGTCTGTAGAAACAATGACTTCTATGGCTATGTGATTCATAGTGGTTTTGTGATTCATAGGGGTTTAACAAATTTATTTAGGTGTAGTGGCACTGTATTGTACATTTAATAATTAGAATGCAGAGACCTGTCCCTAATACACCAACTTGAATCATTTGGTGTGAGAGGGACAAATGTATTTTTTTAACAGAGCAAAACTGGAATGTTTACATCACTTTTTACCCTTATTGCTACAAAAGGGACAAATTGCCATAGAACACGTCACAGGATCATTTATCCTGCTTTGAAAATCTTTGCATTTCTAGGAAAGCGGTGTCCTCTCTACAAAATTTCTGCTGCTTGTCTCACTATATGTATATTGTTGGTTTGTTTAAAAAAAAAAAACAAAAACTTTTAAGTGGCTGTGATTTTTGTTTAGTAGAAAATATCAATGTCAGCTGGGTTGTGGGAGATCTAGGAAGCCTTCAAAAATAGTTCACTTGACAGTGTACTCTTTAAAACCAACAAACCTCAACTTCCCTCTTACAGAGAGAGAGAACGGCGAGAACGGGAGCAGCGTCTTCAAGCCATTCATGAACGGGATGAAAGACAGAGGCTTCAGAGAGAACGCGATCGACTTGAATTTCAAAGGCAGCGGCTTGACAGAGAGCGTTTGGAGAGGGAGAGATTGGAGAGAGAGAGGATGCACATAGAGCAAGAAAGGAGGAGGGAGCAGGATCGCATACAGCGAGAAAGAGAGGAGCTGCGTCGTCAGCAAGAACAACTGCGGTACGAGCAAGAACGGCGATCGGCAATGAGAAGACCTTATGACACAGACGGAAGGCAAGTGATGGCAGTAAAATTCCGAATTGTAGAGTGTGCTTATAGCAGGGAGTTTACGGCTGCAATCAGCCATGTTTTTTTATGCAGTTAGTAAGAACTCTTATTAGAACAGATGCTAAGTTTCTGAGCCCCGCCTCTCTTCTTGGTTTGGTTTATTTACTTGGTTCTAGTTAATTTGGTATTTTAAATTAGCACAATTGGCAGAACACACAGATGTGTATAAATAAACTCGAAAAGCCATAAGTGCCCACCCAAAGTAGATTACAAAACAATGTAGTCAAACAGTTACTGCAAATTTCGTATTGCCTACGTCTCTAAGGCGTTCGTTACCGTGGGGTCTTAAGTGCCACTACACAAAGTAAAATGAAGATTCTTGAGGAGGAAGAGTTCTTTTCTCCCCCATACTTTGAAGCTACTTTTTTTATCTTCCTCCACCTTAATCTGTAGAATGGTGGGAGTATCTTCCTCACTGGCATTAAAGCTACTGTATTCTAGGCAAGGCCCCAAGAAAATTGTTTTTTAAAAATAAATTCAGAGTAGGGGAATGGTAAGTATTTGAATTTCACTGGGTAAACCTGGCTGCCAAGTCACCCCCCGGGAATGCTTCAATTTTTCCAGCTCTGGGGAGGCAGAAGTAGCCATCTTTGCTTCTGCCTCCCTCTTGAGGTGGTGGCTGCTCCTGGAAAGTTAATGCGCTCATCCCATCCCGGGTGGAGTGGCAGTAGATCAGTTGGACCCTGGAGAGTAGAGTGGGTGGTTGTTTGTGGGGAGGAGGCAGTGGTGTCATCTTACCAGGTGGCTTGATTCAGCCTGGCCTAATAGGGATCATGCCTGGCTCTCTTCGTGTCCAGCTCTGACCCAGGCTTGTCTGTCTCTGCTGCTGCTTAGCGCTTGTGGAGAGGGGGGCAATGTTGTTGTTAATGCGTGGGAATTGAGTGGGCCCCCACAGGCCCCAGCGGTGATACTGCAGCACTGGCCAGCCAGGAGCTGAAACTGTGTGTGCAGGGCCTTGGATTAGGGTGAAACCAAGATCCACCCCCCACTTTCTCCTGCCCCAGGGCATGGTCCCCTCACATGCATGATCCAGGTGGATGTTCTGAGCTCCCTGCCAGCCTGTGCTCTGGTATCTCCCCATGGCCTACCTAGGGCAGTTGTGTAGCAGGCTGAGCTGGGATTCCTAATTGTGCTGGTCAGCAGGACAGGAGGCTGACCCCTCAGGAGCATCTGAATCTCCCTCTTCCTCCTCCCTCTCCCCTACTGCCTCTCACTTGGTTGGAACAATCATGGCATTGAGTTCATTTTATGATTTCCGTGTGGTCCTTGAAATCTAGATTTACACAGTACCTTATATGTAAGGCAAGAAATGTTTTAATCACTCCTACCTTGCCAGCTTTTCATCTTGATTATCTGTCTGTTTCTGGAGTAGATGACCACACTAAATGTCAGTTTAGCTAGCTAGCTAAGTGCCCAGTGAGTTTAAAATATCCTGTTAGTAGCCTTTGAGCTCTTAAGGTTTTAGAACATGAGTTAATAAGGTAGCATGTGGTGTGAATTCCAAATTAATTCTGAACCAGGTATCCTGAACAATATTGACATTTGACAGATCAACTGCAGACAGCTTTACAAATGATTATAGTGTTCTCAAATGTGCTTGTCTGATGGATATCAGTTCAACTTTGTGGTGTGTCTGTCTGGGAAGGCTGCACGCTGATAGGGGAATATCAGAGGCAATTGCCTCAATTTAAAGTGCTCTGAAAGCTGAATTGTGTCTAGTTTGTGTTTTGGTTTTTTTTTAAATTACATACCTGAAATCTAGTCATTTGGGGACAAATTCACCCTGATTTAATTCCCAAGAAGGGGAGTTACAGCAGGATGAATTTCGCTCTCAATCACTTAGTCTTGAGTCTAGTTTTATTACAGAAATAAAAAATAGCCAGTCCCGTGGTGTACATCCTGCTGTTTGACAACGCTTTGTTATTTCTTTGACTCCTGCAGACATTAGACTCTCATGGGGAGGTAGATGAGGGACTGTAGAAATTGTGGACTTGAATCATAAAAAACAAACATCAGGATTAAATAGTCTTTCTGTTGTCATTTCAACATATGCTGTGATTAAGGCGTGTGCTGTATTGATGCAATTAACTCTTTTTCTGAAATGGACATGTCAGCTTGGTACTTCAGTGATTTTAATTATCATATCAGAAATACAAGAATTGAATGTTCAGCTTACCTGCCTGTTGTTTTAAATGAGACTTTGTTTAAGAAGAACAAGTTAGAAAAATTATTACTTCACACTGTATGAAATATTAACTTTCTTACAGGCGAGATGACTCCTACTGGCCAGAGGCGAAGCGAATGGCAATGGACGATAGATACCATTCTCATTTTAGCAGACAAGATCGCTTCCATGACTTTGATCACAGGGATCGTGGCCGATACCAAGATCATTCTGTGGATAGGTTAGTAATGTGTTAATTTTTGTCTTGTGTTAGCTGAAGTTAAGAAAAGGCAGCACGTTTAGTGCCGTATTGGGTTCACTGTTTGCTTAAAAACAGTGTAAAAAAGTAGGTATTAGAGCCTCTGCATTCTTATGTCTATATGTGTATCTGATATTTCCAAGCTTGTGTATGTTAGCTCTGAAAATATTGTCAGACTTTGAAACAGTTTTGTTTGTGCAGTGTGCAACTGAAAACTCAAGTGAACTTGGGTAAGGCATGGAAATATGCAACACAAGGAAAATCACTTCCTGTCCTATCCCCCAAAGTGCATGTGGAAATCTAGAAACTTGTGTTCCCTTCCTTGGTCCCAGCCCTTCTTTCCTGTCCGATGTGATACCGAGCTATTGCTGTTGTGTGTTGGCACATCATTGGCACATACGCTTTTGTTACCCTGGTATGTGTTTGCTTTAATAAACCAGTTTCTCTAATTCGAATGTTGTATTTCTAATAAAATAAGTACTGTCATTTTCATACCATTGTGTAACAAATACCAAATTTCAATGTAGGTTGCTTCTTGAAACCCACAGTATAATTTAACTGAAAGATGCATCCACTGTTACTGAATTGCTCTTTTTTTCTCCCCCTCCCAGGAGAGAAGTTTCAAGGGTAGTGGCAGATCGAGACGGGCAGGTGGGTTAAGTTTAAACACTTGCTTCATAAACATGTGCATTTAGATGGTGCCTTTCATTTGGAAAGATCCCAGAATGCATAAGGTTTGTGTCACCTGCTGCTTAAATGCATCTGCCGCTGGCATGAAATGCAACAGCTGTTTGTTAAACAACCGATTTCGCTCACTGAATATGCAACACATAAATCAGGTGCTAACTAAGGTAGTTCTCGTAGACTAGGAAAAGACATGTCTAATGATCAAAGTTACCATATGGATTCTTTTTTTTGTGGCTAGTTAGTGAAGTGGATACACATTCTGATGATTGTTTTCGAATACGTTATCGGCAAACATTAGGTAATTATTCTGGCTCTCCATACAGGAACAGCAAAGGACCCCATTGTCTGCGATATAGCAAAATGGTCTATAGAAAATGCAGAAGGTGCCACAATACAGAGGAGCAGTTGTAACCATGCAGTTAATATCTTTTTAAAAATATGGGGGGCATAGGGTTGGGTTGCTACTTCAGAAATCTAAGAATTCTGTTTATGCTTTATCAGAGTGGAAGAGTCAAACTGAGATTAGTTCATGTACCGCTACTTGAACCTGGGGGAAGGAAGTGAAGCAAAGCCAAATTGTTAAAGGAATTGCATTCTACAGAAATATTAATGTATAGAATAAACCATGGAGTAGAATGGGGAATCAGTGAAGAGATTTGAAAGTTACGTGAAGTAGAAAATATTGCTCCAGTAGAGGGGCAGTATGGAATCTTGCTGTGTTTGCAAGTTCCAGAAGGGAGCCATGTTAGTCTGGTTCAGCAAAACAAAAGAGGAGTCTTGTGGCACTTTAAAGACTAACAAATTTATTTTTCGCTTGAGCTTTTGTGGACAAAATCCCACTTTGTCTGTCTGTCTGTCTGTCTGTCTCTCTCTCTCTCTCTCTCACCTATACAACTTGTTTGATTTGCTGATGTAATCTGATGTGATGCAGTGAAATGTAATCCCAGTATTTACCTTTCACGCCCGTACTCTGGTTTTTTTTTTTTCAATGCACGTCTTTGCCACTCTGCCCATGGAAGCTCATGCAAAAATAAATGTGTTAGTCTTAAGTGCCACAAGAATCCTCTTCTGTTTTGCTGTGTTTGGTTACTTGCTCTGGTGACTTGATAGGTTTTGGCACCGGCTAAATTCTATTGACCAGCACGTACCAATTTGAGAGTCAGATTATGGCATTCTTATGTGCCTTTCATCTTTCAGCATTATCCAGATGAGCGCCATGGAGGACCAGAACGTCACTCACGTGACTCACGGGACAGTTGGGGTGGCTATGGGTCTGACAGAAGATTGAGTGAAGGAAGAGGGATACCGCCACAGTCCCGGTTAGTGTATATAAATAAGGACAGTCATTCACCAGTGCTCAAAATACTCATGCTCTTTAAAACTTCAAATGAATTTTCTGAAGGGTTATAGTGGGAATCAGTTTTACAAGTGTAAATCCTCTCTCCAGATAGTTTCATCGAGGGTCTGTTCTCTCCTGAATGTACAGTGAATTTATGCATAGCTCTCTTGTGCATCAAAAGAATAGAGTTCTGTAGTGTGAGTAAAGATCTGCTCTTCTAGTGTAATCGTGGTTCTCTCATAAGGGCTTCCTGTTCTAGGGATGAGATCCAGTTTTTTCTCTCACGCTCCAGAAATTCTTTGAAAAGGGTTGAATTTAGGGCTGATGGTCTGGATTTGAGATTGTATTGATAGAAAACAAGCTAGAATCTTGGTGGAAAACATGAGGTGGGACTTACCTGAAGTTCCAAATGTTTTGTTTTAAGCCATTCATCCAAACTTGGCATAGATTGTTCTATATATAAAATGTATGCTTCCACTTGACTGAAATGATGTTACTCTATTAGTAGCTTCAGTAAATATTGTGTTGCCGTATGTTGTGATATTAACTGATTACGTCTGTAGATCAGTTAAGAAAAGCCAGTTTCCAATGGTGTTAGGAAGATGGTTCAGTAAGTTTCCAATTGGGGTTTATCCACTGTAGATTTAAGACTTTCATAGCTATAGCTTGGTAAATGATTTTAATAAGTCTATGCATTGGGTATTATATTTGGCTTCGCCTTGTGCTATCAAAGTGATAAGGGACACACCTAGAAGATTTTCTTTCATTTTTTTATTTTTTTTTTTTTAAAGAGATGGACGTGACTGGGGAGATCACAGTCGAAAGTTAGAGGGGCATCAAGATCGTTCATGGCAGGGCAGTGTGGATGGAGGAGTGATGGGACGGGATCATGAGAGATGGCAAGGTACACTTGCTGCTTAACAGTGTGGTTAATAGTTTTCCAGTGCGGTTCATAGAAAAACTATGAATTCCGGTTGTTGAAGTTTTAGTGATAGTTAAAACTCGTACTGAACTTTTAGAGCATTACAAAGAAAGCAAGCAAAATTCTGGGAAAGATGTTGCATTTTTTTTTTTTTTTTTTTTTTTTAAATGGAAATATTTAAATGCTTTTCCCTTTCTTGTAGGTGGTGATAGAGGCATGCCTGGTCAGTCAGGACCAGGCCATGTGATGAATCGAGGAGGAATGTCAGGGTAAGGAAATTTTTTTTTTTCTTAAGGATTTTTGGTCATTTTCTTTCTCTTCCTTTCCCTCTAAATCATACATGCATGCTTGTAATTGAATCAGTTAAGTAATATTTTCATGATTTTATCTAGTGCATTCTATTTGTAGAATAAGTATCAATCATGAAATGTAAATACTACAAAATCAGAGCAGTGGTACACATTCAAAAAATTGCATTGAAGATTGATACACATTTTTAAGCTTGACTTTGTTTGTAGGCGTGGAGGCTTCATGCAAAGTGGGAACCAGAGCCAGGTGATACAGGCTGGAGTGCAAGGAGCATTTGCGGACCAGGACAGAGTAAACAGAGCCAATGATCCCCGCTTCACCCGCCGCTATTGAAAAATTTTAACTTTCTCTGAAAACAAGTTGGCAACAGTGGATTCTGTTACCAAGGATCACCTTGAATTTCTGTAATTAAAAATCTGCTGCCATATTGTAACTGAAAACTACATGAACTCATTTGTTTGGTTTTTTTGTAATAAATGTGTTCTTGTTCAAACACCACTTAAGTTTCTGTTAATGAAACATTCCATTTTTCATAAATAATAAAATTAGTTTACAGCTAATGCTCTTTGTGTTCATGGTCTTTAGTCATATTATATCACAAGAGAAGTGAGAATTTACTTAAAACTGTAAGATTTGGGGTCACTTCACCCCCACTGCAAAGCAACCATTCCTCTGCAAACCCAAGGATCCAGGACTCTAGCAAACCGTAGACTGATTCTTGCTGGGATAACAAAGTGAGCGGGATCAACCGTGTAGGGGCAGAGAGTAGCCTAAATTGTAAATTTCAAATGTCCATCTGAGACAGCAGGTGGTCCGGGTGTGTTCAGAGCCTGTGGATTGGATTCTTTTCACTGCAGAAATAGGCCAGCTCTGGAGGGAACTTGCCCATATCTGAATGAGAAGTTGGTATCTGGAGTTATGGATCAGCCTCATCCATTCTAATAGGTCACCTGTAGAACCAGATGAAAAATGATTAGTCAAAACCACATTTTCTAGTGGAGGTTCTCGTGTATCCATGTTACTCCAGGGGGTAGGGCTTTAAGAAAAACACCAAATAGAGGAAGAGTCTGCAACATTGCTCGACTTGGGACCAGCACTTCAAAAGATCTCTGCTCAATAATGGTCAGAATTTCAAAAATAAGCTGCTCCTGCTGTTACTCTCGGGAGCAGCATTTTGAAGTGGCTGATCTCTTTTGAAAAGCTGGTCTTTACAGCCGCTTGGGACCTCAAGGCGGGACCTCAAGGCGTATTTAAATGTTGTCTAGGCCTTGAGCTGATTGCACACCAGTGAATTTCATCCAGCAAGTGCCTAAAACAGGCTCTCTCTTTTGAGACCTATTCAGGGTGGTTATGGCTGCTGGGCAGATAGGCTGCCCACAACCAGAAACTTCTGGAAACAGAGTGGTAGCATTTTGAGCATGCTCCACAGAGTTTCCAGCAATGTGGTCAGACCACATGAGAGCAGCAGACTGTGCAGACAGAGCGGCAGGCAGCAGCTGTAATGAGAAGAGCCCATGTGCTCAGTGTTCATGAAAGAAGCTGAGCCAGGAGTGGACAGCAAGCTGTTTTCTCCTCCTATGGAGTCTGCAGCAGAGTTTGTGCACGTGCATATGGGACTGAGGGCTGGTTAACCAGTGAGCTGACCGGATGGCGGTTCCAGAGGAGAAAAAAGCCTGTGTGGAATTCTATTGAAGATTCCTGCAACCAAAGAAGACAATAGCTACTTCTTTCCACTCAAGCCTTTGGACTTGATCATAGACTAGCTCAGATTTGGGTGAACTCCACCTGCACTTCAGGACTCTTGGGGATCTTTCTCACGGGGTTTCTGTGGGCTCTGTTCTGTTTTAAATTCATTTTGTTTTCTTAGGATAAGATTTATGTAATTAGTAGTTAATAAAGTCCTTTGTTATGTTTGTTCTTTATAGTATTTTAAAGTGGGATGGTAACTCTGAGCAATCTTTGCTGTGAGTCCCATACAGACTGGATCCTGGGTCTCCAGGTACTAATCCATAGGAGTTGGGTGTTTTTTGCAGCACTGGAGAAAAGCAAATTGAGGTAAAGTCTAGCCCATCACTGGCACTCTGCAGAATAGTCTCCTTGGGATTGGCTGGAAAGCCCTGTTGCTCAGATCATTTCACACAAGCCTGGCCGAAGCATTAGAGAACATAGTGTGGGGAACAATCCTGCGCTGGCTCTACAGAACATGACCCAATAGATGTTTTCAGTCGGCGATGCCCATAATAAAGCAATATAAGCTGATGGCACGGAGTATTGGACTCTTTCCTCTCAGTTCCTGGTTTTGAGCAGTGGATGATCCCCCTCCTTTCAAATCTAGAGTGAGTACAGGGAGAGCGGGGCCCTGAGGCGGCTCCTCCCCCATAGATGAGTAACTCATTGAAACCAACAGGAATCATTCACATGGCATCAGATTAATAAGAGGTGAGGAAGTACTGTTATTCCAAGTCTATAGGGAGGTCAGGCACAGAGAAATCAAGTGGCTTGCCCACGGTCACGAAGTGAATTCATGGCAGAGTCAGAATAACACCCCTTTTTTCTTGTGTGTCCAGCTGGAAGCCCTGCCCGTTGGCCCACATGGCACCCCAGCTGCCATAACCATCTTCTGAAGAGGCTTTTTCTTAGAGTATTCACTCCATATGGCTCACCTCTCTTCAGGGATGGCCAATGAGGAGGGGCTTCATCTTGGGCTGGTAATTTCTGTCATCCAGAGTCTCTCCCCTAGGAAGTGGGCTGAGGCCCACCAAGCTCAGGTTGCCTCAGACCAATCAGGGCCAGAAATAACCATGTTGATCACTGTCAGCTGAGTTCATTTTCAAACTAGCAAGTACTAGGTGTGAGCTCAGTTGATGTCACCAGACCCACGCCAATCCTGTTCTCATATGGTGAACCTTCACAGGACACTCCTCCCCTTCTACCCAGGATCTAGTCAGGACTTTCTTCTGAGATCTCATGCTCTGCTCTGAACTCTTCCTACAGGAATCATGCCTGAATTAAATTGGTTCCAACTTCCCTTTCATCCACTGAGCTGCACGAGTTAATCGGGAAACATCTCAAATTAGAAAGCAGCAGCTGACATCAAAAACAATTCACAGGTCTGTTCTTTACTAGGTTTCCTTTGATTTCCTGATGTAACTATCTGCTAGTGCCTCTTCTACACATGTAAAGTTTCCATTCTGGTAACAATCATATGGTGACATTGTGACTGCTCCCTAGTTACCATTGAATTAATGGTTCTCAACCTGACCCTGAAAAGAATGCTACCTGGTGTGCTTCAGAAAAATGATTTGGCTAATTACGGATTTTCTGGTGTATGGAGTGATGCAGTTTGAAGGCCTGGGAAGTCTATAACAAACTGTTGAAAAACAGGTGTTTTGGGAATTCTTTCTGGGGCAAAAAGAGAGTCCTGTGGCACCTTAACGATTAACAAATTTCTTCGGGCATGAGCTTTCGTGGGCTCCAACCCGCTTCGTCAGATGCATCTCACTTTTCTTTGTACTCCTTTTGCTAGAAATCTAACCCGCTCTGAGAGTTCGCCTTTGGTCATATAGCAGCTGCTTATGTTCTCATTCCTAAAGCATCGCTTGGGCATCAGGAGTGTTTGTTTTATAACTTCTTAGCTGTGGTGGCAACTGATGGCTCCTCTCATGGCCTGGGGGATATGGAGATCCCTTAAACCCTGTGCTTTTACAGTGAGCTAATCCAAGAGATGCCATTGTTGTGAGCAGGGTGTTACCATGCTCGACTCCTCACATTACAAATCCCAGGCCCTTGAAGACTGTTTCACACTGCGGACACCGCGAAGGCCTGTTTTTCAAAGGTACTGACCGACACTGGTTTGAAACTCAGGCCATGGTGTTTTATACACTTGAAAATCAGGCCGCTAGTAGGTGGGCCCTCAAATCTGTTCCCAAAACAGCGTGAATCTGTGCAACTGCCTCCAGTAGAGGAGGCAGATTTGAACCCAAGACCTCCAGAGCTGTATGAGTCTCTTGCTTGAACTAAAATACACCGTCTGCTACTGGAGGTATCAAAACTCAAATGTTTGGGCTGTGCCAGCCATTAGAGGGAGCCAAAGACAATAATTCACCCAGTTTAATAATTTCTAGCTTTATATAGTGCTTCCCAGCTGTAGATCTCAAAGCAGTCTCTTGCTTTCTCATGTGCGTTCAGACATCCCAGCATCAAGCACACCTGTTCCTGGGATTCTGCCATCTTTAGTGTTCAGTTAAAAATACTAACAGCATAAAGCCTTAGCTTCCTGTGAACATAAAATCCAGGCTTGGCTTCTTAGGTTTCTCTCCATTATATCTCCTGTCTCCCTGCACCCATTTCAAATCCTTTCTTTTATTCTTCTGGGCTGGAGCTAATAGGAGTCACCGCATGAGCCAACAGAAATATCTCTCTGCATAGGGTACTGATCTTCTCGCCTTCATGTGGATGATTCAAAGGACATCATCATCAGTTCTGCATTCTTCTGAGCTACCCACTTGGTTGGTCAACCTTCTGCAAGGCCCAACATCCGATGCTTCAGCGCAAAGCCAATCCCAGCCCACGCGCATACTGATGCACCTGGCTAATAGTGCGGGCAGTGTTCTATATGGAGAGGAAAGGACTGCCAGAAGTGACGAATTATCTGCTTATTTCTCCAGGAATTTGGCTGGTATTAACCTCAATGGCCCGGTTCCCTCCTGTGCATCAGCAATTCCCCTTCTGTCACGAGTCAGGGGGATGTACCTTTATGGCATGGACAAGTGGAGTTTCTACCACCGTACTTCCTTGAGATTTAACTGGTTTCTATTGGGAGTCTCACTGGACTCCTGCAGGAATCTGCCATGACCCTGCAACCTTAGCCAGCCCTGGAGGGTGGAGCAGCCCTGCAGACTCCTTTCACACTGCTGGAGTCCATGGCACGATTTACTTTAGTAGGAGATGGTGTAAAGTGTAGAGAATTTAGCCCTTTATGTAGCTCAGTGAGGAAAGATGAACCTGAGGTTAAAAGACTGGGCTCAGGAGTCAGTTCAATTCCTGGCTCTGTGTGATCTGGGGTGAGTCATTTAATTTCCCAGTGCTTCAACATCACCATCTGTAAAGACGGTTTATTAATCCTTCCTTTGTCAGTCTTTAGACTGGAACATCTTTGGGGCTGAGGGCCGTCTCCTCCTCTGTGTTTGTACAGCACCTAGCACAATGCAGCTGTGACCTTGGTTGATGTCTCCGGGCGCTCCTTGTGACATAAATAATGAAATTCTCAATAGTGCCAAATGATATGATCAGACCTGTTGTGCGTACAGCAAGAAAGGAGAAGATTTCTTTGGGCTGGGACAAAGGGAGGGGAAGTCTGACAATGAGAGGAAATTAGGTTGAATATTAGGGGAAACCTCTTGACAGCCAGAGCTACTCATCTGTGGGGGAAGAAACCCCCTAAGGGAAGGCCCCTGGGTCTTTTGACCACCCAGCTGTCTCTGATCCTATCTGCGGTGCTTATGGGGCCTTATTACCATATTCTCTGTGGACATGTCTACACTGGGCTAGCACAGCTGGGTCTGGCCTGGATCAGATTATTCAGGTTTGCGGCACATGGGCTGCAGGACTCTGAAACTGCAAGTGCAGACATTCGAGTTCAAAATGGAGTCTGGGATCTGGGACCTTCCCCTCTCGTGAGGTCTCAGAACCTGGGCCCCAGGTCTGCTCGCTCCTCTCCACTCACTCCTGCTGGGACGGACAGCCAGCCGTGGCCAAGCATGTTTAAGAGGTGAGGCGGGCTCCATGCCTGGCTGTGGGGGTTCGGCAGTGGTAGGAACAGTCTGGCTCCTGCGTGTTGGCTCAGCAGGGCCAACCAGGGCCTGTTAGCTGTCAGGCAGCCCTTGCCAGCAGGGTTATCGGTCCCACGCAGGTGGCACACGCCATCCCGGCCTGCCAAAGAACTCGGGAGGCATTGCCTGGGCTGACCCTCTCCAGAGAGGATATGGTGGAGGAGGCTGCCCTACCCTCTTTCACAGAGCTGGGGCCGTGCAGATGCACCCAGATCTCCAAGGGAAACGGGAGAGGAAACTCCAGTGGGTGTTTCGAAACACCAGGGAACGTACTGCAGTAGGGAACATGCCTTCCTGGGTTAGTGTACACGAACCTGATGCAGTTCTAAATGGCTGATGGGCAGAACTTCTGGCGTGCTCCTTTGCAGCCACAGGATGGCAACACAGATCAACAAATCCACTTCCTCCCTGTGCTGCAGGAGCATCAGTGGTTTTATTTCTCCCCATTCCATCCGCTAAGACCACTGAATCTATTTCACCTGCCGCTGAAATGATATGGCTGTCTCAACTGCTACCCTAGGAGGGTAGAAACAATCTCATGACCCTACGGTGGTTATGTAGCTTCCCCCCCACTCCCGGGGGTTACTTCCAGGCATGGGGGTTAGTTTCAAGGCTCTCCAGTGATGAAGCGTGTATATATTTCTGGCTTTTTTGCAAGACATTTTTCAATTTTGCTCATTTCTCAGCTGCCTGGCAGCCCTTAGTGTGAGGGTTCTAATTCAGGCCCATGAATCTCAGACCCAGAGAGCTATAAAGAACCACAGCAACAAATAACCACGGAAAAATATCTTCCTCCCACCCATTTTTCAGCCTTCCCACTGCCTGCACTTGACTAGATCATTTAATACATGGGTGGTTGTTTCCCCCCACCACCACACCAGAAAATTCCAGCGAGTAACCTCTAGCTCTTGCGCTTTAAACTCGCAGGTGTCCTCTGTGCACAGAAAACAGAGGAGAGTCTGCTCTTTCAAAGCAGGATCTGAGAGGCTTCTATTTATGTATTTAGCCTTTGTTTGCTGCTATTAGTTTTCAATTCAATCCCACACCAAGCAGTTTCTCCTGGTCTCCAGCTATGCAGTGCTGATGGCAGGCAGTGGGCCAAAGAAGTTAAGGGGAATTTCTGAGCCTGATTCTGGTCTCACGCTGGGGTTCACCGTGGTTGCGGCTCTCCAAGCTTCAGCAAACCTAGTCCTGATCGATGCCAGGGTGAATGAGCATCAGGCTTGGTGCTGCATTTGTTTGCTGATGATGGAGCGCTCTTGATTGCTCAGCTGTTTGGAGTGGGGCGAAGAGTGTTTTCCACATGCACTGGTCAAGGATGGCCCACCAGGGGTTGGTTTCCAAACTGCAGCAGAGTTAAGTCACGTGGCTCTGAGGCACAAGTATTCTGCAAATCCATGCTATCTCAGTGGGTAATAGCATGGCTAGAGCAGGGACTTTCAGCCTTTATCCCTCCGTACATGCGCTGCTCTCAGCGTGCGTCTACACTTAGAAATCAAGTCGACTTAAGGAGGCTTAAATCAACTTAATTTACTCCGCGGCTACACTGGGCTTTCCTTAATTCGACTTAAGATGCTCCTTCAATTGAATTAAGGAAAAGTTAGTTCGAATTAACACCTCATTTTAATTCGAATTATCGCTTAAGTTGACTTTATTAAGTCAAATTAAGCCAGTGGAGACGCAGAGTAGTGCCTAGGTGGACCTTTTTAAGTCGACTTAAAATGTTAAGTTGATTTAATAAGGTCGAAAAGGGGCTATATCTACACTTGAAAAGTTAAGTTGACTTTTGTTAAGTCGACTTAATAAGGTCCACTTTAAGTTGACTTAAAGTCGACCTTATTAAGTCAACTTCATAAAGTCGACCTAACTTTTCAAGTGTAGACATAGCCAGAGAAATTACAATGACGACATGTCCAAAACAGCATTGTTACCGGTGTGGTGTATTTTCTAGTAATCTTACCCTTCCTGGTCTGAAATATCCTACGCAATGGGAAATCCACTTATTCCCACAGTAGATTATTCAGTCCCACTTTATATTAAGGTTCTATTTATTAATGATTTTAATAAGTGATTAAGAGCAGCGATAAGCATGTTACATACATGAGTAGTGTATGTTCTAGTTGGTTATTAATATTGCTGCATGGGAATTTTTCAACAAAACATTTTTTCGTCACAAAATAAATCAAATCTTTGCACAGGAGCACGTTAGTTCTGATGAATTTTTTGTTTTGGGGGCAAAAAAATTGAAAATGCCCCTATAATGACGTTTTTGGAATAAGTCGTTTCAACTTTTCTGCTCACTATGACTTTTCGTTTAGAAATATGCCTTAATTACATTAGTGTTTTCTGAAATAAGAAAGTTTTAAATGCTTCAAATTTATGAAAATGAAACATTTCAGCTGACCTAAATTTTTTTTTCTGGATTTTTGGCTCCTGAAAAATGTCAAGATTTTTGGCCTTACATCCTGATTTGGGATGGAGAAAAATTTTGAAAACTTGAGATTTTTCATGGAACATTTCCTGACTTGCCCTAGGTATAAGCACACGTGTATAAGGTATTATAGACGGCTATTTGCCATGCTTCATGACCTCTTGGACTCTAATCTATAGTAGTTGAATAACCATTTATTAAAAATATTCATAATTTATTAGCCTTTTCTATTTGTAAATGGAACCCCAATATACAGTGCGACTGCTTATTCTGTGTGTAAACAGATCCCTGTGTCAGGAGATTATCATATTGTGTAAATCAAAGCCTGCCATTGAGATTGTAAACTGTTTGGAGCTGGCGTCTTCCTCTTTTATTTGCATGTAAAACCCTTGGCACGATCTGACTTCGATCCTATGTGGAGTCTTTGCTTGCTACTGTAATACACATGATGATTATTTACGCTGTCCCGTAGCACAGGAGGTTGGGGCACTTGGTGAACCAGCCAGCGTGTTACATTTTAGATGAAACAAAGGAAAGAGCATCTTTCCATAACATGCTGGTGGCTAAGGCATTGACTGCAGGAGGACGTCAGCAAGTCAGATGCTCGGACCAGATTCAGAGAAGGGCTGGGCTATTTGGGGATCGATAATAACATTTGTAGTTATGCATAGCAAGATAAGGACAATCGAATCTCAAGCTTTGTCCCTTGCTGTCGGCCGGCTCTCAGCACATGGCAAACACTGGAGAAAATCCTTACCGGTCAGGTTTATTGACTGCAAGTCCTGAGATTACAAAGCTTTGGGATTCGGGAATCGCAGACCTCTCGATCACCTACAAAGCTGACATTGACAAAGCAGCTCAGTAGGAAAAGGTGTGTGATTTTTTTGCCAGACATTGATCTCTGTCCCCTGGATCTGTGTCAAAAACAAACTTACCGCCCTCCACAGCAACATCTTGGCTCTTGCGTCATATCAAAATAAGAAAGCTGAGACTGGAAAAGAGCCTTGCAGGTGGCAAATTGGGCTCAGGGCTACTGAAAAGCTAAGAGCTGTGCCTGTGAAGGATAAAGATCCCGACCTCCTTTGTGAAGTGCTTTGAGATCTACTGAGGAAAAGCACCAGATAAAACCTTGAATTATTATTGCGCTCATATTTTTTTCCCTGGCTCCTCTTCTGTCCCTGGCCTGCTGAATTGTCTCACCCACTTGTCATATCACTGCTGTGCAGCTGATGGAGGGGAACTAAAGAGGCAGATGATAATATAAATGTATAAAATAACAATGAATAAATTGCAGTACTGACGCTGGCTTGGAGGTATTGCAGCAAAAATACAGCAGTTGTAAGGAAGATGCTGCTTTTCTTTTAGGCTAATAATTGCAAATTGTCACTGTCCATGTTATGGAACTGAATCTAGCCAGAGAAGCAAGTAGAACACTTGGACCCTGTGCCTCACTCTGCAAGTGACTTCCTGGGTAACCGTGGGCCCATTACCTTCACTCCTCTGTGCAAAAAATGTGACTGATCCTCCTGTAATAAATCCCTGCCTTCCTATTTGTCATTATGCTGCATGCAGAATTTGAAAGTAGCAGGGGATAGAACCCAGATCTGCCTGCTCTAAAAGCATGTGTCCCTACCTACTGAGTGAAAGAAAAACCGCTAGTAACTGTTTGCCCTATAGGGTCTATGACACATGTCATAGGTTCAAGGCCGGAAGGGACCATTAGGTTATTTAGTCTGACTTCCTACATACCCCAGGCCATTAAATCTCACACACATACCCTATATTGAGCCCAAGGACTCATTAGATTAAGATATTTCATCTTCTGGAGACTAATCTATAGTATACCACAGGAAAAGATCAGGAGAGACTATGGTGCCATCAGTCCCTGAGACCTCTCCAATGGTTAGATATGCCCAGAAGATCGCAGCAAGTGATTCACCCTCCATATTGAAGACTAAGATGAAACCTTTCCCAGGTCCCTGCCAAAAACCAGGATTCTTCATACCACTTCTAAAGCAGTGGTCTAGCCCCTTCTGTGTCCTGTTTCCAACTGTGGACAACCTTTTATAATTCAGAGAAGGTGGGCAAACAAACAAACCGACCTCAAAAAAACCCACAACAAGCTACAATACATCAGACCAATTTGTGCATGGAAGGGAGGGGGTTGGATTCCTTCCTGACTGCTACAGGTAACTGGCTGGAGCCCTGAAGCATGACATTTCTTTAAACTTATTGTCTTAATGGAGATCTGTAAATATTAATTGCATGCTGAGGACAGTGCAGGCAATGCTATATTTCTCATGACCCATGAAGGAATGTGTTGACCAATGGGATTCATAGATTCACAGATTCCAAGACCAGAAAACACCATGATGATGAACCAGCCAGACTCACCACACACATAGGCTGTGGTATTTCTCCCAGAAGCTGAATGAAAGCATATCTTTGAGAGAGATACCTAAAGTCCAAAGACTCCAAATAACGGTGAGTCCACCACCTCCCGTGGTAAGACATATCCGTGTTTAATTGTCCTCACTGCTAGGAAATTGGTACATCTTGGAAGACTGAATTTGTCTATCTTGAACACGGAGCCACTGAAGCATGTGCATTTGCCAGTGAGGTTGAAAAGTCCTCCACTGTCAGACCCTTTGTCCATGTGTAAGTGCTTATAGGCATTGATCAAATCACCTTTCAACCTTCTCTTCGATCAGTGGAAGAACTTAAAGCTTATTCTTCAGTCTGTGGGACATTTTTGTGGCCTTCCTCTGAACTGTCACTACTATTTCCATGTCCTGAGTAAAGTGTGGGCAACAGAGCCAGATGCAGTATTCTAGTAGCGGTGTACAGAGGGAAGATCATTTCCCTACTTCTTCATATTACCCTTTTTATAGCCCCCCAGGATCTCGTAGTCCTTTTTTGCCACAGTACAGCAAACGGAGCTTTTATTGAGGCACCTCCTATTCCGTCCAGTAGAGGAAGATAAGAGGGCAGCAGGCATGCGCTATGCATCTGTGCACATGTACGCACAATTACTTTCCAGCTGATTACAACATTGATCTGTTACCATCGAGAACAGCCTAGCTCCCTCCTCTTTGGAGCACCCCTTCAAGTAGTTGAGGGTTGCTATCAAATCCCCCCTCAGTCTTCTCTTCTGCAGACTAAATAAGCCTAGTTCCTTCAGTCTCTCCTCGTACGTCATGTTCCCCAGCCCCTAATCATTTTCATTGCCCTCCGCTGAACTCTTTCTAATTTGTCCACATCCTTTCTGTAGTGGGGAGCCCAAAACTGGACACAGTATTCCAGATGCAGCCTCACCAGTGTCGAATAGAGGGGAATAATCACATCCCTCGATCTGCTGGCAATACTCCTACTGATGCAGCCTAATATGCCATTGGCCTTTTTGGCAACAAGGGCACACTGTTGGCTCATATCCAGCTTCCCATCCACCATAACCCCCAGGTCCTTTTCCACAATGCTGCTACTTAGCCGATCAGTCCCCCAATGTCCTGTTTTATTGATGCTCAGGTATTTTGCTGCTGGCTTCCCAGGGCTATCGATACAGTCTGAAATTCATTTAATTGCTGAGCGTGCTTTGTCCATTCCCTTATAGAAGAACTGCACCAAACTCTCTACAATTGTACATTGGTTGAGGATGCACATTGGAGGAGAATTTTTCTTTTTAGGCATTTTGAAAAGGATGACAGAGGAGCATGAGCCGCTTTCAGGAGCAAGAACTCTTATAAATATTGATGTTTAGTTTCATTTAAAAAAAATACTGTATTTCATAGCCCTCCTGCTTTTAAATTGCTTCTCTTGATTTCCTAATGTGTGTTTCTCTGAATGTTTGCACATCTTTTGTTTGCCTTTGATATGGGAAAAAGTTGAAGTCAATAAGGTTTGATTTGATTTGTAAATAATGCTGAGATTATGTATAATCACACTGTCACAGAACTCTGACTCCCTGTCTTGTGCTCCAGATGTATGCCATACCAGACACACAACCCGAGCAGGGCGAGTAGAGGAGGAAGATTAAAATAACTTTGCGGGAAGAGCACAGAACTTTGTCCTGTACATGTTTAGCCCACAAACCACCAGGAGCCTGTGAAATAATTACCTTAGACAGATAATAAAACATCCTCAGGCAAAAATACGGTACTTAATATACTGCCCAAGTCAATTCCCCTTATTTCTGCTGTCCTTCTGCTTTTAATAATGGTTTGATGAAAAATTCAAAATTAATTGGAACTGGCATTAGACATCCACATGGCTCAGAGTGGGCTACCGAGCTTAAATATTTCATCATCCGACTTCCCTGCCACACTCTCTGCTTCTGGGATGTCAGTCCTTTCTCCAAAATTAACCTCCCCCATCACATCAGGGGCTGGTGGAGAAGTCCAAGGAAGTTTGCAAATGTCTTACAGGCAAAAATAAATAAATCGCAGTAGCAGCTAGATCCGAATGTTTGTCTTCTGCCGCCATCTCTCCCTTTCTATTTAATGATACACATCCGAGGCTCAACTGGAAAGAGTAGCTCTAAAAATAAACAGGAGCTGTCTGAAAGGAATTTGCCAGTTGTCCGGCTGCCATGTAGGCTAGAAGATTGAATCAGATGAAGGGGCTGACAGCAGACCTATGAAATGAGAGTGCGTTGTGCTTCCCCCACTCCCCTCTGGGCTAGGGGTGCTGGACAAAGTGTTTAGACTTGGTGGTGTACGGGGAGCGATCCAGCTCCAGTCGGTGTCATGGCTATGTCTACACTTGCGAGTTAGTTCGAAGCTTAATTCGAACTAACTTAAGACTTGGCCACACTAGCCTTTCATTAGTTCGAATTCAGGGCTTCCTGAATTCGAACTAATAAATTCGATCGCTTAGTTCGAACTAACCCTTAATTCAAAATAGTTAGTTGGAATTAAGTCAATGTGGCCACATTAGTTCGAACTAACTGCTTAGTTCAAACTAATCGGCAGATTGAGCTTCATGCAACTGACTAATTCGAACTAAGCAAGTGGCCTGCATGCCCATGGCTAGTTCGAACTAGCATTCCAGTGGGGCCATGCTAGTTCGAATCAAGTTAATTGGAACTAACTAAAATTAGTTCGAATTAGTTAGTTCGAGTTAATTCATTCGAACTAGCTTTCGTAAGTGTAGACATAGCCCAATGAGGCTGTCCTTTGAGATCAGTGAGAAATGAAGCAGTGATGATTCAACCCAAGGGTATGTCTTTACATCAAGGATGAATTTAGCCCCTAGAGTGAAATTCACCCATTACAGCGGCAATACACCTGTCCCGCTGCACAGACGTGAATTCTACCCCATGATCCATATTTTGGCTGTTAAGTCAGGGGTTGTGTTTTCAGAGTTGCTAAGCACTAGTTATTCCTATTAACATCTGGACCCTGGGTTCTGGTGCCGAGATATGAATTTAGCTGCCGAGCTTTAACCACCCCATGCCTCGGTTTCCCCTTTTGTGAAATGGTGATCTCATTCCGACTTCACTTGGGGACCTGCCTGTGGCTCTGTTGCCAGATTTATGAGGCTTATAAACACTTTGGAAAACTCCAGTGCGGGAGTTCTCAAACTTTTTTGCTGGGACCTCCTCTGGAAAAATTTCAGACTGTGATGACCTCCCTCCCAAAGTGGTGACCCCCCATGCCATGCCACCATTACTTCTGCGCTTCTGCTGAGGGCGGTGCTGCCTTCAGAAGTGGGCACTCAGCCAGCAGCCACTGCTCTGAAGGACTCAGGCTGTCAGCCCCATGCACAGCTGATAGCCAAATTCCTGGTATGTGCAGAGGCTGACATCCCATGATGCCCCCATAATAACCTCATGACCCCCAGTTCGAGAATACCTGCCACTGCAGTGCAAAGTGCTGTTATTGTTTGATCCAAGGTGGTTGTAATAACCCACCACTCCCTAGATTGGTTAGCATTAACCCCATTTTAGGGATAGGAAAACTGAGGCACGGCATTGGTGGTGTGACTCACCCAAGGACACAAAGTCAGCCAGTAGCACAGCTGTGAATAGGAGCCAGGAGCCAGTTCATTTAGGAGTATAAATGGGAGCCGAGCTCCTTTGAGAATCTGACTCTGTATAATAAAGCAAAGTCTTTTGAAGGCAAATGTCTTGCACTATTTTGATCCTAAGACGTTATTGTGTGTACAAAAGACTGGCCTTGGGAATTAATTCATGTAATATGGCTGCAGGAAATTGCATACCAGATAAAAATGAGACCTGATCTTTTTGAAAAAAATATGACTTCCTTATCTAGATGATCTTTGCTCTAAAACATTTTCTTCTACAGTGGCCACCAACTGCCCGGACAATCATTCAGTTATAACTGACTCCTATTCTTTCTCTGTCATAGTGGTATACTTAGATTTTACAAGTGGACAGGTTCTTACCACTGGAGTTTAGATTAGAGCTGTACAAATAACAGACTTTTCAATTTTCTAGCCATTCTGAAATTGGGGGGGGGGGGGGAAGGAAGCAGGGGAAGACTTGTTCCAAAATTTTAAGTGAATCAAAAAGTCAAAAAAAAAATTTCAGTTTCAGTTGAATGAAATGTTTCGTTTCAACAAAATCAAAATGTTTTGTTTCAGTTTTGCCCATTTTAAATAGTTTTGATTTAAAAAAAAAATAAAATTAAGGGAAATTTTGAAAGAAAAGGTTGTTTTGAACTAAAAATATCGGAATGTTTCCATTTATCTGGAATATTTTTTAGGATTTTTTTTTTAACTGAAACAACCTGGTGAAACTAATGAAAATTTGCAAAATGTTTCGGTGTCGCCAAATGTGCATTTTTCTGCTAAACGTTAACTGTGGACAGCAAATTTCCCTTTTTCTGGTTTAGGTCTCTGTATTGTTTGCAGTGCTCACGTGCATTTTTTAATGCACCCCTGTGATGCTGTCATTTCTCACGTGCTAAGCAGGATGTAGGGAGACCATTACTCAGAGAGGAAAACCTCAAGGAACAGGAAGTGTAGCTGATGAACTAGCATTTGGTATTTATTTTGCTACATATCTAATTATACTGTGCCTATCTAATCACCAGTGGAGGCAGTGTTGTTCTTTTCCTGATTTAGACTACCCTGGTGTGTTGCAATGTGACTGTTAAATAGCTGATGGGTTCCACCCCAGAAGTGGCTACTTTTTCTTACTAGTGGAAGTCGTCTTAAAGCCCGTTAACGGTCCCACCCATCCATTATACTTAAATATCAGTCTTCAGTGTGCTCAGGGGCCTTTGGAATGATCTGTGTTTTTCAAAAATAATTATAATAGTGATGGCACTGGGGGGAAAGGGGTGGGAAATGATTCCTACAAATATTTCCCAGCCAGCAGCCTTTGGAAGGGGACGTGTCTGTGGAAGCCAGTCCCTGAGATGAGCTCTTCCCTGGAATGTGAAGCACGCGCACAGCAGCCGGGAGGAACAGGTTTGGCAAGGGGTGTGTAGGGTGTTCACTGAAGCAAGCTCATTTGGAGCCAAGTTTCTGCTTTCACCAACACAGCTGGATGCCCTTCGGTGCCACGCTGGCCCTCCTGCCAGGCCAAAGAGGATGGACACCCTGCGAAGGAGCCTTTCCCGCTGGAAGAGGTACCACATCAAGGTGCACCTGGCCGACGAGGACCTGCTGATACCCCTCACTGTCAAGCCCACAGACTCGGTGATGGACCTGCGGGCACATTTGGTGCGGGAGGGTGTCACCTCCTGGAAGAAGACTTTTTACTACAACTCCAGGCAGCTGGGGGAGCAGGAGACTGTCAAAGAGGCCAAAATCCAGAATGGCTCAGTCCTGCTTCTCATCAGCCACAAGAGGTAGGGGGAGAGTTCATTACTGTTTCCAGGGAAATGAACTGGGGGATGAGGCAGAAAGATTCTTGGTTGGAACTCTGGGATTTACCAAGGTCCTGACTTTCAATGGGAGTAGTGGTGCCTAAATCCCTTAGTCCTCATTGAAAATCTCACACTCTGTGCTTAAAACAGGAGATGTTGAGGGGTGGGAGGGAGGAGTAATGAAGAAAACTTTTCTTGATCTAATCAATCCCTGTCCCCAACTGCTTCTGCCATTCCTGAAAACCCCAGCAAGTTATAAACAGAGCAGAGAAAAAAAGAGATCCTTTTGAATTGTATTAAAATGCATTGTGCTAAGCAAGTCTTGCTGAGCAAAAAAATGCTACATCTCCTCCCAGCTTTGACTCCACCTTTGAAGTAACTTGTTCCTTCCTTCTTTACTGTTTGTCTCTGGGGGCCAAGTTTGGGCTGGCATAGCCCCTGTCTGAGGTCCCCCCCAGTGGTAAGTCAGCCAGGCGTCTTATGGTGCTGGATATAGACCATAAAGGACCAGCACTTCCTGAGATGTGAGTGAATGGGACTAGCTAGGGAGCACAATTCTGTGCAATATTTTGGCACACAATTAGTAGGGAAGGTGCTGTATTGTGGATCTGACTCGTGGTGCCTCCAGCTCGGAGCCTTGAACCTAAACCCCACTGAACTGTGTGAGAGTAGGAGAGATTCAGATCCACAGAGCCACACCTGCCCTTAAGGATTTCATGCCTCGTTGCATATCAGTCCAGAATGGGCCTGTCTACCACCTGAAATCTCATGGGGTGCATCTACACTTACAAGGTAGGTCGACTTAAGCCTAAACAAAGCCCGCGTCCACACTGGGCTTTCCTTAAGTCCTCTTACAGAAAGGTTAAGTTGACTTAATAACACCTCGTTTTAGGTTGACTTAACGCTTAAGTCGACCTTATTAGGTTGAGTTAAACCAGTGTGGATGGGGATTAGCACCTAAACCCACCTTATTAAGTTGATTTAAAGTGTTAAGTCGACCTAATAAGGTCAAAAAGGGGCTATGTCTACACTAGAAAAGTTAAGCCAACTTTTGTTAAGTCGACTTAATAAGGTCCACTTTAAGTCGACCTTATTAAGTCGACCTCATAAAGTCGACTTAACTTTCTAAGTGTAGACATAGCTATGGGGTGCATCTACACTTACAGGTTAGGTCGATTTAACGAGGCTTAAGTTGACCTAAACAAAGCCACGTCCACACTGGGCTTTCCTTAAGTTGACTTAGAGAAAGGTTAAGTCAACTTAATAACACCTCGTTTTAGGTCGATTTAACGCTTAAATTGACCTTATTAGGTTGAGTTAAGCCAGTGTGGATGGGGATTAGCACCTAAATCCACCTTATTAAATTGACTTAAAGTGTTAAGTTGACCTAATAAGGTCAAAAAGGGGCTATGTCTACACTAGAAAAGTTAAGCCAACTTTTGTTAAGTCGACTTAATAAGGTCCACTTTAAGTTGACCTTATTAAGTCGACTTCATAAAGTTGACTTAACTTTCTAAGTGTAGACATAGCTATGGGGTGCATCTACACTTACAGGTTAGGACGATTAACGAGGGTTAAGTCGACCTAAACTAAGCCATGTCCACACTGGGCTTTCCTTAAGTTGACTTAGGGAAAGGTTAAGTCAACTTAATAACACCTCGTTTTAGGACGACTTAACGCTTAAATTGACCTTAGTAGGTCGACTTAAGCCAGTGTGGATGGGGATTAGTGCCTAAATTGACCTTATTAAGTCGACTTAACAAATTCGATTTAACTTTTCTAGTGTAGACATAGCCATGAGGACTGCTTTGCTCCAGCGCTGGAACAAAGAGTGCTGGGGGTGCGGCAGTCCCCGCTTCCTTGAAGTAGTTTCCATCACATAAAGGGTTTATGTTTTTTGGTTCTCAACACCCTCCCTGAACAAATGGTTCAGGCACCACTGCTGATCACACAAGATTTTAGTATTTCCTGCCACTGCTAAGGCAAACTCATTTTCAGCATTGTCCCCCCTTCCCTCAAGTCTTGATTCAGCTTCACACCCAGATCACACTGGCTAATCCTGATCGAAACCCTTATTCCTCCTCCTCACTCTTCTGTAGCTATAGGAACCTTTGTTGGTTTCTGAGGTTAGTTTTTTTCCTTGAAATTTTAAAGTCTAAACTTTCCAAAGTGTCCAGTGATTCTGCATAACTCAGTTGCTGGGACGCCCACCCTGAGACACCTTAAAAGCGATGATTTTCAGAAAGGTCTGAAGACCTGTCTTCTGAAAATTGGGTGAAATCCTGGCCCACGTGAAGTTAATGGGAGTTTTCCCATTCAGTGTCCCAGTGGAACCAGGCTCCCATCTTTTAAGGTGGTGTCTCAAACTGGGCTTTCAAAACCTCTGAAAAGGTATGGTGCTTATTTTAGGCACATTGTGGCTCTCTTTTCTTTTTTTTTAAAGAAAGGGGGTTTTATAACATTACTTCCCTTGAACTTTATCAAAATCTGTCAGTTCCTGGAGATCATCTTCTTAGCAAGCATAGTGTGGGGTCATCAGTGTCTATGTGCCCCACGTACTACATACCCATGTTCCAGGAATGGTTAGTCTGCTAGGCCCCCTCTGTAGCCCCTGATCTCCCAGGCATCAGCTCTTAGCAAGCGTGAAGGATTCGTGGGTTCTGCCAGCCCTCTCCGCAAACAAGGTTTAACTTGTCACAAATAGAAAATGTCCAGGTGTTTAGGATGTATGGCTCAAAAGGAATGTATGGGTCACTCTGACTATGTCTTGGTGGGGTACTCACCACTGGGATATTTGTGGGTGACGTTGACACACGAGAGTAAACAATAATTATTGTCCTGGGCGTGGGGCTTGGTGTATCGATCAGGATGTGGCCTCCATGACTCAGCACTTGCCCGAGTTTTGTGTACAAACTGGGCCCGGTTTTACTGGGGTGCTTGCTGGCAAATTAGTCTTGAGAGCCCTGTATTACTCAAACTGACAAGCAGAGAATACAGGCATAGCAGGAGACAGCTGGAGCAGGGAACATGGTCTCTGGGAGCATCAGGTAGGAGAGAATGTGCTTCAGGCTTTGTCAAGTAAAGTGGGAACATCAGGGTAATAGAAAATGCAGTGCTGGGGTCTGGCTGTGTTTCTGTGAGCGCCAGGGTAATAGAGAAAGCAGTTCTGGTTCAGGTCAGCAACCTTAAGGAGTTGAGCTGGTTCGATATTTCATAGGCTCAGCATGGTTCCTGCCCTCCAAAGGTCAGACCCTATTTTTTCCTGGCACATTCCAGCATCCCCTACCTGCCCCTCTGTACAAAGACACCAGCCAAGCTGAGCTACATTAATTTCTGATACCAAGGTTTGCAAGTTGTGTCGTGTGCCCATAAACATGAATGGTCACGTTGCGTGCTGCATGTCCTTCACAAGGAGCTTGGGGGACAGTTCACTTCAAACCAGAGAAAATGACCCTATTTTTCATCCTCCCCCTTTTAATGCTTTTGCAGATAATTGGCGTTTAGCAAAAGCTGTGTCAGCACTTCCACTGCCTGCTCCTGTTTTCTGGGGTTTGTAACGTGGCCATAAAAATTCACTTAAAGCTGCAGCTTGGCAGAAAAGGGCTCAGCCCAGCAGCTAATACTGAACATTTATTTGGACCTTAGAGCTCAGTAGTTTGAACAAGTCATTCTGGAGTTCAATGAACATGACCTCTCTCCCCTGCAAAGCACACAAAAGGGTCAGAGCTGGGCAAGTAACATTCATCTCCCTATGTGGGGGCCAGCAGGGCTGTTAATTGGATTATAGTAGCACCAACTGAGCTCAAGGCAAGAGACAGTCCTTTCTCCCAAAGAGCTACATAGACAAGGATGGGAAGGGAACAAGCCCAGAGAAGGGAAAATGATTTGCCCCAGGTCTCACATTAGGTCGGTGGCAGACTCAGAATAAAATCTAAGTTCATGGCATCCCAGGACAGTGCCACCCCTAGGTACTGGATAATACAGCTTCTTGGTTCACAGAAGAGGAGATAAGTGAGGTTCAAGTGGTGGATAGTTCTTGAGGCGTCTCTCTGTAAAGGGACGAATTTCCTCCCAAACCACTTAGTCCTGGGGTCTCATGGAATGTGGTAAAATAAAGTAGCTAGAGGATCAAGCTTTTCATCATTCTCCTCCCTCTCTTCCCCCCCTCCCGGCTCCGCTAAAGGCCACATTCTTTGCTCAGTCACACCTTCCTGACGCCGATGAGGTTGCATGGGTGTAACTGGCAAGGCACGAAGGCTTTTGATGTACAATAAGGCAAAATTCTCTTGCTGCGTGTTCTTTGGAGTACTCCGCGCACCAAGAGCAGTCTCTGAATAATAGAAATGCTTTGCATGTCTGGGCCGCTTTCCTTCTGAGGACCTCAAAGTGGTACAATAACACTAATGAATATTTGAACCCAGCTACAATAATAATGAATATTTGAACCCAGCTACAGATCTGCTTTTAGATTTTTTTTGCTCTCTCGTTCCCTTTCTCTCTCCTCCAAAGCCACCAGTTGAGAACATCTTAAGCTTCAGAATTCAGTTGGATCTTCTGCACTCTGTGATCCCAGGCAGCTTTCCAAGAAATAAAGGGAGTTCAGGGTGCTGCAGGACTTGGAACCCACAGAGTTGAATTCAGGGAGGGACCCTCCAAAGGCCGTGTGCACAGAGCACTCAGAGAATTTGTCTGGTGTTTTTCATGTGTCTCCGTTGCAAGATTGGAATTATGTGGGTGGAGGGATCTGAACAGGGCAGGACTGATAGAGTTGCTCCACGGTGCCAATTTAATAGACTTCTCTGGGTCACAGTGGAGGGCTCTCTGCATTCACGCATGGAGGGAGATTGAGGGTGTAGCAGGGCAGGGACTGTGGATCCATGGTTATACATGTTCATCACCCAGCCTACCCACAGCTCTTCCACCAGTCACTCACGTACATGCATTCCCCGCCCATACACCCACAGATGCCCTCACTGCCCATTTCACTCTATGACAGAGCTCCTTCAATAGCAGCATGTGTGTCTCTCTTCTCAGACAAAGGCAATCAGGGTCTTTAGCACTTGTGCTGACCCAATGGGCCCATTACCATCTTCTGTGACAATAACGCATGCTTGAAAAATAGTCCCACGGAAATATGTTACCTAGTCAGTAGCCTGGATGGTGCTTGTCTTCCTCATCCCTTTGGTTGAAGGCAGTATTTATGTGCACAGTGTACTCACGATTCTCTGAATAGCTTGGGGTGGGGTGGGGGGGCATGGATTGTATTCATGTAATAGGGAGATCAGGTAAGCAAAATGGCACGAACCATTCAGAAGCGGGGTGGCTGGTGAGAGTGAGGTGGAGTGGGTGTCTTCCCAAGAAAGATTCATGCCCTGTTCTGTGCTGCCCATCCATGATACCTGCTCGCAGGAGGGGGGGCTGAGTTGTCCATACTAGAAGGGAAGGGAGGTTATGGCAGATTCCACAGGGAGACATGAAGGATAGCTGAAAAGGCAGAAGGGGGTTGCGACATGTCTGTGCCTGGGGAAGCCCCCCCTGAAAATGCCAAGGTCAGGGCAGGCTGCAGAAAGACAGATTCTCTCCAAACTGGTGATTAACAGTTAACACTGAAGTTAGATTCACCAACCAGTCACAAACACTGCTTCTTATTCCCCACACCAGTTATCATGAAACCCCCCAAAGGAAATACATGACCCCCTTTATTGCATTTCAATTTCTGGCTTCCACTGAGCAACTAGGTGTAGTAAAGAGAGAAGTTATTTAAAACTCTATTCCCTTTACCAAAATGTTCTCCTGACCCCCAAAGAGATGTTCCCCTGGTCCTCAAACAAAAGGTTTCTTTAGAAAAGGAGAGAAACAAACAAGATGAGTGATGTTAAATCATGAAAGCAATCTGATACATACAAATGATTTCAAAGTCCGTACCTATCAGCTGCTGAGCAGAAGTGTGGAGTTTGCAGGGTTGTATTCTTTCACTGGAGAACGTCCAGTTCCTGGATGGCTTTCAGTCCTTTGTTCCACAGCTTCATTTGTAGATGAGTAGGAAGCAGGAATGAAGACCAAATGGAGATGTTGCAGCTTTATTCTATTGTTTCTGCCATGTGGCCTGTACATTCAGTGTTCATCAAACACAAGCTCATAACACAGGCAGGGAAAAGCCCTTAAAATTCCCGTCCACAGGCATACATCTCCCTACATGTCCTGGCATATTCTCTGGCTTCTCTCTGTGGGCTCATTGACTGGCCCTCAATCAGGCTGGACACTGCTGAGGCTAATCTGTTGGGAGTGTCACCCGGCAGTGCAGCACAAATTTCTGGATACAGAGCTATCACGCACATCCATAATGTACTATACAAAGAAGATACATACAAAAACAGTACTATCATAGGCTATGTCTACACTTGTGAATTTAGGTCAACTTTAGCTAAGTCGACTTAGCATGTCCACACTATAAAATTAAGTCAACTTGGGGGGAACTTACAAATTCGACCTAGAGCGTCCACACTGGACGCCTAGATCAACTTCTAGGGGCTAGGTGGACCTGGGAGAGGTCCACGGTGGCAGGGGGGCCACCCCTTGCCAAGTGCCAGGGGGCTCAGCCTTTGCCCCATTGTACCTGGGTACAATGCCAGCCCCCCTGGCAGGGAGGGCAGTGGGGAAGTCCTGGAGAGCCCTAAGTCGACTTAGAGTTGACTTGGGGCTACTCCAGGTCTGCACTGGCTTAAGTCAACTTTAAAGGAGGTTTAATAAGCAAGCTTAAGTCGACTTAATTTACAAGTGTAGACGCACCCATGCTTAGCAAATTATAACCTTTCCAAGGGTACCCGGCGTGGCATATCTCGTACAAATTATTGCAATTTTGCAATATCAGTAATATTATATATGGTTACTGACACCAGACAGCATCCCGGGGGTCAAATCTCTTGTGATGAGAAAGAAGTATGTAGCACTGAGTCACTTCATTATGGTGGGGAGGGCAGTGGGGAGCAGGTTGAAGATGCTAGAAGTGGGGTCCAGCATGGAGGGCTAGGCAGCTGAGAGGAGATAGGATGGACAGAAGGGCAGAGGCTTGCCTTCAATTGTGTGATGCGAGCGAGGGTTACCTCTGAATTCTCCCCACACCAGCCAGGCTTGCTCCACCACCTCAATGTTTGTGAAATGCGCTATTGATTCAGCCCTGAATGCTTGCACCATGCTGGGAACACCCTGTTTCTTATTTAGATAACGCCATGCAGCAGAGCCAAGGCACTAAGAGATGGGGGAAGTAACGAAGACCGAAGGGAAGCTGGTGGAAGAGAGTGTGGCCCTGACTATCGGCTCTTGGTGAGTTCCTGCTCACATGCAGGCTCAACAGACACTTCAATAAGCAACTCGGAACGTTCCAGGGCAGTGTCCAGGAATAATTAACTCAAAGAGGGCTACAAATAAAATGTCCTCAGCACAGCCTATGGTCTGAGTCACCAACAGCAAAAGTGCTGCCACCCATTGTGGATAACTTAAACTGAGCTCCACAGGGCTGTGAGTTATAGAAGTAAAACCCTGAGAATGTGTTAATTGTTGTGTGGATGTAGCACAAAGTGATAGGGAGGAAGGATGGTCTAATGTTTAAGGCATTGGGCTGAGCTTCCAGACACAGGGGCTAAATTCCTAGTTCTGCCACAGAATCCCTGAGTGACCTTGCATAACTCACTACTCTAAGCCTCAATTTCCCCATCTGTAAAATGGACATAATCATGCCTTTCTCTCACTCTTCATCTGATAAGGTCACTGGGATTTTAAACTGTTAAGTATACAGACTGTCTCACTATTTGTCTGTACAGCGCCTGGCACAATGATGCCCTGAACTCAGCTGGGGGCCTCTGTCATCCAAATAAAATAATAATAGGTGAATGATTGACAGCCCTGGAGCCCCGTGGATTTGATTTATCCAAGGGACAGTGACAGGCTGAACTCCGACAGGCAAACTTCCCACACGTTGCCCTAGCAACATGTTTCAGCTACGACCTAAAGGGACTGCTTCTAGAAGAATTAGTTCTGCATGAGCCATACTGAGATTAAGCACGTAGGCTAGGTGGGGCCAGTAGTTTTGTGAAGTATGTGTATATACACACACATAGAGAGTAATTTATATACGCTACCAATCTACCATTGTTTCTCTTCTCCCCCAAACTTATTACCCTCTGTTTATTGTCCCCCACCCCCCATCCAGATCTAGACACTAGAGCTTGTCTGCAGTTTTCATTCATAATGACTTTTACAATCAAAAGAGGAATTTCTGCAGGAAATGTCCTTTTCTTAGTGTTTTTTGTTGAAAATTGAAAAATGTCACCCCCAAACCATTTTTTCCCCTTTCCTTTTTGGAGAAGCCACAAATATTTGGTTTAGTCAACAAAAACCTGAACATTTTGGAATCAAAATGTAGAACACCCCTTTTGTTTACATCAACTTTTTTTTGTAGGAATGAAAAGCATTTCCTGAGCAACCCTCCTCAATGTTAAACAGACATATATTGCCCCAAAGAAAACCTCAAATTTATACAGCGAAAATTTAGGTCAACCTAGCTAGTTTGCTGAGGGTTGCAAAAATTGTCACGCCCTGTGTGACCCTGTTAGGTTGACCGCTGTAGACACCAGAGGCGGCTTTTGGGGTAGGCGAAGCAGGTGCACGCCGAGGGCCCCAAATAGTAAGGGGCCCCTTCTCCTGCTTCACCTACCTCAAAAGCAGTGTCTATCTCCGTCGGCAGCAGGAGGAGGAGCTGGACCCTGGGGCTGGAGCCAGTGGCAGGGGGGCCCACAATGGGCCTTCGCCTAGGGCCCGCAATAGCCAAAGGCTGCCTCTGGTAGACACATCTAGGTCGATGGAAGAATTACAACTGCCTCTCAAAGACGTGGATTACCTACAACAGTGGAAAAAACCCTTCCATTGCTGTGGGAAGGAAGCGTCTAAAGCAACACTGTAGCTGTACCGCTATAGCGTAGAAACATCATACCTTCAATTGATGAGATGGGGACGGGAATACACACAGAAAGAGGGACGTGACATGCCCACAGTCACACAGCAGGTTAAGAATGGAGCAGGAACAGAACCCTGGTCTCCTGTCCACTTGACCATGACTTTATATGTCTGTCTGTCCTTCAGTTGTAATCTTGGAGAAGTGCCAGCCCATCCTGAATGTTTGGAAAGAGCCAAGCACATAACAGGTCCAAGTCCAACCATAAATAATAATAATGTGGAGACTTTCACTGGGGAAAGGGCTGGGACCTTCCATTATGACATCTAGAAGATGCATTTTTGTTTCCCTGGCCTTTTAATCCACAGCCTTTTAATTTGCTCTGGAGAAGCCAAACTTTACCTGCCTTGAATTAGCTATGCTAGCTGCTCAGATAGCTAGTGCTTACAGCTGGGAGCATTGCCAGGGTCCGGAAGTCTTTTTGCAGCTCAGGGGGATATCTGCAGAGTGAATTAACTATGGTGGTGCAGGGAGCTGCCTGTATTAACGTTTTTCTCTGAGATAGGCTTTGATTGACACCTGCGGTCTGCTTGACAATCTTTTATTCTAAGTGCAGTTGCTGCGTTTCTTCAGAGCACGAGGAACCTGCAGGGTGCCACCCTTCCGATGATGGATTTTATCACTTGGAGAGGGGGGTGGAACCCACCCAGAAACACTGAAAGGTACAATATAGAAAGGGGACAAAAATAGTCACGTTTCTTAGAGTTATTCCCATTTTAATCCCCCATCCTGTGGTGCAAAACATGTAACCTATGTTTGGAAATAGGGGTCTAAGAAGCAGGAGCCGCTTTCTTTCTTTCTTTCTTTCTTTCTTTCTTTCTTTCTTTCTTTCTTTCTTTC
>ML685800.1:5650681-5668229 GCA_007922175.1 Pelusios castaneus
CTCTCTTGCTCAGCATGGCTGTGTGCCACATTACCTCACAGGGGCTATGCCACGTTACCTCACAGGAGATATGTCACGTTTTCTCACACGGGCTTTCTCACGTAGGCCAGCTGTACCATGTTACTTCACAGGGGCTCTCTTGCTCAGGGGAGCTGTGCCACATTACCTCAGAGTGGCAGTCTCAGGAGGCCTGTGGCACATTTCAATTCGTTGCCTGAATTTCCACCTCCCGCTTCTTTATGTGCCATTGATGTTCATCCTGAGTGGCACCCGTGTTCACTCAGTCATCCAGCGCCAAGGCACTCGGAGACCAGGAAGTTTTTCTTCCGGGTGACAGTTCCCATTTTGTGACACTCACGTTGCATCCTGCATGGTATGATCTGTATCAGATTGCTCTTACCTTCTAATTTGGAGAAGTGGGATCTAGGAGCAATGCTGTTGCACCGTAGAATCAAAACTTTGGGGCGCACAATCAAAAAGAAGTATTTGTGCCAGCCTTGGCCACTGTGCGGTGGACACCACTCAACGGCTGAAGTGTTAACAGAGACGAATCCAGTATGTCTCTCTATTTTATAGGAGCAAATTGTAGAGTTCTTCCATTCAAGACGGCCTTTAGGCACTCCTTTGCCTCAGTAACGTTTGTCTACTCGTAACAGATAGAAATTCCTAAAAATGTGATAGCTGTGCTTTTCCCCATGGCTCCGTCCTGTATGTTGCAAGCCTACTCCATTGGATAATTACCAGTATCCCAAGACAGCATCAATGTCTGAGTGATGCTCAGCTAATACAATGACTGACAGATACGTTTTCAGTGAATCTACCTACAGTTCTTTTGTATCCAATAGGATCCCCATCCTGATACCCTTTTAAGTGCTATTGTAACATTATTTATTATTTTCTAATCATATTTCCATTGCTGAGTTCCCAGGTGTGCTGCTAAAATGTAAATTCAGACGAATATTTAAATAAATAAATGGATTTAAAAAAAAAAAAACCAACCCAAACAAGCCCTCTTCATTGGAACTAAACAAAAGACAAAACCAGGATGGAAAAAGGTATTTCTTCAGATTTTCTCCACTGCCCGGTGTCTTCCTTTCCACCTGTTCTATATCACTGCAAAGAGGGTGTGAAGTGACAACTTTCTGATTTAGGAGCATTTTGTGCCCACTTTGATTGGTGTAAATAAGTGCACACGGGGCAGGCTCATGGAGAATCAGGCAGCTTGTTTTCATAGCAAAACCCACCTTTAGGGCCTAAATTGGCTGACCGGTGTTGCTTGACACATTCATTATGGCTAGGAGCCAAAAGCAAGTGTTTTAAGGGTTAGCTGAACTTGCTGAGTTCTTGTCAGCCTCGGGGAGAAAACGATCCCACTACACATGGTACAAATGGTGGTTTATAAAGGAGCGCTGGGAACAGGACCAAGAGGTCATGAAACAAGATGGATGAGGTGGGTTCATTGACCTGCTAGAAGCTACAGCTACGTAGCTCATATTTCTGCTTGGAAAGGCCTTTGCAGGTCCCATAAATGCCTCTAAATGGTCCTATTTCCCCGGTAGCGGAGAAATAAACAGCTTCAATGGAGAGGAGTAAATCCACTTGATTGCAAACACTGCTGGGGATAACCGAGTTATAAGTAATAACCCAATCCGTCCTCAGCAATTCTGCCATACAACCAGAGCCAGCTTTATCCAGCAAAGAATCAGGGTATCACTCCGAACATTTCCTGATACAAACAAGGGCCGAGGAGAGAGGAAAAGGCACCCAGGGAGAGAATGATTTGTAAAAGGTGAAAGGGTAATTTGGGTCATAAACAATGCATGCGTCATGAGCTAGAAGTCTGGGCCTCTCTGACATAACAATGACTTTTTAGAAGAATTTAGTATAAGCAGGAAAGGCCTGATTCTCATTTACACTCCAGCCAATTTACCTGCCCACCCCCAAGCAAGGTGGCCGTAGGGCCTTTTTACGTAGCCAGAGCATCAGAAAGGGGATTAAGGGCTGTAATGTTTCATTTCCCTGCCCTCAGTCTGCCCCCTCTCCATATAGAAATATATAAAGATGAGAAGACAACATAATCCAGGGGTTAGATCCCTGTATTGGGCATCAGGAAAACTGGATTTTGTTCCTGGCTCTGCCTTTGTTGTATAAACTTTGGAAAATGACTTCCACATTCTGGTCCTATTTCCTCTCTCCCCCTTTTAAAGTTGTAAGATCTTTTAGGGCAGGGAAGGTATCTCATTGTGTCTATGCAGTGTCCAGCACAAGGGAACCTCAGCACTGGGGTTTTCTGGATATTACTGTGCTGTGAATAATAATCTGTTATCCAAAGAAAGATTTATAAACAGTATTTTGCATTTCCTTAGCGCAGCCCATCTCAGCATTTCAAAGGAGCTTCGCAACAACTAATAATCAATCCGTACAGCAACCCCGCTGAATATATCTATTTCCACTCTATTGATGGATGAAACTCAATGCTTAGTTTAAAGACCAGCGTGGCAATCTGGGCAAAATTCTGGCTCTTTTGATGTTGATGGCAAAACTCCCATTGACTTCAGTGGGGCCTGGATTTCACCCTTTGTACTTAATCTCCTTCACAAAAAATGTTCAATTAGTGTACATCAAATTTTGTTCTCTTTTATTCTTTGTAAATGCAGAGTAACACAATTGAAATCAGTGGAGTTAATCCAGTGCACATGAGACTGCAATATGGCCTAGATTGTTTCAGGGCACAGTGAAGACTGAAACAATGAGAGTCCTATGGCACCTGACTAACAAATTTCTCCAGGCATAAACTTTCGCGGGCTGCAACTCATTTCATCAGTAAAGACTAACTGAATTATGTAAAACTGGAGATAAATTTACCCTTTGCCCCAAAGAGAAAGGGCTTTAATCAGCTCTAAATTCTGTTGGAGTAAACCAGGAGCAAGTCCATTCACTTTACTGAAGTTATTCTGGATGGATGCTAAACTCTGCTTAGAATTTGTCAGCGGAATGTATGCTGACATTGATATACAAATCACGCAACCTAATCCGAATAGATTTGAACCATTCCTTACTTTTCTTTAAGCAAGTGCCTCGGCATCCTGACTGCTGATTAGCCCTTTCAGACAAATAAACCTCATTAAATAGACAGCTACAAATAAGCCTTGTTCCCTCTAATGTTTTCAGACTCTTAGAGTATGTCTACACTTGCAAGTTAGGTCGACTTAAGGATGTTTAAGTCAACCTAAAGAACGCTGCGTCCACACCGGGCTTTCATTAAGTCGACTTAAGCGCTTCCTTAAGTCGACTTAATAAATTTCCCCACTTTAGGTTGACTTAAGGCCTAAGTCGACCTTATTAAGTCGACCTAAAACCGGTGTTGATGCTCTAAATCGACTTAATTCCCTAAGTCGACTTAGTGCTGGGGAGAAGGGAGCTGTGGCTTCCTGGCAGAAGGGAACCGCAGCTCCCCCCGGGGACAAGGAGCCGCGGCTTCCTTCTGCTAGGGAGCCACACATGGCTCCCTTGTCCCCGGGGGGAGCCGTTGCTTCCTTCTCCCCAGCAGCCACGGCTTGGGGGAAGTGACCTAGCACCTGTGTGTGTGGACGCAGGCAGTCGAATTAAGATTTTAGTGTAGATGCTGAAAGTTGACTTAACAGAATCGACTTAGCTTACAGATGAGCCTGAAGTGCTCAGTTTCCTTTCAGAACCAAGCCACCCCATGAGTTAAGTTTGTACCCTGCCCAGCTCTATGTATACCATAGATCAGCCCATAGGAACATGAGAAATGCAATGCTGTTTTAGGTCAGGAATCCACCTACTGCAGTGTCCTGTCACCAGAAGAGGCCTACCAGCTGCTTCAGAGAAAAGTCCAAGAAACCCTGCCATAGATACTTATTAATTGTTATTAATAGCATAGGTTGCGTCTACACTTGTAAATTAAGTTGACTTAAGCTTGCTTAAGTCAACTTAATTTATTCTTTGTCTACACTACACTTTCCTTAAGTCTACTTAAGCAGCTGCTTCAGTCGACTTAAGGAAAAATTAAGTCGACTTTGTAAAACCTCCTTTTAAGTCGACTTTTGGCTTAAGTCGACTTTAGAAAGTTGACTTAAGCCAGTGTAGACCTGGAGTAGCCCTAATTCGACTCTAAATCGACTTAGGGCTCTCCAGGACTCCCCCACAGCCCTCCCTGCTGGGGGGACGGCACAGGGAGAGCCTGGCATGCCCCCCCACTGGGCAGGGCAGAGCCCTCCCCACCCTGCCCCTATGCCCTGCCAGAGTCCCTGTCCCCCTTTGCCGCATTGTACCCAGGTACAATGGGGCAAAGGCTGAGCCTCCTGGCACTTGGCAAGGGGTGCCTTCCCTGCCACCGTGGACCAGTCCCAGGTCCCCCTGGCCCCTAGAAGTCAACCTAGGCATCCAGTGTGGACGCTCTAGGTCGACTTTGTAGGGTCCCCCCAAAGTCGACTTAAATTAACAAGTGTAGACATAGCCATAGTGCCACTGGACAGAGTTCAGGAGAAAGCCATGAAAGTCCATGTAGAGGGCAGCTATCACACCATCGCTCTGTTCCATGGGGTCAGTTACATAACCGTTGTTCGCTAGAATCACGAGTACTTTCGATGGCCTCATTTTCAGGCTAAGGCTCTATTTGATACAAGTACCGACATTTGCACCTAACCGCATAGGCCTTATTTGCTGGCACATTCCAATAATTCTTCCAATAGCAATACACTAAAAATGCTTCACTGTTGTATTCGTGTTATTGTTTCTACCCCTCTAAAAGCTCATTTGGATAATTCCCACAACACATGGGGTTTGGATTTGAGATATTTAAATGAACAAAAAGACTTGTTTTCTTTTTTCGCCAAGAACTGCTTTGAAACTGGTTTATAACAAAGGCTGAGTGCTGGCCTGGATGTTCAGCTGGTTTAAATGGATTGATCTCTGTGAGGTAATGCTGATTTACACTGCGGAGGGGCTGGAACATGAAGAAGGAGAGAAAAGGAAACAAAAAACCAACCAGTCTTATTAGCTATGAGACCATCCAACCAGGAAAGCGGTTACTCCAGGTGATGGGTTATTTGCTAAAAAATTGATTCTTTTAAAATGGCAATCCTGTCTGTTTGGGATATTAATGTCAGGGGCACATGGCTTGGTTGAAAGAGAGACCCTTGAAAGAATCTCTTTTAAAGTGGTGAAGCAAATATGGCGATCAGTTAAATCTTGGGTCTCCAGATGCTTTCTCCATAGGGGTTGGGGAGGTCAGACTAGATGATCGTACTGGTCCCTTCTGACCTTAAAGTCTATGAGTCTATGATCCAGTCTGTAAGGGACTCACAGCAAAGATCAAGAGCTTTCTTGTTATCTTCTCTGCCTTCCAAAGCACATGCAGGTAATATGTGAATTAAAACATTTCATTGAGAAAGTCATTTATATATATATATATATATAAAGCCCTGGGGACAGCTCTTGATTGTGAATCCTAGAATACACCAGTTATGGAAGATATTCTGTACTACTACATGGAAGTGAATTTAGTGCAGGTGAAAAGAGGTGTTTGAGTAACATGATAATGAAAGACAACAGAGTCTTATGGCACTTTTAAAGACTAACAGATTTATTAATGTTAGTCTTTAAAAGTGCCACAAGACTCTGTTGTCTTTCTACAATAGACTAACACGGCTACCCCTTTGGAATATGATAATGATAGATTAGATTAGATTGACATGGTAATCAGAAAGGGAAAAAAAGAACAAAAGAAAAAGAAAGGAAGAATAATAAGGTAAGTGTGGGGTGGTGTCCCAGAAACCTGAAGTCCTCTGTTTATTCTCCCACTTTGGAGAACTCTTTCTGAACTACTGGACTGAAGCACACTGGAAGAAGGGCAGCTTGAGGAAGGCTGTGGAATTTGCTGCTTTCAATATATTCTTGACTCCTTCAAGAGCTCGGTAAGGTTCAAAAGAAAGGTGAGAAGGGTGGTAAGAACACCCACCATGCCATGATATTAAAGATAAAATACCGAAGGGATATAAACTCTCATGCTTCACAGTATAAGCTAGCAACTATTGCCTGGGGTTAGGGAATAGCTTCTACGATGTTCATTAAACTGCCTCTCACGGGAAGTCTTGCCCCTTCCTGGTCGCTGGTGGAGACTGGATGCAGGAATAGACAATCCCTAGTCTGTCGTGGCATTTCCTACACTGCAACATTGCTAAATTTGCCTATTTTGGAGTTTCATAGTAAATTGTCGCTTTCCAGGCCTGTGAATCCAGCACTTTTCTCACCAATGCTACATTCTCTTGTCCCAGCCAGGAGCCCTGTCTATCTAAAAGCCATGATGGTTTCCCTATTTTTCTCGAGAGGGATCAGAAATGTTTTTCTGGGACAATCCAGCTGAGGATAGCTGATTATCAAGACTGGATGTTTTTCTAAAAGATCCGCTCCAGGAATTATTTGGGGGAAGTTGTCTAGCCTGTATCAGACTAGATGAACACTTCCTATTTTGGAATCTATGAATTACCAAATTAAATATATTCATCATGATGACGTGCAGTCTTCAAAAAACACTGATAAATCAACCTCATGTAGGGAGGTTTGTGTCCCTTGCCAGCACCTGTAACTCACCTGTGCATTGATTGATTTGATCTTTTTTCCCTTTTCACAGCAGCGGGAGGTTTAGAAGGCAGTTGCCAGTCTCCTTCCCTGTCTGTTCTGTGTGAATAGCTGTTTCTCCTAGGGATAAGGTTGAAGATAATTATTTTAAGTGGCAATTAAACACCAGGTGGTTGCAAAAAGCTGCTGCTTTTTCTGTCTCATATGGAGAAAAGCTTGAGACATGGTTTTCCTTTCTTCCCTGAAGCTGGGAGATTTCTCCTTCTTTGTTTTGTGCTTGATATTGTGATTGCTATACAGCTCCCGAAGTATTAACTGGGTTGGCAGGGGGAAATGGCAGACCTTAAAGGTGCTGTGGCCCTTTGGAAACGTATCCATTTTTGTAGCAAATAGAATTTCATAGTAGTAACACAAAAGAGGAGTCTTGTGGCACTTTAAAGATGAGTACTAATTGTAACCGTTCGTTATTTTTGTGCTTCATCTGCTTTGCAAACATGGGCCTGCTTCCGCTTTGCGGTAACCCCTGCACTTGGCTGGTGCTGGCCACCGTCAGGGACCACATGTCAGACTATTGTTTGATCACATAAGGGAATGCTTGTGTTCGTTTGATGCCAGCGAAGTAGCACAGGTGTAACTGACAGACTGGTTTGATTCATTGCTAATTAACAGCCCTGTAGGTGTCATTTGTTAGCAATGCACGGAGTTGTAGGCACTTGCCTAAAGACACACAGCAAGTCATTGGAACAACTGGGATTAGCACCCAGGCGATCGGACTGGGAAACCTTCGCTTCAGTGTTAGACCATACTGCCCCGTGGCACAAAATCACTCTTCTGAGAATAGAGCAGGAATGGCTGCGGCTTTGAGGGATGGAGACTGATGCTATTCAAAGGCAACAAGCAAGTCACATAGCCAGCGGGGTGGGCAAATATTTAGCTTAATCAAGGAAACGCTCGCAAATGTTTAGAGAGCTCTGTGCCTCTCTGTACTCTGCAGAGTGTCTCCTGAACAGGCGGGAGGCAGAAGAGACTCATTTCTGGGGCTGCTGGGTTCCATTCTTAGCTCTTTGCTACGTGATCTTGGGCCACGCTGGCATGTTGCCTATCCAGGTTCCTGTCTCCGCTGTGACGACTGGAGGGAGCCAGAGAAGGACAGGTGCAGGCCCATTGTGTTTTACATAATACTTTGCAAAACCCAGCAGATTTTCTAGGCTTTACATTCATTTAGAAATAGCCTTTCCGTGACGCAAGCGACCAGCGCAAAAAATCTTTTTCAGACAGGCTCATTACAAATGGTACCGTTAACTGGGTGTTATGTTTTCTCTCTGGTTCTAATGATTTATCTCCCCTTGAAGTATGCACCCTTGATGAGAGTAATTTCCTCTGATTCGGACAAGGGTGGAATTATGGCTCTCTTTGTTTGGCATGCTAACGGAATCAGAATTAATATTGTGCCCTGCCTGCCTTATCTTTGCCAGACAGGAGCTATTGACTTTACCTGCTCTGTTTTTCTTCCCCTCCCTACCCTCATTAAAATAATTTGATTCTGAGCTCAACTTGGAATAGGAAACCACCCCAAATCAAACTTCAAATTCTCTGAGAAGAGTCTCACCACAGTGCTAATGATCTTCAGCATGTCTGCGATTAAGAGTGTGATTAAAGCAGGGAGGTCTGAGTTCTAGTCCTGCCCTGCTGCTGACTTACTGTGTGGTTTCAGCCTGCAACTCTCTGGGCCTCAGTTATCTCATCTTTAAAATGGGTCAGGCAGGCAGCATTAAAGGCAGTTTGCCAACTGACTGAGGAGAGCGGTGAGAAAGCTGCACCTCACAGACCTGACCTGCAGAAGGAGGCATCTCTGCTGTGGTCTGAGCTTCTGATAATTGCACCCCAATCCATTCCTGGGAGTCTCAGCTGCGTTACTGAAATATTAGCCAGCAGCAGATCAACAGGAGGCTGGGAAATGTATCAGTCTCGCCTTGCAAGAAATGAGGAAAGCCATGGACCCACAATGGGAGATGGGTTTCATAGCAACCACAATCCCACAGTGACTCTGGAGGAAGAGGCCAATGAGGAGACAAGTAATTCATGCCTGATGGATCAGCTCCCTGGCCTCTCTGGAGCATTTACAGAATTTCATCTCCTCTGCCTGTCCTCATCATCTTCCTCACTGCCTGTTTGATCAGGGCAGGGAGACTAGATGAGCTGCAAGCACCTGCTAACAACCCGGCCTTTCATCCGGCTTGGCTTTTTATCCTCCTGGCACGTGATTCACAAGGGAGGGTGACCAATGCTGAGCGCTTGTCGCTCTGGTCTATGACATAATAGCTCTGGTCTATGACATAATAGCTCTGGTCTATGACTCGGCTGTCTGCCTGCATGGCAACACGCCAGCCTGGTTGATCCATTTCCTTCTTCTACCCTGAGGGGAATATGCTGGTGTTTGGGCTTGGTTTTGCTGTCTGTCAGCTGTGCAAGCATCTGGCCAGTCTGTTTTTGGTATCTTCAGTGTTCTACATTCCCTGTCTCTCTATCCCACGCTCACCGTTCGTCTTTGAGAACCACACAGGACATGACAGAAAGCCTGTCTTCGTTTCTTCCTCTCACATCCAACTTAGATCTTTTCTTGCTGGTCACCTGGGCTTGCCCACCGCAGTAGAGGAGCCACATCTGTTCCATGAAGTTCAACGTGTCTTGTTGCTACCCTGTCTCCTCTGCCTCCTTGATCTTCCTTCTTTCCTCCATGCTTACCCACCCCTCATGGCTGCTCCTGGCCTTTGGCCCATCTTAGGCTGAAGGGTGAAGAAATGTAGGATGCAGAGGCCCTGTCTCTTTTGCTGATGTTTAATTTTAAAACTATACAGCATTTTGAAATACTTTCCTTTTTCATGAAAGGTGTGCTACATAATAAAAACAACGAGACTCCTGTGGCACCTTAAAGACTAACAAATTTCTCTGGGCATAAGCTTTTATGGGCTGTAACCACACGACTTTCGTTGTTTTTGCTATATACAGACTAACACGGCTACCCCTCTGGAACTTATCTGCATAATAGCTACTTTATTTGCTAGTTGATATCCCCAGGAACAAGATCCCAACACAAAGTGACACGAGATTCAGGCTAATGCATAATTTGATGACCAGTTATATTACTTTTGCAGATATACATACTAAGATAAGGGCAATCAAATCTACGCTTCAGGATAGCTACTGATCATTGGTGCTTTAGTGTATACGCACATGCACGGCCTTGTGTGTGTAGTGTGTGCACAGAATTGCATATGTGTATACCTGAAAGCACATGCATGTATAATCTCCCCATATGTGCTTATATGCATGGAGGGGTGTGCAGATGCATGCACAGGAGGCATATCTGTGCGTGTGTGTTTGTACATGTAGGTATGTGTAAGTGTGGTGAAGGCGTCAATTGCCTTTGAAGAGTCAGGAATTGGCAACTCATGGAAGCAGGATGGATTAGGTGAACCAAAGGTGCCAAATATTGTGTAATGCTGCTCTTCCTTTGTGATGTCTGCTCCCACTTGTGTTGAATTACCGCCACTAATGTTGAGCGTTGCCTCCTGTTGCACAATGTTATGTTGTGGTAGAGTCTGTACATTGTTTGCTTTCCTTTTTTCTCCTCCTCGTTCTCTGGGATGTTTGTTTCCACTTCAGGTGTGGCGTCAGAAGGCCGTTTGCAGCAGAACAGATACTAAATTATGAATTAGCTGGGGTTTTTTTTTCCCCCAACCCTAATTAAAATGTAGTGGCCATGAAACAATAATGAAAGGCTGAACACACACTCATTATTTTTATGACTAAACCCATGTGCACCAGAACTCTAAAAAGGCTCTGTTTGGAGTCCCATCTCCCTCTATAAAGACTGTAATAAATATCAGCTGCATTGATTTTCTTTCCCAGTGAATCCGTTGCTATTTGTTCTAGTCTAAGTGTACTGTGTTTTCCTCTGAGGTTTCCCTTTGCTCCGACTGTTCTATTATCTTTTTCTTCCTTGTTGTTGCTAATCTGTGTTGAGTGTGTAATTGAGATCCTAAGAGGGTGATTAGCAGAAACCCCTTGGGAAGACACCTGACCTACGCAACAAAGCTAATACTTAAATACTAACCCAAACCATTGAGGCTAACTGCACCATTTACCCGGATGGTGCCATTTCCTTCATCAAGAGCCTCTAGGAGCCCCAGAGGGGAGTGCCATCTCCGTAATTAGCACCACGTATGTATTTCTAACCTGGGCCTGATTTCTGTATTCATTTCTCCCCCTCTTGGGGTAAGTCTGCTTGAAGATTTGCTGGGTCAGATTTATCTCTCAGTCCGCACTGGATGGGAGCAGAGGATTTCAGGCCAGTGGGGATGTGGTAGAGGGAACCAGGCAGATTGTGTGTAATAGATTTTTTTTTTTATTATTTTGGTAGGATGATGTTCCGTGGCTTGTGCTATGCAAGAGGTCAGACCGGATGGTCATTATTGTCCCTTCTGGACTTCGGATCCATGGGGGAGATTTTCAGAGGCATAAATGGTACTCTGTTCTCCAATTCCCATTGCTTTTCTGGGGGTGTTAGGGCTCACAGCCTCAAACATATTTGAGTGCCCATTTCCCATTGGCTTCAGTGGGAGTGGGATGAATAGGAGCTTTAGAAAATCCTATTAGGCACCTGTCTGGCCCTGAAATGATTTGTCACATAGAAACTCCAGGGCCAAGCTAAACTTCTGTCTTCTGAGTCCCAAGAGATTGAGTTAACTACAAACTTGACCTTCATGGGATCCCTGTCCATCCCTATGCTGCTCCACTCCCCACTCACCTGTCCTCATTCTCACTTATGCCATGTCTAAATTCCGGACCATAAGCCTTTGAGGCAAGAAGCACATATCCCTTTCCTGAACCACCAAGCTCTTTTCATCAGTAGCTCTCAAAGCACACAGGGGCTGTGAACAGAGGAGTTTGAGTGAGCCTTTAGGGTTGTGGAGGAGTCCTGGGGGAGTTGTAGTGCTTGTTATTTGTATTTTTGTGTGTTTTTCTTTTTTCCTTTCCTTCTTTTTTTTTTTCTCTTGTTCAGTTTGCAGGGGCTGAGTGGTGGAGAGAGATCAGCTGACCCCAGTTAGGGGTGGGGCTTCCCTGCTGAGGGAGCTATAAAGGCAGCCACTCCAGCAGGCAGCGGCACACAGGGGCAGTCAACAGGGCTGTGAACGGGGAGTTTGAGTGGGAGTTCTGGGGGAGGGTTGGTTTCTTGTATTGCTTTTCTTGCGGTATTGGGGTTTCTTTTGTGCAGACTGGGAATAGGAGAAGCCGCCAAAGTGATGTGGCCATGAAAAAAGCTAATGTGGTTTATCAGGAGAGGTATTTCAAGTACAGACAGGGAGGTGTTAGCAGGGCCGTCCCTGGGGCGAACGGGGCAATTGCCCCAGGCCCCTGCGCTGTCCCACTCCTAATGGGGCAGTGAGGTGCCCGCACTGTGGCCCCATGGCCACGCTTCGCCCCAGTCCCAGCTGCCTTCAGCAGCGGGGCGGGGCGAGAGCACTTTCCTTGGCCCCTGGGCTGGCCCTCCCTGCCCCCAGGGTGGAGCAGGTGGCCGGCCCAGGGGCGAGGCAAGCGGGTACAGGCTGGGCCAGGCGGCAGCTGGCCTGATCTGGGCCAGCCACCTGCTCCAGCCCCACACAAGGTTCCCGGCTATGGCCGGGGCAGGGCCGGCCCCTGCCGGCAGCGTCACCTCAGCCGGGGCTGGCTCCCAGTCCCTGGGAGGTGATAGGAGTCCCTGGGGGATGGAGCAGGCCAGTCCACCACGGTCCCCTCCAGCATGGGGGCAGGGGCCCCACCTCGGCTGATTAGCCCTGGGCCCCGCTCCCCCCACGGGATGGCCCTGGGTATTAGTGCCGCTGTACAAGGCACTGGTGAGACCCCATCTGGAATATTGCGTGGTTCTGGTCCCCCATGTTTAAAAAGGATGAATTCAAATTGGAACAGGTGCAGAGAAGGGCTACAAGGATGGTCTGTGGGGTGGAAAACCTGCCCTATGAGTGGAGACTCAAGAAGCTTGGCTTGTTTAGCCTAACCAAAAGAAGGCTGAGGGGGGATATGATAGCTCTCTATAAATACATCAGAGGGATTAATATCAGGGAGAGAGAGGAATTATTTGAGTACAGCACCCATGTGGACACCAGAACAAATGGTTATAAACTGTCCATCAAGAAATTTAGGCTTGAAATTAGATGCAGGTTTCTAACCATTAGAGGAGTAAAGTTCTGGAATAGCCTTCCAAGGGGAGTTGTGGGGGCAAAAACCATAACTGCTTTCAAATCTGAGCTTGATAAATGTATGGAGGGGATGGTATGATTAGCCTATTTTGGAAATTGACTGATATTTGGCTACGGGTGGTGGATATACAAGTGGCCCAAGAGGGGAGAGTACATGGGGTGGGTTTGAGTTATTACAGAGAATTGTTTCTTGGGTAACTGGCTGTTGAGACTTGCCCACATGCTCAGGGTTTAACTGATCACCATATTTGGGGTCGGGAAGGAATTTTCCCCCAGGGCTGATTGGCCTGGGCTCTGGGGGTTTTTCACCTTCCTCTGTAGCACAGGGCATGGTTCACCTACCGGTGAATTCTCTGTATCTTAAAGTCCTTAAATCATGATTTCAGGAGGTAAATAACTCAGTCATAGGTTGGAGGCCTATTGCAGGAGTGGGTGGGTGAGGTCTTGAGGCCTGCATTTTGCAGGAGGTCAGACTAGATGATCGTACTGGTCCCTTCTGACCTTAAAGTCTATGAGTCACTTCACAAAGGAGGTCACTGGGGAAGTGATGTGACTTGCCTAAGGCTACCATAGAGTAGAGTAAGGACTAGAACCCATGTTTCCCAAGGCCCTGCTCATTAGGCCAGCGACTAGCTGTCACAGCCTCCCTCAAGGCTATATTGCAAAGCCCACCACAGTCAATGAAAGTCATTCCATTGACTGCAATGGGCTTTGGAGTCAGACCCTGATCACTCTCCTCCAGTGGTTAAAGTACAATTTGATGGGCCCCGGAGCCCTCCTAATCTCCGGGCCCCCTTCCCGTATTGTCTGGGGCCGCTTCATGCATGTGCGGGCCCCGGCCCAGGTAGGCATTTGCAACCACTTCTCAGTATCACATGCATTGGTTATCGCTCCATAAAAATATTTATAATTTTATAGGCGTTTATGTCTATAGCAATTATTGTCACAAACTAGCAAACACCGCATAACACAATAAGTATTGTGATTAACAACGGTGGGGTGTAGGACCCGCCAGCAGCCAGGGCAGGGCAGAACATGTGTTCCACCGGATTTTTCTATTTTTAGGGGCCCCAGAACTCTGGCCCCTCAAATTTGGGGGCCCCGGAACTGCGTTCTGGTGCGTTCCACCATACGTTAACCCCTGCTCTCCTCAGTAGATGCTGAGCTCCTCTTATACAGTGGTAAGCATTTTAATCCCCCACTAACATCATTAGGTTACAGGGTCAAGTTCCTTGTAGAAGTTCATTCACCATTGAACGAGCTAGAGAGGCAAACTGGCATAACAGCAGAGTGAGACTGTATTGAATGAGGCCTGCAGGTTTTCAGAGGCCATTAAAGCATTTTTTTCATGTGATCTTTGGGGCACAGGGATTTGGAAAGGGACCTAGGTGTCTTCCCCAGTGAATAGCTGAGGGATGTGAAACAGACAGCAAAGAATAAAGATGTTTGGGAGTGGTGTGGAATTAGAGGTGCCATGATGGGTAGCATCTTAATTCTGGCTGCCCTTATGTCCAACTTGGAATGGAGCGTTAGCCCCGCTCATATCATTAGATGAGTCTGTTTGGCCTCCTTTATTAGCAACAGCTGGGTACCTAAATCTGGAAATCCTTATTCGAGCGTTTGAACTCCCAGCCTCCCTTGCCTGTCTCCTGCCTGCAGTGATGTATTGCAAATAAGCAGAATTAATTATTGACTGCTCACTCTACTGATTCCTGCATCTTAACAGATAAAGAGTTTTTAGTGTTTTCTTAATGTTACTTTGTAGTTTATTAGAGGCCTAGGAGGCACCAGGGGAAAGCAAGCAATGTGATTCAGAAATGCATGTTCTCAGCTTTTGGGCAATGTGCGTCCTTTTCAGTCTCATTTGTAACCGGACTATTAAATATAAATTATCAAAGCAAAGTGCCAGTGGCTTAGCACAAGGGGAAAAAAAATGCTTCCTCTGGCTTCTAAAGAAGCAGACTGCATAGTACTCTGGGCTTCAGAAAAACATCTTTTCGATAATGCACAGCCAGGCCATGTTTTCTGTAACCAAGGTGGGGTTTTCCCATCAACTGGGAGACAGTGTCAGGGACCCACAAGAGGGCTCACTTCCCCTGCTGCCTCCCCACCTCTGATGTTGACCAATAAACCAGCTTTCAAATGCTTACCAAGGCACCAGCATGGTGCAAGGAGGCGGTGTCTTGCTGGAGATGCTATCGTCTCGCTGAGCTGTAGAGCAGTGGTCCTGAGCATGCCGGCTCGTTAATTATTATTATTTATTTGAGCGCTATTACAATTTGCAGCACCTGCTCTTTCAACGGAGCAAGTGGGCATATGAGGGAATGCGGCATGGAATCTGCCTGCCTGCCGGGCACCCCTTGTCGCCATTGGGTTTTCTTCAGGGTCCTCCCTCTGTTCCCTCTCTTCAAAGGCCCTCGGGAGCAATATAGTTTCTCTCAGGGCTATCACCAGCCCTCCCCTGTGATGTGGTCAGTAGCCCAAAGTAATTCAAAGTGGTGGTCCTATTAATTTCGCAGAGATGCTGATCTTCAGATTAGCTCTGGGCAGAACCCCAGAAGGACATGGCTAAAAGGACCAAGGTGTGTTGACTGCTGGTTAACTTGCCCAGGCTCCTTGTCCTCACAATAGCTGTTATATCCAGCAGAGGATGAAAGGTTGCTGAGATGTAGCAGTCTGGGTTCAATTCCCAGCTCTGTGCGACCTCGTAGGATCTGGCTGCCAATTCCTATTTGTTCTAATGGGAACTGCAGCGAAATCCTTCGAGACAGCTTTGTAAACTTCAGCCTCCATTCCTCTCGTGCCTCAGCGATCCGTAGCTTTGTCACGGGTCGGGGTGGTGAAGCAATAGTCATTCAGATATGTTAACTGCTCCAACAGTTCAGGAGCTGGGGCCAGGTGAGAATGTGGGGGACGGAAACACACTTCTCACCAGAACAGGTGCTGGGCGGAGGAGCGGCTTCGTGTGATGTCACTCAGTTCCAGATTCATTGGGCCTGCTAGGCAGCAGTAAATGCGCAGGTAATGCCATCAATACAATGACAATGTTATGTGAACAGAAGCAGGCCTGGCTCTTTGTGTTGCCGTGAGGTTTTTATCAGCCTGATTTACTGGGATGGATGTGTAATAAACTGAAGCAAATTGGGATCAAGGATTATCATGCATTAAAACAGGGCTTCTGAGTCCAGCCTCTTGCTCAACTCATTAATGTAACTTCTGTTTTCTCTCCAGGGTTGGCTGCAGTCAGGAAAGGGGCAGGGTCCAGTAGGCAGTGTCTCTGTCATGTCTGTGCGTGTGTCACTGAGCAGGAACTGTTCCAAGCTCTGGTTTGTGTCTCATTTAGAGCTTGATCCTCTTTTGGTTGATGGCAATGACATATCTGTCAATGGGAGCAACAGGAGACTCATATCTTAAGAACCAAATTCTGCTCCCATTTACATCTATGTAAATCCAGAGCAACCCATTCACAGAGGCACAAGCAGGTGTAAAACCGGGCTTTAACTTTGAAAAGAGGCCTTGAGAATATCCCCTTCAATCCAGAAACTGCTTAGAAGGTTTCTTATGGAAAGTGAATGGATCTGAGTTCATTGGGATATATTCCAAAAACCTCAGCCATTGAAAATTTTATAGAAATGGTATTGACCTTTCCAAAGATGTTGAAGAGAAAAGAATGCCATCCTGTTTCTCCATAAAAATGTTTCTATTTGAATATTTCTGTAAAACTTTTATAGGTTTTTTTTTCCTACTCTGTCCAGAACATTCTTTGTTGGAAAGGCTAGAAGAGGGAGAGGAAAAAGAAATGTTTGCACCAGCAAATCTTTGCAAATTTGTAAGCTTTAAATGCACATAAATAAATAATAGCAAAGTATGGATGTATTTGCAAAAATACACTGGCTTTGTGGGCTTGTTTTCACTATACCTGGGATCCAAGAATAGGCGTGTGCAGCATTTACAGGCTTTATAAAGTTTACAGTGGAAGAAGTGCCTGTGCTGTCTTGTGGGAGGTGTATCCACCCTTCCCTCCAGGAACAGGTCTAACCCTCCTTTTATTAGCAAAGCTCTGGTTGTTAACACCAGGTGCTGCAACAGATCAGGTGCTGTTCACTGATCTTGCTCACTGTGCTGGGCATATGGAGCCCATCTTTCTAGTCCTCTCTTTGGATGAGATAGTGATTAGCTTAGCACAATGGGGAGAGGAGAGAAAGCGTTTTGCTCCCTTGGGTCCCAGCATAATGTAGGTCCTTAAGCCCACAGGATGCAGACAAGAACATCTCTACCTTTGAGCTGGGAGGGGCGATTCCAGCACCAGCTGTGCTTGAGATGTATACAAAAAGCAAGGCGTCCATTGCGACACAGGTGGCCATTCAGGCTAGATGTGCACCAAGGCTGCAGGCAGGCTAATACTCGGGGCTGCCAACCTGCGTGGCTGCTGTGGCGGACACATTATTTTGCAGCAGTAGAGCACAGCCAGGGTGAGTCTGTGTTCACACCTCCCAATTCAAAGGCAGAGGTACCCAAAGAGTCTGCCCTGTCAATAGGGTCTCAGTGGGACTGACGTGATTATGGGCTTGGCGCTGGCCCTCCAGAGTGTCAGGATTGCCTGAGGTTTAGCCAGCCCGGACAGATCAATGAGCTCAACTGGGTTCTAGAAGGACTGCCTGATTGGCCGAGGCGAGCCAGCTGGG
>ML685800.1:5668239-5730268 GCA_007922175.1 Pelusios castaneus
GCTGGGTTCTAGAAGGACTGCCTGATTGGCCGAGGCGAGCCAGCTGGCCTGCTTTTAAACTCAGTGCTTTGGCCTTGGTTAGGATTGCTTTTGACTCCGGAGCCAACACTTGGCTCTGGTTTCCAGCCTCCTGGGTTCTACCCATCGAGCTAGACAGCCAGTGCCTGGGTTGATAGGTTGAATCTCACCCAGGGAGTACAAGGATTCATCAGTTTAATCATGCTGGGCTTCCCAACGTGGCCACGGAGGAACAGACAGCAAAGGACTGAGCTGGTACATGCAGTGGGTACAAGTGGTGATTGCACCCTTAAAACAGGCAGCATCAGATCATAGTGTGATCCCCCCCACCTGCAGCCTTCCATCACACAGAAGCTCTGGCTGCAGCAAGCCATTAATTATCATTATGAGGCTGGGAAAAATTCAATTTTTATAATTTTAATGGCTAATATTGAAGTTAATGTTAAGCTTTTTAAAACTTTTTATTTTTTATCAATTTAAATGTTCACAGTTCAATTTACAATCGCCTCCGTGAGCACAGCTGTGATTTTCACAGTTGTGGGAAATACTGAGGCAGGGAGAATATTGGACAATCATTTAGTGGCAGCTGACACAGATTCAAAAAGTTAAAGCTTTACAGCCACTAAAACACACACTGTCAACAACACATGACAAAAGACACAGTAAATAGCCTTAAATCAATCTCCAGTAAGTCCTCAAGCAATGTTTTTTCTGACCTTGCCTATTTGTACATTTTGCTATTTCCTTCGGTAACATTTCCATCAGTTTGTGTGTGTGTGTGTAGAGTGAAATTGACATTTACCAATGAAAATCTTATCCTTCCAAGCCTCATTATTATCCATGTGGCTAAACCTAAGTGTCCAAAAATCAGGAGACTGTCCTAAAATCATAAGTCTATATTAAAATAGTAGATATTGGGTTCTTTTTATTTGCCATGTGGTTTTTGAGGCCTGAGGCTTCCAGCTTTTCTCTGCAATCAAGAAAGCCAGAAGTGTATTTTTTTCCATTTTTAAAATAAACACTGAGAATCACATGACTCCAGGAGTTTATGCTTTAAAAGAAACCCCTCCAAATACTGTGAAACGTGTGATCAAATCCCAAGTGTTGGTAATGCTAATTATTATTATTATTTTTTTTTGTAATGGTCCCTGTAGACTTCAATCAGCATCAGGGCCCCACTATACTAGGTACTTTCCATACATAGTAGTGAGCTCATAATCAAAATCAGCGCTTTTTTTTTTTGGTTTAAAAAAAAAAGATGCTGGTACTTGTATCTTGATAATAAATTTGAAAAAATGCCTATCCCAACCCTCTTCTTCCAGTGCCACCCCTCTTCTTCCAATAGCACGCTCCTTTTCCCTGCTTACCCTGCCCCCTCCCAGCTGGGCAGTGGGGCTGGCAAAAAAGGTGTTGGTACTCCATACCCCTGCGTACCATCCCCCAAAAAGCACTGATCAAAATAGACAAGACCAATAAAAGGATGGTAGAAAGAGAATTATGATCCCCCATTTTACAGATGGGAAACTGAGGCACAGTGCTACAACATTACTTTTTTATTTGCCTGGGGATCCCTTTAAGAATGAGATGTTGTACCAAGATACCTCCCACAACTCAGGCCATGGCTTAAAACCACCATAACTATGTGAACAGTCTCGTGGATGTGGAAAATCTCCCAGTGGTTGACTTAAATTAACCAAGCCTCCCAGAGGCTCATGGTAGGGGAAGAGCTGCGGACTGGTCTGAACATGACTGACAAGCAAACCCATTCTGGTATTTATACGGAAAACTGGGCTTAATATTAACCATAGCAGACTTGGCAATCCTCTGTAATGAGACTGGCTCTTGCCCAGAGCAACCACCCACTGTGCGTGGACGGTACTTTTATAAGTATCTTATAAAGAGTTAATAAATGCTTAATCACTATTCTAAGCGTGCTACACAGACTACATATCTACGTCACAACTCTGTTCGGTTCTGGTGGCTTCAGCAATAGAAGGTAATGCGCTCCAGTAGAGAACTCCCAGACTATTGGACTCTAGAGTAATCATGTTTTTAATATCTAATAATAAGGTATTAACCCTTTATAAACTCTTTAAATGAAGCTTAATAAAATGTGTAGTCCACTCTGCCTCTGGAACCTCTGATTCCTCCTCAGTGAGATCTGGGTCAGCCCAGGGAGACCCAACCTAACTGAATCTTCTATTTTCCTGTCAGCTCTTTGAGGTTTTTCTGTCATTTCTCACCCCTTGACAGCCTCACTTTGCACTGCCTTTGTCATTTGTGTCTGGATGTAGAAACATTTCCCTGGATACTTGGCTCATCTGTCATTTAGATAATTGGAAAAAGCAGTTTCCAGCTAGGAACATCCTTAGGCCGGGTCTACACTGAGAGCTAAGGTTGACGTATTGCTGCTTAAGTCAACTTTCTAGTGTTTGCATACACTCTCCCGCGTCGGTCAAGTCAAAGTTTCGGACGCATTAAGTTGGTGTTGTAACACCACCCCCACAAGAGGCGTAGCATTTTGTTCAATTTTATTAATTAGATTTAATGTCAGTGTAGACAGAATGCGGAGTTATTGGCCTCCAGGATGTATCCCACAATTCCCTGTTCCTGCACATTTGCATTCCGTGGCTGCCTCTACCTGTCCACATCATCGACCAATAGCTCCTCCCCTACCTGCAGCCCCAGAAGATTTGAATTCCGTTTCCTGCCCAGGCAGCATGGAGATCTTTTCACCAGAGAAGGTAATGGCATCCCAATGCAGCAAACCATGCCCCAGCTTGGAGCTTTCCTGAGATCCTAGATCTCATCAGCTTGTGGCGTGAGGAGTCAGTGCTCACTCATCTCAGAAGCAGCAAAAGAAATAAGCGACATTTACGAGAAAATTTCTCGTGGCATGATCGAGAGTGGCCACAGCAGGGACAACGTAGCCGTGCCACATTCAAATCAAGGAGCTGCGGCAGTCCTATCAGCAGTCTCGGGAGGCAAACAGTCATTCAGGGTCTGCACCGAAAACATGCTGGTACTATGAGGAGCTGGACGCGAGTCTTGGCTGTGATCTGACCAGCATGCCACCACGGAACATCGACACCTACGAGGACTCCCAGGTGAATGATGATGACTCCGTGGACGAAGAAGAGTTGGAGGAAGAGGAAAATGGGGTTTGGGAAAGCGAAGTGTCGGTTCTCCTGGACAGCCAGGAGCTATTTGTCACCTCAGAAAATCCTGTCCTGCTGCAGGGTGGCATCAGTGATGGCGATGCAGAGGAAGGCACTTCTGGTGAGTGTTCGGCCTGTGCTTTGCTCATTTCAAGTTGCATTCCAGTAATAGCAGCGGAGACAGTTTGGGGGGGAGGAACCAGGCCATCAGCAGGGAGAAAGCGGGAGGAAGGCATAGCCATGGGGTGTTGGGGAACATAGCTGGCCAGAGCGTACAGGAGATGGAGAGGAGAGGGGAGTCCCGCCAGAGGGTGGAAACTGTGTGGTTTTGCGGCAGAACTGTGAAAGAGGGGGCAGAGGCAGCCACCATCACAGATATAACTTGCGGCACGTATCACTCCCCTGTCCCAGCGGGACTCCTCAAACAGAGTTTCAGTGAATCACTCCCCTGTCCCAGTGGAACTAGTTGAACAGAGTTTCGATATGCAAGTGGATGCTTGTGTTATCCTCCGGGGAAATGATCGAAAAGCTCTCATACAGGTATTCATGAATCCTTGCAAGAAGGTTTCTGGGGAGGCCGGACTTCTCTCCCCCAGCATGGAATGCAATCTTGCCCCGCCACTCAGTTATTAAAGCTGCGGGCATGAGCGCAGCACACAGCAGGGGGGCTTATGGGCCAAGTACGCCACCCGCAGATTGCAGCAACTGTTCCTTCTTGGACAGCGTGACCCTCAGGAGACTGATGTCACACATGGTCGCCTGGGGAAGATGGAGCACAAACAGTCACCAAACAAAGAATTCTTCCCATCCCATCACTTCACCTCCCCTCCTGAAATGGGCTCTGCACGGCACATTGTGTCTGTCTTTCCACCATGCTAGCTCTCCTGTTCCCATTGTTCTTTGGGGTGGGGGAGTGTGGCTCATGGGGATGATCGTTTCCCACAAGCTTACCATTGCATGGAAGGCACTCAGAGCTGTGTTACCGGTCGCTGTGTTTGGCTCAGAGTGGAATGTATTTTAAAAAGTGCAGTTTGCAGCAATCAGGGAGTTCAGAATGGACTGCGTGATTCTTTGCATTTCTTTGCCTGGCCTAACAATGGGACCTATAGTGGATTCACCAACCTTGGGACACTCAACTCCTGCAGAGCATCTTACCCAGATAAGGAAGAGGAAGCGTAAATCTTGGGAGGACATGTTCGCCGAGATCATGCACTCCTCCACAGAGGAGATCTGTGCTTGGCGGCTGTCCCTGTCCGAGGACAGTAAAGCGGCACGGGAGCAGGACTGCGAAACGCAGCAAGAGATGCTGTGGATTATGCGGGAGCAGTCCAACAGCCTGCAGCACCTGGCTGAGCTCCAGGAAGAGCTCCAGGCACAGAAGGTCCACCTACAGCCCCTGGAAAACGCACCACAAGTTGTGGTAGACAGTCCCTCCCACCATTGACCCACGGAGGAATAGAGCCAGGCTGCCTTGCCACCATTGCGTTCTGGTTGAGCCCTGCGACGACCCCTGTGAGAAATGTGTGTCCCCTGGCCATGCCCACCAACCTCCCCCTCTAAACCCATCAATGTATATTCAATACAATAAATTACGTTTTCAATACCTCTGTTTATTTTTATTGACAGGCTGCAATTCATTGTGGGGGACAGAATGGGAGGGGTGAGGTAAGGAGGGTGAGGGGTGGGGATTGCGTGCCAAGGGACAGCAGAAACAATCTTCACTGCTGCTCATTGCTAAACTGTGCTTTCAACGTCTCCCTCGGATGGATGGCGCCATGCTGAGCACACACAGTAACGCTTGCATCAAGTTGCTCAAAATTTGCTGCCAGCCTTTTGGCTTTAGCAACCCAGCCTTGAGGGAACCTTTCCCCATAAGCCTCACAAATATTATGCGGCACACAGCAAGCAGATATAACTGCGGGTATATTTTTCTCAGCGAGATCTAGCCTCATCAGGAGGCTCTGCCACCTTCCCTTTAAACATCCAAATGCACACTCTACCACCATTCTGCACTTCCTGAGCCTGTGGTTGAAACACATCTTATTGGTGTCCAGGTGTCCGGTGTATGTCTTCATTAGCCAGCGGAACAAAGGGGATGCTGGATCTCCCAGGATCACAATTGGCATTTCCACATCCTCAATGCTAATGATCTGTTTGGGGAAGAAAGTGCCCCCTGCATCTTTTGGAAAAGACCAGAGTTCCTAAGGATGCGTGCTTCACGAACCTTCCCCGACCACCCAGCATTAATGTCCATGAAGCAGCCCTTGTGATCCACAATGTCCTGCAGAACCATAGAAAAGTAGCCTTTGCAGTTTATGTATTCGCTGGAAAGGTGATCTGGAGCCAAAATGGGGATATGTGTCTCATCGATTGTCCCACTGCAGTTTTGGAAACCCGTAGCAGCAAACCCATCCACTATCTTCTGGACATTTCCCAAGGTCACTACTCATCTCAGCAGAAGTCTATTGATGGCCCTGCACACTTGCACCACTACGGCTCCCACGGTGGATTTCCCAGCTCCAAATTGATTGGCAACTGACCAGTAGCAGCCTGGAGTTGCAAGCTTCCAGAGAGCGATGGCCACCCGCTTCTCCACTGTTAGAGCCATTCTCAGGCAAATTGTAAGCTTTCTAACAGCACCTGGCATGGCCTATCTCTGATGAATTATTGTAATTTTGAAACAGTGATATTAAATCACAGGATAAATAGTCCCCCAGATCCAGCCAGCATCATTGTTGTCTTCTAGACTCCAGAGGGTTCCATTGTTGAAGATGATTGTGGTGTCCAGGTGCTGGTGTGGAAGGGTTCAAGAGAGAATTGACTGGATGGGTAGTGGCAAACTTTCAGTGTAGGCAAGATCTAAGATGGTGTAATTCATATGCAAAGGAGTTATGTAAAAGAGCATACCAGAGAAAGCAGGAAGGGTCTTATTGGCTATTTGGACTGATGAGTGACCTAGGTTGGTATCATTAACAGAGCAGAGGTGGTGGGGAGTCCTCTTGATAGCATATCAGAGAAGATTGATATGTTGTTTTGAGTTCCTTGTATATCTCCCTTTGACTGTGAGCAGTGTAGACCTGTCCCGAGAAATCTATGCTTTTTTCTTTAGGTTTGGGAATCTACCACAACATCAACTCACACCCACCTCACTGACATGTAAACAGTCAAATGAATTTCAAACAAAAATAGCAATTCAGAGACGGTGTTCTATTCTCACCACCCACCACCATTTATAACTAATTGGGGCTTTGTTACACACTCTCACCTGGTGACAGATAAATACGAAACTCCACTGGTTAACAATAATCACTCTAATTATACCAAGACGACATTTACAATTCAGGCAATTGCTAATCCATTACCTCACTCTGCTGAATACTAGAACATTCAAATTAAAAGTTATTCACGCACAAAGAATATTGTTTTAGTATCTGAAACATCTTAGTAAAGGAATTTATTACGGTAATTTGCAGCACTCCTATAAATAAAACATTCAAGAAAGAGGGGTATAAAATAGATCTTTTATGATAAATCTCTTTCCCCCTCCCTGTCTTGGGATTTTAAAAATTGAGATTGTCAGGTGAGATGAGAATCCGGCAGCGAAGGTCCACTGACACCCCGTCACCCCCATCAGTTGATCAAAAAGTTCACTGCAAAGTTTCAAAGGGCAGGAATTCTGCTGGAAATGTCAGTAACAGTGACTGGCTCTCGGAGACCAAGTGCGGGGGGGGGTGTGTTTGCCCCTTGGCGTTTGCAACAATCTTCCCAGGGAGCTAAGGTGGGACTGCAGTCTGCCAAGTGTCTCAGCCAGAGCAAGGAAACAGCAGGAGAGATGGAGATATGCCTGATCCCATCTGACCTCGGCAGCACCTTCCGCTCACCCCCTTGTCCCATCCCCAACTGTGGGAACTCCCTGCTCATTCTCCTAGTTGCTACCCTGGCTCAGACACCCGACCAGCCAAAGCCCTTCATATTTTAGACCCTCCAGAGCCTGAGTCACTGGGGACGAAGGTGAGAACCGGGATCCACTCTGCATCAGGCTGCCATGGGCCTCTCCAGAGAGGAAGCCAGCTGGGTCCTGCCCCTGCCCCCAATGAACATCACATAGCTCTGCTGTTCAGATGTGAGCAATTGCTGCGGCGTTCTTGCTCTGTTCGGGGCTGCAGAAATCTACTGTGACACGTACGTAGTTGTGTCTTTGATCTCTATGGCTGCATCTACACTTGTAAATTAAGTCGACTTAATTTACCCTGCGTCTACACTAGAGTTTTCTTAAGTCGACTTAAGCAGCTCAAGATCTGGTGGCTTCTGCAATAGAAGACAGGCAGGGCGTTTAGAAGAATTCCAAAGTATTTAATGGGATGCCACCTGATTCCTGTACACTGTGGTGGTTTCCCATCAGTTGATAGAACTGCGCTGTGTGTTAACACTCTGAGGTTGCTCCAGAATACCTCCAGAATTTGTAGATAGCATGTGGTGGGATGTATACCCCACATGGGTGCTGAGTTAGAGCTCAATCAGGGCACCTGGAGTGTGGGGCCAGGCTCAATTAAAGATAAGTCCCTCTGGGGGAAGGAGCTGGGAGGCTCTATAAAGAGAGAAAGCACAGAGCACAGAGGGGAAGAATTCGGCGCTCAGTCTCTGGCAGGAGAACAGAGCCAGGAGGGACAGTAGGAAAGTGCTGGGATGGAGCAAAGGAGTGCTGATCAGGGGTCAGGACCCGAACCTCCAAGGCAGCATTCAGATGAGGAATGGAGCACAGGGGAAATGGATCCCTAGACCTCGAATACATCTGATGGCTTTATTATCTGGGGCATGCAAGCGTGCTGTGTGTGCAGCTGGCCAGGTGGGGCCTTCTGTGGGCATTAAAAATTCCCTAGCTCCTGACCCACAGGAGCACTAGGAACCCTTTCAGTGCATAGTAAGAGGGTCCCCATGGGCAGTTGGAGTGGGGTAAGCAGGAATGGAAATCTACAGCACACTACAATGCCATTCACTAACTCCCCACCTACGGCAATGTCCATTCTCCTTTGTTCCTGTGGAGCAACTAATCTACCTCAGCAGCAATTATCTAGCCAGGCGACTCCGCTGTCCTCTTTCTGCGGGCATGTGTCGGATGCATTCCATCTACCTCAGCTCCCTCTGGTGGCTCACAGTCACGGCAGTAGGTAACAAGCTCTCTCTGCAGCTGCAGCTGAAGCTAAATGAAAGCAAAGAAATCACAATAGCGTGGTCACTTCCAAGGATTCCTGTTTTCACAGCTGTCCAGGCGTTGCTGGTTCAGAGTTAGACAAGCAAGCCAGCTCCATGAGGGCTGTTCCTGCTACGGCTCATGTCAGTGAGCATTCTGTCCATCACAGGGGACATCTCCTGAGGAACGTCCGAATGGGGGTAGTAGATGCCTGCCTGATGAGCAGTTGTTCTCGCTGCCACCAAAGACAGCTGATTCTTTCTCCCTTCTCCTCTGGTTCCTCTCCTGAATAACAAATATGCTCCAAAGATTGCTGCTACAGAGATCTGGATCTGCTACACTCACTGTGTGCGATAGGAGCAATAATAGCTACACTGTGAGTCTCAAAAAGACATCTCAGGTAGGACAGGTTGAAAACTTTCTGTCAGAATGGCTTGTTGATGGAAAATCAGGTGTCTGACGAAACCAACATTTTCATGGGAAACATCTGCTGCCTAGGAAAAGTTTTAACTATATATTTTTATTATTATTTTCAGCTGGAAACTTTTCAACGAAGTTGAAATTTTCTGCAGAAAATCTTAGCACAACATCCTCTTCCCTCACTCACTGTCAGAGACACTTTTCTATAGGACCTCGAACTGCAAGACGGCCTGATGGCTGAGGACTGTAGAGCATCACTCTGGTTGCTTCTGGAATCATAGAACTGGAAGGGACCATGAGAGGTCATCAAGTCCCCTGCACTCATGGCAGTGGATAATCCATTCAAATCCACCAAGCCAGCAGTGTGGATGATCAAAAATCATTGCCAGTCAATGGCTCTTTGGAGGGCTCCATGCAAGCAATTTGGGGCAACTCCATCCAGTTCCTAGAGGACTGGCGTGCACTTCCAAAAAATCTACAGGTACTAATTACAATATTCATCAGTGATGCTAAGAATCAAGGCTCCAATCCAGGAAAGCATCTCTATTCGGAAGGGCAATCCTATGCAGGTTCTTATACCACCCTTATCACAGTAGTATCTGAGCACCTTCCAGAAGTGTATTAAATTCCCTTAAGCATGAACAGTACTTTAATTTTAAGCCTGTGCATAAGGCCTACGAAACACACAGACTTACGCAGATGTCCAAAATGAAGCATGTGCTTATGTGTCATCCTGAATTATGGCCTCAGTGGGCAATGCAGACTGAGTTCCCCTCCCATTGATCACCAACCACCTCTGAGGTCCGGATTGGCTGGTTAGAGGATTTGCTTTGCTATTTATTCTGGGGATCGAGTCCTTCATCTCTTTGGAGTCACACCCTGATTCTTCTCACCAGCACTAAAAACAATTCACTGAGGTTAAAGAGAAACCACCCATTACAAGTAGGTGGGTAGGAATCATGGCCCCCAATCAAGCAAATGTTTGCGGAGTCACTAAAAGAAGGGGAGGAAAGGGTTAACCTGCCTAAAAAGCAGGGCATTTGGTTTCACTAGACTTTTTGAGCAACCCCTTGTGCCTGATGCTGGCCAGAGCTTACATGGCCAGCTGAGCTATGCAACGCTTTCGTCAGTGTTATCAAAACAAATGTCCAAACCTATTTGCAATAAGACAGCAAGCCACAGCAAACCCGGGGCTCCTTCTGGCACATCTTCCCTCCAGCACCATCCACCAGCGTGACAGCTGGGCCCGCTTGGTTCCAGGTGCCAATCTCAGACAAACAATAAGCTTTCGAGTGGCACAGAGGGCTCCCAGTCATTTCTTCACTGACTGAGCTGTTCGCAGTCCAAATCCAGGAGCTAGCTTGCAAGAGGTAAAGCTTACAAGAGCAGAGGATTCCTCGGCAGTGGGTCTCACTGTAGATTAACCGTTGCCCGGGTCTGGAGGTGAATGGGGAATCTAATGGGATGCTGAGCGGAGCCTCGCAAATCAAGGGGATCTAAGTGTTCTGTTTTGGGTGAAATTCATTCCTGCACACAGGGCCTGTGTAATGCCTGTAACATATGCCCCATTTAAGCAGTAGTAGCGTATTTAAGTCACAGCCCTGAGCATAGAGGTAAATTTCACCTGCTGCGAAACTAATCTCTTGCGGCTGTGTCAGGGAAAGATTGTCTGTGAGAGGGCTACTAGCTGGCTCATTAGCACACACCCTCTTGGCTTCCCGAGTCCACTGTGTACATACACCTTTTCCCATCTTTCACTTTACTCCCTGGACACGTTGCTTGCTCAGGAGGCATTGAGAGGAGCAATGGGAGAACCTTCAAAGTTTGGCAGTCAGTTTGTGAAACACTCTCAAAGCTCAGACCTTTCCTGGAACCACCTGAGATTGCTCGTGCTTCCTGCTTCTGTTGGGGAGGGAAATGGTTCTCAGCGGATCTGGGCATTCAACAGTTAATTTAGGACCACATGGCTTCCAGCACTACAATATAAAAGCACCTACCAAGGATTTATGGAGGCAGCTTCACAGAGCCCCTGGAAGGTAGTGAAGTGTTGTTATCCCCATTTTACAGCTGGGGAAACTGAGGTGCAGAGTGATTTAGACAACTTGCCCACTGCTGTGTAGGGAGTCTGTGGCAGAGTTGTGAATGACTCTAAACCTCCTGAATCCACTGCCGTGTATTAGTTACAAGACCATCCTTCCTGCTCTAACCACCAGACCTCGGTGGTTCCATCACTCGGTGAGAAAAGGCGATCAGTGTGGGAAAGTTCTCGGCCCATCTCTCATCAGTCCCAGGCGCTATTTGCAACATTGACATCACACACGTTTTGCATCCAGCTTCATTTCAGCTCATCGCTGCGTGAATCTGTACCGGTGGGGGGAGGGGGTGTGCAGCTCGGCTGTCCGATAGAGACAGATTGCCGGAAGGCTGCACTCACAAACAAAGGTCTGCAGGCTTGTGATCAACACCACTCCTTCTTCTTCCCCAACTCAATTAAGAAACAACATATTTTCCGGCTCGCCTGCTCTGCTTTTATTTCCTCTCTGTCTCATGCTTCTGTGGGTTTTTTTTTTCCCCCTTGATGCTACAGCAGAGTTGCTGAATGCAAATGAGTGAGGACTCTTCCCATTCCGGGCAGCACCTTGCTAACCTCTCTCCAAAGCCCTCTTGATGGGTACCAGGGGATGATTCTGGTTCTTAGGCCACTCAAGATGCAGCCTCAGGCCATATATAATACTCTGATCCTGCCTTCATGCCCAAGCATGATGCAGGGGAGTGAACAGGGTGTCCCCAAAGCAAAAAGCACAAACCTTTACAGCTGGAGCTGAAGAGCCAGGCGCTCAACTGTTTTGACCCACAACCTTTGTGGCTTGGGCAGGGAAGGAACACAACGCAGCCATGGAACAGTGGGTTACACAGTGTCGGCCGTGAGTTGGAATGTGTTAGGAAGAGTCTTATTTCCCAGTACGGTGCCTGACCCACTGGGCTGTTTTTCCTCTCTAGCAGCCAATCCTACACTATCTGTGCAGCACCCCAAACACCTTGACATTGTAGATCACACCCTGTTTAGAGCCAATAGAAACAGGTGATGCTGGCAAAGATAGGAGCCTGAAAATCTCCATTGTTTTTTTCTGCGTTGCACTAAATCACGCCAAGGACAAACACGAAGGGCCTTATTGTCCAGGGTGCTGAGCTTAGTGACTGCATTTGAAGGCTGTGGGAGGCGCGCGGGGCTCAACACTTCTGAAAATCAGGGTCTGAATTTGCTTTTTTCGTTTTGTTTTTAGTGAGGGAGACCCCATTTGGATCCAAAAGTGAATGAACCATCTTAAGAGTCTGGGCGTGAGGAAAGTTTTGGGGACTCAGTCCGATACTGGGATAGACCCAAATTATAAAGATTGGGTCCATGCTGACCTCCCCAGTGTTTACTGATGTTGAAAATTACCCCTTAAGTGTAAGGCATGAATCCTCCCCCTCCACGCAGAGCATCCGTGACTTGCTGGCCCAGTTCTCATTGTAATTCTCCATTTGCTTTCCTTGTTCCCTTCCCTTCCAATCCTCTGGCACTAGCTCAGTTTGCGTGTATTTCACTTTATCTCATCTCCCCGCTAAATGCCCAGTCAGGTCAAATTACTACTCTACACTGATGCGCAGCCATTTCTCTTCTGATTTGAAAGACCAGCTAACATTTGGATGCAGTTCCAGTCTTTTCCCCAGCACTCTGGTTGTGCAGATGGAACAAGCTCCTGCTTGAGCCATCAGAGAGGTTTGAAACCTGAAACCTTCTAGTACTGAAAACACAAGCATCTAGTCCTCGAACTGATGCAGCAAGTCCCTTAGCTAGCAGCAGTAGTAGACTCTTATCTTTTTATATGGATCAGGCACTAGAGGGAGACAGACTCACTCCCTGCTAGAATAGGGTCTCCAGAATCAGTCATGTATTTTGAGAGGAAAAGAGGCTGTGTAGACCTTGAATCCTTTGTTCTTTTCCCCAACTATAAATCCAAATTTTAGACAGTGAAAAACTCAGCAGCTGTATAAGGCTGACCCCTCTTAGTCTCTGACACTGGTAATGTGCAGAATTCATTGTCCCACCAAAGTGGGAAATTGTAATTGCCTCTCTGTCTATAGATGCCGGTTGTTTAGCTGTGAGTAGTGGAAAAGGATTTCTTGGTCTATATTCTTAAAAGCATGGAAAGAAAGAAGCTTCTCTTTTCTCGCTGACCTCAGTTATTTTCTGTCCTTTCCATTTCAGGCTGCATATTTCTTTTCTGTCAGGTTGGGATTTTTATGTGACAGTGGTCGGCTGTTACACTGAGAATGCTCTGAGGAGGGAAACAAAAGAACCTAACTGTTTCTCTCCCTCCCATTTTAGGTCAGGAAAATCTCCCCAACTTTCTGAAAGGCGTATTGAAAAAAAATCGCTAAATTCATGAACATGCCGTTAGTACTTAGCAGACAAATTACGTTTCTTCCAAAATGTTCCAAACCACATTCATTTTCAGAGTACATTACTTTCATAATACTGTGTGGAACATTAAATGAGAATTTCTCTGAGCTGGCTACAGAGCACACTTTTATATTTCATAGCCTGACACGGAGCCCAGGATAAGTAATGAAATTCTTTTAGAAAAGTGACAATCTTGTCTAGCAGCCTGGCCTGGTGAAGAGATTGCAACATAAAACAGATGAGTGCTCTGCTTGACAGCTAATTGTGTCGGCCTTAATTACAACAAGCAGAATTTAGTCGCCTAGGCAGTGAGGATTTTTAGGCTGGGGGAACCATCTGGAATGTACCTTGCTTCTGGGCTGATGAAGGGGAAGGGTTTCACCGGATTGCCAAGACAGGGAAGCAGTGGTGCGTGTATTTATATGCAGGAAAAGTTGCTTAGTGTATTTCATTTGTCATATGATGGATTTCAGGGCTGTTTATGCATATGTGCGTAGCATTACCTGATGGCTACTGGGCCTCAGAAACTGTCCCAAAGTTGATTCCCTGCGTCTCATTCTCCATGCCCAGCTGTAGTCGCCGGCGGAAAGGGAACAGAATAGCAGCCCCTTAAACCTACTTTGCATTGAGTACGTGACTGTTTTTGCCATAACCATACAGTGGTCTGTATGAAGGGAATTTGACAGTTCTCAACTCAGGTCTCCATGGACACGTGTGCCCCTAATGGCCTTCACTTCTGGAGTCAGTTAGCAATTCTTTAGGCAGCCTCAGCCCAAGTAGTCCCCTGTCTTTCTACTATTGGAGACGGAACTCTCCCCTTGTTCCATAAAAGAGGTCCCTTTCAGCCAGAGGAGCGGCGGGACGGCTTGGAGACAGGAGGAGGCAGCAGAGTTTGTCACGGTCACGCCATACCTGTTTGAGAGCTTGATTCTTCCACTGATCCACCTCTTTGAGCATTCATTGACACCAAGGGAAGGTGAATGTGACATGGGTGTCAAGAGCCACTCGTCTGATCTGAACAAACAAGGAGTCCTGCGGCACTTTTAAAGAGTAACACATTTATTTATCACACGAGTTTTCGTGGGAGAAAAATCCCACTTCGTCAGATGCTTTGAAGATAAGGAACTTACAGAATGGGAGGAAATTAAATGCAGAGAAATGTATGACACGGGATCAGGTCAGGCTGTAACAACAAATCAAAATAGATGTTGGGATTCAAACACTGGGGAACAGCACATAGAGGAAGGTGAGGTCAAACCCCTGTTGTAATGAGAATAAAACTCGTAGTCCCTGTTTAACCCTGAGGCAACGGAGTCGAATTTACATATAAGTTCCAATTTTGCAGTTTCTCTTTGAAGCTGTGATTTGTTATTCATTTGTTTGAGCACAGCTATTAATAAGTTGTCAATGGAGTGAGCAGGGAGATTGAAGTGTTCCCCTATTGGTTTTTGAATGTTGCGATTTCTGATGTCAGATTTGTGTCCATTTATTCTTTTGCGCAGAGACTGTCCAATATATAAGGCAGAGGGGCATTTCCGGCACATGATGGCATAAATCACATTGGTGGATGAGCAGGTGAATGAGCCCTTGATGGAGTAGGTGGCTTGATTTGGTCCTGTGATGGTGTCTTTAGTGTAGATATGAGGGCAAACCTGGCAACGTGATCTGTTGCAGGGATATGTTCCTGCCTTAATGTTTCTGTTGTTTGATCTGTAGTTACTGGTGAGTACCCATTTAAGACTGGGGGGCTGTCTGTAAGCAAGGAGAGGTTTGTCTCCCAAGGCTTGAGAGACTGAGGGATCGTTGTGTAGAATAGGCTGTAGATCTTTGATGATGTGATGAAGAGGTCTGACTTGGGGGTTGTAGGTGGTGACCAATGGCGTTCTGTTGTTTTTTTTCTTGGGCTTCTCCGGTAGTAGTTGACTTCTCGGTACCCGTCTGGCTCTGTCAATCTATTTCTTCACTTCTGCGGGTGGGTACTGTAGTGTTAAGAATGCTTGATAGAGATCCTGAAGGTGTCTGTCTTTGTCCAAATGATCGGAGCAAATGTGGTTATATCTTAGGGCTTGACTGTAGACAATGGATCGTGTGGTGTGTCTTGGATGAAAGCTTAAGGGGATGTAGGTAACTATAGTGATCAGTAAGTTTTCGGTATAGGGTGGTGTTTATGTGTCCATCTCTATTTTGCACTGTAGTGTCCAGAAAGTGGATCTCCTGTGTGGAGTGTTCCAGGCTCAGTTTGATTGTGGAGTGGAGAGTGTTGAAATCTCTATGGAAATCTTCAAGGGCATCCTTACCATGGGTCCAGATGATGAAGATGTCATCAATGTAGCGTAAGTAAAGTAGTGGTGCTTTGGGATGAAACGTGAGGAAGTGTTGTTCTAAGTCAGCCATAAAGATGTTGACATATTGTGGGGCCATGCGGGTACCCACAGCAGTGCCGCTGTCTTGAAGGTATAAATTATCTTCAAATCTGAAATGGTTGTGGGTGAGTACAAAGTTCAGCCACAAGGTTTGCTGTGGCATCATCTGGGATGGTTCTTCTAATGGCCTGCAATCTGTCTTTGTATGGGATGTTGGTATAAAGAGCCTCTACATCCATTGTGGCCAGGATGGTGTGTTCTGGAAGTTCACCAATGGATTGGATTTTTCTCAGGAAGTCCGTAATGTCTTGAAGATAGCTAGGAGTGTTGATAGCATAGGGTCTGAGGAGAGAGTCCACATAGCCAGATAATCCTGCTGTAAGCGTGCCAATGCCTGAGATGATGTGGCGTCTGGGTTTTCCTTTTTTAAGTATTTTCGGTAGTAGATAGAATATCCCTGGTCAAGGTTCTGGCGGTGTGTCTGTCTTGATTCGTTCCTGTGCTGCGTCAGGGAGTTTCTTGAGTAGGTGATGTCATTCCTTTTGGTATGCTATCGCTTTCTCTTGGTGCAGTGCTATGGAGAATCAGGCCCAAGTTTTAGGGCAACAGAGGATCAGACTCTCAGTCACCAGGCTCAGCATCCTGCCTCTTCTGTCAGTGTTAAAGCCACATGCAATTGATTAAAAAAGAACCTGTTTTTTTGGACCCGATGACCCGTCCAGTGTCTTCGGCTACGTCTACCCTGGCAAGTTAGTTCGTATTAAGGGCTTCCTTAATTCGAACTAATAAGTTCGAATAGGGCTTCAGAAGTAAGGCTTTAATTCGAACTAACTAGTTTGAATTAACCAATGTGGCCATGTTAATTTGAACTAATTTCTTAGTTCGAACTAACCGGCCATTGAAATGAATGGGGATCGCTAATTGGAACTAAGCCAGTGCCATGAATGGCACTGGCTTAGTTCGAACTAATTTTCCCTAGTTCAAATTAAGCTAATTCGAACTAACTAAAATTAGTTCGAATTAGTTAGTTCGAACTAAGCAATTCGAACTAATTTTAGCAAGTGTAGACATAGCCTTCCAGTTTAGAAAAGCTGTAGTATTGACTGGATGGAAGCCGAAAGGCCATTTGAAATCTCCTGCAAGCCACAGCTTCAGGAAACTACACTGGGAATTGTGGGAGAGACCCCCCCAGAGGGTTGGGCGATGCTGCTGCACAAGTGGGGACACGGGACAAAATGGCCAGTGAAAACAGAACAGCTAGTGGGAGCACACTGGCTCTTAAACTGGCTTAGCTAGTAACCAGAGTTTTAGAAGCCAGAGTTTTAGAAGGAGGTCTGGCGCATGGCATCTGAGTTGTAGTCCCAGACCCCGCCACTGACTTGCTGTGTGACTTTAGACATGTTGCTTTGCTCCCCCTGTGGCGCTTAATAGCTGCTGACTTCACAGAGGCACTGGGAGGCGAAACTGGTAAATGCTTTAGTGAATGTAGTGGCTAAATAGTACCGTAGGGATAGAGTGAGCTTAAACTAGATAAAAATTGTGTCTTTCAGCTCTGTTTTTGCATCATGTGTTTAAGACTGAGGGCTGTGTGTATAAGACTGAGGGCTGTGTGTGTGTGAACAAGGAGCAGCGAGATGGCCCACTTAATCTAAATGGTTTTATGCTGCATAGGACTGCAGTTCAAAGGCCGCCCTGCAAAATCACAACTTGGAGGCGAGGGAGTAAAGGCTTAGAAATGTGCTGGGTTTTGTGGCTTAAAGATAACGCGACTCAAAATTCAATTTCATTAGTGACTGGCAGAACACTCAGCGAATTGTCACGGCCTTCGCAGGTTGGACCACCGGGCCATTTCACTGTAAATGAATTAATTGCCCACCATTGTAAGACTAGGATCAGCATCATATCTTGGAATTGCTCCATCCCTATGAAGCTTTCAGGTTGCCCGTGTAACGTGCCTGACTTGTGAAGTGTTGATTGCTGGCTTTCCACTCGACGCTCCCCTGATCATCTGCCCTCCAGCTTCTCCCCCTCAATGGACTCTCACAGAGGGAACTTCCATAAAAAGACAGCCCCTTATGCATCATGGCCAGGACCTTGATATGATCCTCCACCTGCCATCTCCCAGTTCTTTTCAGCCCCGTTGAACCACACTGATGGCCTTTGGGGCTTTATCCACCCACAGGGAGGCACTGTGGCAAGTTGTAGCATTTTCATTCGAAGGCCTACATGTGTACAAGAAACAGGTGAGCATTATTGACCTCGGTGGGGAAACGGAGGCACAAAGCAGGGAAGTGACTTGCCCACAGTCAAGTTGGGTGCCAGTGGGAGACTGGAAAGAGAAACCCAGGCTTTCCAAGTCCCAGTCGGGGACTCTATTCGCTGGACCACTTTAAAAGGTGGCCCTAGCGGAAACCTAACTCCCATTTTTGCTGATTTCTGGGTCAAAGGAGCAGATTTCTATTGGAAAACAGAGCATTTCAATTCAAATGAATGTGATGGCCAGCATATAAAAGCTGTTTTCAGATTCACTCACATGGCTTTGCAGAACCTTTTGCCATTTGCTAAGAGGAAATTCTGATTAACCCAACATTATTCTTAAACACCTGTTGCTTCGACCCCGCTACTATTAGCTAAGGAGGCTTGGTGTAAATATTCTCCTAACTGCTTTGTGTGATCTGTTGGGCCCTGCATGAATGGAAGATATTAATTATCAGCAGTCTGGATCTAATAAAGGGCTATAGCTTTTCAATCTGAGGAACTTTGATTCAACAACCATACTTCAAGCAGGCAGCTTGCAGCCTCCTCGCCTTAAACTCTGAGCACAGCAAACTCTTTGCCAAAGATAACCCAGCTTCTAGGCCGTGATGGATGTATCTATATCCCCTTCTCTGCCTCAATGCTCAGCCAATGTAGCAAATGGTTCCTGTGACAGATGTGAGCTCTTGGAAGCGTGAAGACTTCAAAAGACTTACTCAATTGGGATGCACCAAACACCATAGGCACAGAAAATATTAATGGACCCATTTTATCAATAAGTGTTGTGTGTTCCTTTGTGTTTCTGGCTTAGTGGGTGAGTTTACTGTGGAATCTGGAATTATTAATGCTGAACCACTTATGCAGATACTCAACCATTGAAGCTTTACCCCCTGGGAAGAGGGGCATTAATGGGTTTTGCCTGTTTCAGGAGGCTTAGCCTCTAACCTATTAAAAAGCAAAACCAACGTTCCCATGAACTAACTAGGGCCCAAGAAGGCAAAATCCTACTGTAGGTTTGAAAGAACCAGAAAACCTTGCAGGGTCTCCAAGTGGAACATGGGGCAATAGCTGGCAAGCCTAGCATGGGTGTAGCCTATTATTTTATGATTGATGGGTTTTCTCTATAAATGCACTGTCCACCGTGTTAAAACTGGCTGGTTACTGCTTAACCCTGTTAACAAACAGTAGGTGCTGGACTAACACATACAGATTCCCCCGGAGCTACTTCGTTCCTTCCTTCTCTGTCCGCAAATGGATTTAACCAGCCCTGCCAGCCTCTTTGCAGGAGGAAAGATGTGTAAAATCAGAGCTTTCAGTTGACCCCTTCACTTGGATCTCTTCTTTGTTGTGAGGTGCCTGTGTAACCTTCGGGTGGGCTAAAATTAATTAAATTGCCCTTCTCCAGTGCCTCACAGAAATACACCCCAACCCCTGTGGAGAAAGCAGCTGAAGACCCAGGATCCAGTCTGTACAGGACTCACAGCGAAGCTTGCTCAGAGCTACACTCACACCTTAAAATACTACTACATTAAACATAACAATGAACTTTATTAACTACTAACTAAATGAACCTTAACCTAAGAAAACAAACTACAATTAACCAAGAACAATCCCTTGCATGAAAGATACCCAAGAGTCCCAAAGTCTGTGTGGAGTTCACCCAACTCTCAGCTACAGTCTCTGTTCCAGTGTGGAAGCTTGCATGGCAAGAAATCGCTGTCCTCTTCTTCCTTTGCTGGGATCCTCTGTAGCATTACATGCAGGCTTTCTCTTCTCCTCTGCAACCAGCCCTCAGTCCCATATGCATGTCTGCAAGGTCTGTTGCAAATGACTCTTTTTCATGGAGAAAACATCTTGTTCACTCCTGGCTCAGCTCCTCTCCAGAACACTGAGCACATGGTCTCCCCTCAAGGCAGCTCCTGCCTGCTGTCTGCTCAGGCTGCTGCTCTCCAGTCATCTGACTGATCACACCAGCAGGGTACACTGTGGAGCATGCTCAAATTGCTACCACTCCCTGCTTCTGGAAGTTTCCAGTTGTGGGTCACTAATCTGCCCAACAACAGTAACCCACCCTCAGCAGGTCTCTCAAGAGATAGCCTTTTCAGGCATATGGGTTACACCTGGATGGTGGGTTCTTGAGCAGTGAATTCCTCCTTCACCATTGCCTCTCAGATACCATGCACAAACTTCATTTAACCCGGGCTTTGCATGCTGACTTGAGGAGACTGTAGGAAGCTCTGAAAATGAGTACAGTTTTAAACCCACAAAGGGTCATTAGATCCTCTAGTTTGACCTCCTGTATGTCACAGGCCATTACCTTTCACCCAGAAGCTTAACGAATTTATTTAGACTAAAGCATTTCAGTCCTTGGGGGAATAAACTGTACCATGCCACCGGCAGAGCACAGGAGAGACCAGAGTGCCACCAGCACCCGATGCCCCTGGAATGGCCGATTCAGATGGATGTGCTCAGATGATTCCAGCAGGCGGGCTATGCCCCATAGAATCATAGGGATGGAAGAGACCTCATGAGGTCATCTAGTCCAACCCCCTGCTAAAAAGCAGGACCACTCCCACTAAATCATCTCAGCCAGGGTTTTGTCTAACCGGGCCTTAAAAATCTCCAAAGATGGAGATTCCACCACCTCCCTAGGCAACCCATTCCAATGCTTCACCACCCTCCTAGTGAGAAAGTTTTTCCTAATATCCAACCTCGACCTCCCCAGCTGTAATTTGAAACCATTGCTCCTTGTTCTGTCCTCTGTTACCCTCGAGAACAGCCTAGCTCCCTCCTCTTTGGAGCACCCCTTCAAGTAGTTGAAGGTTGCTATCAAATCTCCCCTCAGTCTTCTCTTCTGCAGACTAAGTAAGACTACTTCTTTCAGTCTCTCCCCATAAGTCATGTTCCCCAGCCCTCTAATCATTTCCGTTGCTCTCCGCTGGACTCTTTCTAATTTGTCCACATCCTTTCTGTAGTGGGGAGCCCAAAACTGGACACAGTATTCCAGATGCGGCCTGACCAGTGTCGAATAGAGGGGAATTATCACATCCCTTGATCTGCTGGCAATACTCCTACTGATGCAGCCTGATATGCCATTGGCCTTTTTGGCAACAAGGGCACACTGTTGGCTCATATTCATCTTCCCATCCACCATAACCCCCAGGTCCTTTTCTACAGCGCTGCTACTTAGCCGATCGGTCCCCAGCCTGTAGCAGTACATGGGATTTTTCCATCCTAAGTGCAGGACTTTGCACTTGCCTTTGTTGAACCTCGTGAGGTTTCTTTCGGCCCAGTGTTCCATGCTGCAAAGAAGGCTGAATCCCCTCCATGTACGCTACCAATCTGATGCGGGGGGTGGGACGGGGGTGGGGATACCTTCTTAACCCCAAAACTCATGATAGGTTAGATCCATCCAGGAAGCTGAAAATGATTCTCCGTTCTTGGAGGCTCAGGTGGATGGTTGAATGGATGAATTTATGGTTTTGCTCCTCCGGCTTTGCTTATTATTTTCCAGCTTGGAAAATAGATTAATGGAGCTTGTCTGTAGTATTTTGTTTCATGGTGGACTTCAAGCATTTCTGAGATGGATGCACGCTTCTCCCTCTGTTGCAACCCAGCATCCCCCTCATATCCAGGGCTCACTGAATGAAACTCTCATGTGTCACCATCCCTCATGGATGCACTGTAATCATCCACCCTCGGAGGTCTGGCACCTCTCCTTAACTCTTCTCCCCTTTGCCCTTGCTTAGGTGCCCTCTAAAGGGCCACAGCCTTCTCTTCCTCCAGGCTTTGCACGGCTGATTGCTATTCCTGGAGTAACCGCTCTGATCTGCGTCCTGGCGCCTGATGTTTGTTTTGACATAGCTGTGCAGAGGAGTTCCTTCACCTCACGGGGAATTTTTCTTGGTGTAATTGACTTACTGTGTCTCTTTTCCTGTCCATTTTGCCCACTCTTCCGTGGTTTGATCTCCAAAAAGCTGATGCGGGCTTCCCGCTGGGCTGACAGCACTGCCTGTCAACTTTTCCATCCTTTCAGCGCTTTCTGACGGTGCTGAAACAACACTCGCACAATCCAGGTACTCTGAGCATCTCTGATTGCCACCACACAGTGCCATAGCCCTGTTTATTCATCCCCTTCCCCTCCACTGATTTCTGGCAAGGCAAAGGAGACAGGATACAACTCTGCTAGCTAACATGGCATCCCTGTAACAAGCCACTCAAGGGATCTTGGAATTTAGAGTGGGAGGCAGTAGGATTCTACAGATGGGTTCAGGTGAGTTCTCCTCATGTCCAGTGCTAAATCCCATCACAAAGACACAGGTAAATTTAAATGCTGAGTCAGAATGGCAGGTGCATCCTGATAGACAAAAGGTCGGTGTGTCTCTTTCAGGGACAGATGGAACTAAGGCTTGGGACAGAAAGATCCTGCAGGAGATCTTTAAGAAATCCCAACCTAGGGGAGAAAGCTTAGGCTAAAGTTTATGTTTTCCTTATTACTGTTTAAATGAACAATAAGGCCATACTCCAAGAAGAGATAAAGCCAAGACTAGGTAGGTGGGCCCTGATCCTGAGCTGGTGTAGCTCCATTTAAGTCAACGAAGTGACTTGCACCAGCTGAGGATGGGGCCTCGGGTACGTTCACTGTGTTTAGAGTAGGGCGTGGGTATCTATCTGCTCACAACACACTAATGCCCATTTGCCTATCAAAGCCAAGCACCTAAATAAAAGGTCTGAATCCAATCCACCTCCTCCTCATCACCTTTGGGTGCTTCCATGGGCATGAAGGGTGTGTATACACTGCAGTCATGGGGTGTGATTGCACCTTGTGAAACATACCGGAACTAATGGGATCAAAGCGAAGTTGTTTTAATGTGGGCTAGAGACAAATGAGATTACTCAAGGTTCTAGGAGGCTAGGACAGCCTGTGGTGAAGGGCAAGTTACCTGAGCTAGCTAGATAAGAGCTAGTTGGGGTATGTCTGCAGGGCAGACGTACCCATAGACATATTATTGTCCACTATATCCTCCCAACACGAGAGGAGGATGGACTTTCCAGGCACCCCCTCGTGAAAACTAGTCTCAACAATGAAGGTGTCTTTAGGAATCTCTGTAAAGTGGGGCTAATCCAGAAAGGAGATTACTAAAAGTGCTGTGTAGCAGGGTAGTTGCCCTGCTCCAGGATGGAAGGGGTTAAAACCTGTGCAGAAAAGAAAGCAGCCAATGGAAGCTGGCAGCTGCAGAGCCAATCAGAACTGAGGAGCTCTGTATATAAGCAGGCTGCAGCCTGTTCTCAGCAGTCTTTTGCTAGCTTATGTTGTGAAATGGTGTGCCTGGCTGTGGGAGGTAGGACCAGCGCACTGCAGCCTCCCAGGGTCCAAGTGAAAGGCAGACCCTGATGCAAGGGTGAAAGGTACCTGAGGTGTGGATATGACCCAGGGAACCTGATAGACTATGGGATGAGCGGGTGTCCAATTGGGGTGCATAGGGTCCCTGGGCTGGCTCATAGAGAAATGGGTGGGCCTGGGTCCCTCCTGCCTCGCCCAGTTTACTGGGTGGTGAAAGGAGTGGTAGTGGCCAGTGAAGCACAGTGGGCCTTGACTAAACCATACCCTGGAAGAGGGGGACTCGACACAGGACTTCTTTGGAGGGCGGAGGACCAGACTAGAAAACATCTGAGAGATGGAGCACTGGCTGGGGTGGCCACTTGAACAATTCCCCAGTTCCATCACCAGGAGGTGCCTGTCTGGTGGGTCACATGCAGAGAACTATTTACATGCTACAATTCTTTTGAGCAGCCTGTAAGCGCTGGACCTGCTTGAATCATGCAGGCTAGAGTTCAAGGCTCCTAACAAAGTGGAGTAAAAGCTTTGATTAGCACAGGGACTGCTTAGCGGGGCTGGGATTTCAGACACGCTGAGCATCTGAAACCCCAGCTGGTGTCACTGGGAGTTGCAAGTAAAATCTGACTTCAGATTTTTCTTGCAGCCTCTCATTTGATTCAGGCTGCTACCTAGAACCACTCCCCTCTGGAAGCAGCATCAATTCTACCTCAGTAGCAGCACAGGAAACCCGCATTATTCTATACGCTGTCATGTTGTCATTCACACCTCTGCAAATCTGAAGCAACTGCATTGCTTTCAGGGGAGTTGCTTTAGATTTTTGCAGTAAAATTGAGCAGAATGTAGCCCCGTGCTCTTAGGTCTATGGCAAAAAGTGCAACCGTGGTAACTGCAACAATATCCTTGTTTAGCTGAGGCTTTTTGTTTGTTTTCTTCTTCAGGTTTAGATACCACTCCATTTCTGTTTGGAGTAGCTTCCAGCTGTGCATGAACATGGAAGCTGTGGGCATGTATGTAATGCACTCCTCTGGGGAGGAAAAGTTATCCAGCATATAGGGCAATCAGGAGACCAAAGTTGTCTTCCACTGACTTCCTGTGTGACCTTGGCTTAGTTTCCCCATCAGTCGTGTGGATTCTTAGTTTCCATAGTAAAGGCTTTAGACGAATTGTGCCTCAGCCATCTGTACAGTGTTGATATACCCCCCCCCCCCGCAAACAATCCCCCTACTACCCGTATTCTAGAGGCCCCTACCAAAATCAGAGCCCTATTGTGTTCTGTGTTGTGTGCATGCACACAAGCTTGCAGCTGAGGAAATATTATCCCCATCTCACAGATCAGGAAACTGAGGCACTGCATCATAAAGGCCCTGGTTTATAAAGCTGTTTAGACTTTGCTGAACACAGCATTGTGACACTAGCCTAAGTTAAACAAATAAGGAGTCCTGTGGAACTTTTAAAGACGAACGCATTTATTTCTCGCATGAGCTTTCGTGAGAGAAAATCCCACTTCGTCAGCCGCTTTGTTGATGGGGAACGTTCAAGTCTCATTTTTCCTCAACTGGTGCAAATTAGCATAGCTCCGTTGACGCCAATGGAATTACAAAGACTTGCACAGGTCGAGAACACAGTCCATCATTGCGCATGGACAGAATCCTGATTTACATTGGTGTAAGGATGATCAGACCCTGCTGTGCCAGATGGCAGTGGACTGTAGATATCCCTGGAACTGCTGAGAAAAGAAGGTTAGGTGAGGAAAAGGGAAGTAGATGGGGAGAGACAAATGTAAAAAGGCAGACAAGGAGGAGTGAGGCAGGGGGTTGTCAAAGACTCTACTCCTGTAATAACATTTAGATGCGTGAACATGATTGTGGAAGGCAGAGACAACAGAGATCAAACATGCCTTACCTGAAATGTACGTAGAACATCCCATCAAGCAGTGCTTCTTGCTTACGTTTTTCTGCTCAGTAGCCACATTGGGACAGTAACGGCTATGGGTTTAAGAATAGCCCCATTACTGCAAGCTTCCTTTCGTAAAGGGTGGGTAATAAAGATGATGATCAATGTGTTCCTGGACCCGGAGCCTGGTAATGGCTACAGCAACCCCGTAGATGGCAGTGGCAAGTTAAAATCCGATCCGCTGCTGCTCTCTGGCTTCCATGACAGGGACGTGCCTTGGCATATATAGATCCTTGAATATTCACAAAACCAACAACTTTTATTTGGCTTAGGGTGGTTATCTTCTCACTGGAAGCGAAACCCTGTGTGTTTTTCTTTTCTTTTTTTTTTTTTCTTCCCTTGGGCTCATTTCAGAGGTGAGCTGAGACTGTTAAATGATTTTGAGGGCATTGGAGCAGTGCAAGGCTGAGGAAGAGGGGAGAAAAGAGGGATGAATAGGAGGTAAAGTGGGGGAGGGTGGAAGGGAGCAAAGCAGGGGCACATGGGGGTGCAGGAGGGAAGAACAGAAACTATGGCAGGATGGTGCCGTGGGGAGGGAGGACAGGAGGGAGCAGTGGATAATAGGATACATGCTGCCTCCATGTCAATGGAAGTTTGAGGCCCAGGCTGCCGGCTCTCTGGCCCTGGAATTGGAATCGAGGCGAGCCTATTGCGTATTTCTTGTGCCAATCACTTTTAAAGTCCAGGAGGAAAACAGGGCCCCTTTCCTTAAAGTGCTTTCCCACCTCAGTAAAGGAGAGCAGATTAATATGGGCTAGTGCACCGGAGAGCAGGAGGGAGCTGAGTGCCAGAATACCAACACCTTCTGTGACTGGGAAGATGTGAGAGAGGGATTTGGGGGTGTCAGAACAGAACTCACCCTAAGCAGTTACACGTAGTTCAATGCAGTTTCCTTTCCCACCTGTTGATTTTTTGTGAAGGCCCAGACTCTAACAGGGTTCAACAATGAACTAGGTACGCTCAGAGGTCCCTCAACAGCTATTCGCCTGGATGGGCAAGGGTGCAAAACCATGATTTGCTCTTTCCCCACATTTCCAAGCTGCAGTCCTAACCCAGCAGAGCCAAGTCCCTCCTGGGTGTAAACTCCAGAGCCAAGTCCCTCCTGGGTGTAAGCTACAGTGGAAATAGCTGAAAGCAGCAGAATTATGGCAGGGTGAGAATCTGAGCTCTGCGGGGCAGAAGATGGTGACTTTTCTCTCCAGGGCGCACCTAGAGCAGTGGTTCCCAACCTTCTTGGATTGAGGACCACAGATATCATTTTGCAACCCTGAAGGGCCACCAGTCTCTTCCAGCTGGACCTCCCCTCTTCCCCGCACTGCAGCCAGATGGAAGGAGTTAGTGTGGAGGCTGCCTCTTCGCTGATATCCTGACTTCCTGGCTGCAGCAGGGAAACCACCTTTATCCTGCAGCTCCGTGCTTCACCTGGGTCCCTAGGCCGTGGCTCCCTTCTGCAGCCAGGGGAATGGAAGATCAGTGTTCCCTTCGTTTCTGGCCTGAGCAGGGGCCTCAGGTCCCAGGCTCTGCAGCCAAGGGGTTGGGAGATCAGTGCTCCCCGCCCCCAGTTCCAGCAGAAAGTGAGAAGTCTCCATCAGGCTTTTAGTCCTGCAGAAACATGCTCCTCCTCGGTCCTTAGGAAGCGACTCCTTTCTGGAGCCAGCAGGAGAGGAGCTGCGGGCCACTTTGAGAGCCCCCATGGGCCACTTTTGGTTCTTGGGCCACAGTCTGGGAACCACTGACCAAGAGCATTGTGGACACTGCGGGAAAGCCAGGACAATGAGCTGCCAGGTTAACCCAGAGACCCACCGTATTTCTGCTGCGGGGCCCTGCTCCCTGTTGAAGTCAATGTGCCATGCTTTGCGAGTGATCCTAAGAGACAAGCCACCTCTTACCGTTCACAGCTAATACAGGCCCTGATTCAGCATGGTGCCTACGCATGGGACTCGTCCAAATGACTTCATTGGGGGTTATTTGTGTGATTAAAGTTAGGCACATGATTAAATGCCGTACCAGATTAGGAGTGATGTTTGTCCATTACTACCCTGGTTGATACCTGGTTTGCAAAGCCAGAGATTCCCGGCTCTTTACCTGCGGCGGATGACCCATCTGGCAGGTTGTTACATTAAGAGAAGAAGCTCTCAGTGGTATCTGTGGAAGACAACATGGAGGGCTCCCTTGAACAACCAATTGGGTCCCATGCTGTAGACAGAAAAGAGGGTCTTTCAGCCAGCTAGCTTTGCTTTTTAGCTTGGCCATTTCCTCACTGACCAGATCTTTGACCCGCAGATGTGTCTGGTGTGCAGAGCACCTGGGTTTAAACAAGGTACTATGTTAAATATTTATACCAAGTCAGTTGCGGGTAAGGAAAGAGCGATTAACATTTATCTGGCCCCTCTGGCTTTCTTGTCAAACTCAAGCAAAGTAGCCCCCAGTGGACCTGTCCTATGAAGAAAGCAGCATCTCCTGGAAGGTGCTAAATACCCTCAACTCGTGATCTGTGGGAGATTGGATCAAGCCCTCTGATGCAGCCTCTTCATGTTCCAAAGGCTGAAGGCTCTTTTGATGTGGAAACAGAGTTTATTATTATTATTCTTTCCCCAGCCCCCCCGTCATCCATTTCTCTGTCTTTCTTTCTCGCCAATGCATGATGGAGTTGTCGTCTCCATGTTTCCAGGGTAACAAAAATAACTCTCTTCCAGCCCAGAGGTAGAGCAGACCCATTCTGCTGGAAAATTCAAAGCAAGGATTAAAATTTATAAAACAGCGCACGACCCAGTGCAGCATCAAGCTGCTTCCTGCCAATTCATCCGAAGCTCCATGAATAAATAGCAAAGCCATGGCTGCTTTAGGATGTCTTGTGGGGTCCCTCATGGTGGAGAAAAGCCAGAGCTTGGCTATAGTGGATGGAAAGGGGATTTTTTTTCCCACTCAAGTCTTATACAGACAGAGTCTTTGGCTATGTCTACACTACAAAAAGCTAGGTCGACTTTGTTAAGTCATCCTAATAAGGTCGACCTTATTAGGTCGACTTAATAAAGTGGTTTCCCTGAACGGGGAACGCCCTGAACGCCCTTAGGTCGACCTAATAAAGTGGACTTAAGCGTCCACACTGTGCTTAGGTCGACCTAAGGAGTCGTCGTAAGGGTTAGGTCGACCTAACCGGCGGTTCTTATTAAGTCGACCTAAGCTTTCATCAAGTCGACTTAAGGAATTTCTTGTCGACTTAATGAAAGCCTGGTGTGGACAGGGACTAAGTTAGGTCGACTTAAGCCTCCTTAAGTCGACCTAACTTGCCAGTGTAGAAATAGCCTTTGACTCCCTCTGGATCCCTAGCTCTCTGTCTTTGTTGTCAATAAAGAGAAGTAGTGATGCTCAAAGGCTAGAGCACTGGATTGGAGAGCCGGGGTGGAGAATGAGGGAGTTAGCTTTATTATTTTTTATTAATATTTAAGCATCTCAGTTTATTTCCTTGGTATTCTGTCTGCCTACCTGGAGTTAAATCAAGAGGGGCTGGTAGGAAAAATGAGCAGAACTATGTAAGTGCCTAAAGTGAGGTACATGTCTAAGTCTTCCCACATAAGAAGTGGCACTAATCCATTAGCTCCATTGGTAGAGCCTTGTACAGTGAAGCTAAAGATCTCCAGATTCTAGCTTTGCTGATGACCCATCATCATAGAACTGTAGGGCTGGGAGGGACCTCTAGAAGTCATCAAGTCTAGCCCCTTACACTGCGGCAGGACCCATAAAGCTAGACTGTCCCTGATGGTTGTTTGATGAGTGATAAGCTATTTCTGAGTACGCAGCTTCAAGGCAATGGAGAGGCCATTAATTGGGAAGAGTTGCACAGCTTGGTTTACCAAGGCGGAGTACCCAAGATCAAATGGATACTAAACAGTTCAAAACTCTTTCTCTTGGGAGGCAGTTGCCAGGGGCTATTCTGTGGAGAGCAGATGGACTGAAACCCAAGATCTGTGGCAGCCAGGTGTGCCCAAATTTTGAGGGAAAAGGCTGAACCCAAAGGTATAGGTTTTTGGTTGTTTTCATCCTCTTCTCTGATCGCTACATACCTTTGGGAGAATGAGCAATGTTTTGTTTTGAGCAGCTGTTTTGAGTAACTTTAATCAGTCACTGGTCAGAGGTTTTTGGGGAGATGTCTCTTGCAGGAGCCAAATACAGTTGTACTTGGTGTGTTAAAATGATTGGGAGCAGAGGGAGGGTTCCTGCAACCCAGAGATTCCCTCCAAGAGATGTTCCGGGTTCTAGCTGTAAAAGAAGTGAAGCCCATCGCCTGAGGAGAAGGTAGGAGAAGCACTATAAATCCATTGATTGGGGTCGAGAAGGAATCTTCCCCCAGGGCAGATTGTCAAAGACTCGGGTTTTTCGCCTTTCTCTGTCGCATGGGGCATGACTCAATTGCTGGTGGATTCTCTGTAACTTAAAGTCTTTAAATTACGATTTGAGGACTTCAGTAACGTGGTCATAGGTTAGAGGTTTATTGCTGGAGTAGGTGGGGGAGGTTCTGTGCGGGAGGTCAGACTGGATGGTCATATTGGTCCCTTCTGACCTCAGAGTCTGTCTGTAACCGAGCTGCACCCATTCTGTGAGCTGAGGATCTGGCCCTTTTGGTCTTTTATCCAGAGGCTTACATGGGTGGTCTCATGAGGAGGACACCAAAGGAACCCTAAAGGCATAGGGGACCAAGGCGAAGTTCATCCTGTTAAGTGACACCTGGATTCTATTCCTGGTCCTGCTGCTGGACCGTGGGCAGGTTCTCTCTCAGTTTCTGAATCCATAAAAAAATCCATAAAAAGTCTCTTAAAAAAGATGAAAAGATTTAAGGCCTTTTACCTGAAATCTTAGATTATGAGCTCTCTAGCGTAGGGGTTGTCTTATTTGTTTGCATACTGCCTTGCACCAGGAGGCCCTGATCTCTGAATGAGCATCATGCGCTACAGTTATTTCTACTGCCGTAGAGCCTAGAAGCCACAGTCAGGGTTTGGGGCCCCTATTCTGTCAGGTGCTGTACACACACATGGACAAATTTTCATTAAGGCCTAAGACTCTTTTTCAAAAGTGATTTGGGCACTGAGGCGCAGATCCGCAAAGCCAAACTCCCATTGAAATCAATGGGAGTTAGGTGCCTAAATACCTTGGATGAGCTGCATCTGAAGAGCTTTTCATCTAATTGCCCATCAATGAAACCCAGGGTTCTTAGTAGGTGAGTCATCTTTGAAAACTGCCAAAAAGCTCCTAATTTTTATCCTCACCACAAAAAATACAGCTGCTACTTCAAAGAGCTCCCAGGCCCCAAAAGAAGACGAACCAACAGGTTGATACAACAAGCAAGTACAGCCACTGTCACAGAAATAATAAATAATCATGCTCATAACACTCTTCTACACTAGCCATTAATCCTCCTCTAGATACCCCAATAACATTTGCAAAGAGGAGCAGCCATGGTTTTCGTTGGAGCGTCTTCCACCCTATAACAGGCATCTGCCTTGTTAATTGCGAATGGTGCCCATTAAAATTCTGCCTTTCACTGCAATCAACTCATTTGCACATAGCTAAGCGAAGGCCTCCTGATGAAATATTAATTCCCAATTAATACTCTCTGATTTTACACCCATTGAGCGGAGTCAGACTCTGAAAAGGAACGTGAGCTGGTAGCGCTGTGTGTCAGCAAGGGGCAGATGGCCCCATTCTGTCAGCGGTGAGTTGGCGGCAAAGTGCAATCAGTTGGGGCCAGATGCTCCATTTATAACACGGGGAGTTAGACGCTAAACGATACCAAAGCATAATTACTAATAAATGTTTAATTAATGGCTTATGAATGAGTTGATAGGTTTATTAAAGTGATGCATGAGCGCATGAATGTTTCTGAGCAGGCACCACTCAGGAAAGTTGTTGCTGAATTCTGTTAACAAGGTGATTAAACTGCTTACGTGTGAAGTTTACAAGAGGTACATTCACTTAAGTTAGTTGAGCATTTTATGGCCCATCGCAACCCTGTCTCGATTTCCTCTTTTTCTGACATGTAAGTAATGTAAACAAACTGCTGATTTTTAATTACTTTTTCAATTAATGATAATATGATAATATCCAGAAACATGAACCAAAGCATGTTCTGTTAATTGGCATGAGAAGTTTAATGGTAGCTTCCTCTGTGGGAATGGTCCAGAGGGGGAGCCGTGTTAGTCTAGTTCAGCAAACAAACAAGGAGGCCTGTGGCCTTTTGAAAGACTAAAATAAATTTGTTAGTCTTTTAAAAGTGCCACAAGACTCCTTGTTTGTTTTTTTCCATGGGAATGATCGTTTCTGGGAACAATGCTCCTAAAGAGTCAGCATGCTAGATAATTTAGGAGGAGGGGGGGAATGGGACTGCATAATTTTATATGCAACTCACTTCTCTTTTCCTGGAGAGCTGGGAGGGTGGGACTGAATCCTACATGCATTTGATCACTGTACACCCACTCCCCTTGACTAGAAAAGGCCTCAAGGCATAGTCCTTGCTAATTGCTAGCATTTCCCACTCTCTTTTTGCATCTCAAAATTGGCAAACAAGTTTGGATGGAATAAAGGTGCCAGGAAAAATTCAGAAGCAGCTTGATTTTTTGGAGCTTTGAGGAAATCTTTTTTCCAGTGCATGATTGGTTTTGACCAGGACCAGAAGCAGAAGAGCCCATGTACAAGGAAAAGGGCTGTTTAATCTAATCTATTTTAACTAAAAATCTTTCAATTCATTCTGTTAGATTTATTTGACATTCTGGATCATCTATTCTTCCAGTATCTCATTCATTCTGGGTAAAATTTTCAAAAGCCTCTTTGGGCGAGACTGAAGCTCCCATGCACCAAAAGCATTTTTTTTCCAAGATGAGACTTGGGTTCCTAAATCACCTAGGTGATCTTGAAAATTTTACCCTCCATCTATAGCATCCTGCCAGTAGCGAATCCATTCTAGAGCATTTCTATTCCATTCCACAGGCATCTAGTTGACATCCAAGACTTTCCTACCAGTAGCTAATTTAATCTATAGCTGATCTTTTTGAAGGCACCAGTAATGTGCTGATCACTGGTGTCTTTCAGCTGCTCTATTATTCAGTATCCCCAGCCTTATCCCTTGTGCTGTTATTTATACCTCTGCAAGTGAGTGCAGATCTCTATTGTGTTGGGTGGAGTAGTTCACTCAGCTTGAACTGGGGTAAATGATTGCCTGGGGCACAGCATAGGGGAGACGAGAGATCAGATTCAGCTGGAATATAGAGAAATTATTAGTGAGGGAGCAATTTATTCTCATGGATTTCCAGGCCAATTTTGCACACCCAAAAGACGAATATTGTTTGCAGATCTGGAGTTTTTCCTCTCCCTTAAACAATCAACTCCTTTGGTCTTTCATAAATAACAAAAACCTTGGCAGTCAAAGCTACCACCTGGAAACCATGCTGCCTTTATCTATCTTAGATGATCTCCCTCACTATCCTGTCTGACTACTTCATAAAGTTTAATGTGTTTATCTGCAGAATGCCCCTGTGAGTTGGGCGGTCTATTATCCCCAGTTTATGGATGGAGAACTGAGACCCAGAGAGACTAAGGGTACATCTACAGTGCAAAAAACCCAAATGAAATGCGTGACAGTGAGTCTCAAAGCTTGGGACAGCTGATTTGGGTAGTGGTGGGGGTAAAAATAGGTGATCTTGCTGAAGGTCTGCAGGTCTCTGCTGAGACTTGCTGCTGTGGCCGTCTTTGGAAGTGTGGGTGTACTCTAAGCACTCTGGGCAAAGTCTCCCAGGTCAGTGGGCCAGCAAGGAATTTAACTGGGTTCTCTCAAGCTAGTGGCCCAATCACTGAACTAGCCTTCCTCTTTTCATTTTCTCCTGCTATCAAACCTCTACAAGAGACAAGCAGGAGGCCGGGTCAGATTGTGGCCGTCCTAGCCAGTCTTTGGTGCGCAAACAGGGAATTTATCAAAACAGTCCCTTTCCTGTAAAATTTCAGTTTTGACAAGTTGGCATTTTCCAGCAGAAAAAAACATACAATCAAAAAAATTCCCAAACAAGTCTAGGTTGTAACTCCTCCCACCGGTGCAGGCACAGCTCTCCACTACGCCTGAGACGATCCCAGTCTTCTGTGGAACTGCTAGCATATGTCTACAGTGCACGCTAAGTCCAGGTTCTGACTCGTGTGTGAGTCCAAACCTCCCGTCCATCCAGGCACAAATCAGTCTGGCTTGGGTCAGCAAGCACGCAGGACCCAAGTCCTTGGATCTTGCCACCGAGTTGGTTGGTGCCTGCTTCCTGCTCTGACTCTGAGCCAATCCCTGCCGTTCTGCAGTATGGACGCAGCTCAGGAAGCGGACCCAAGTCTGTGCAACCCAGTGTGGACATGATGATGGCATGGCTGCAAGACTCTGGTTTAGCAACTGCAAGCCTGGGTTTACCGTGCAGTGTGGATGCTCAAGCACGAGCTTAGAAACAGCGAGTCCACAAGCTGGGTCGCACTGAACCGGGTTTACAAGTCATTGTAGACATATCCCTTCTGCTATTCTAAAGCAGCTGACTGCCACCCTGGATCTCCAGAGGATTAGAGGGGCTTTCCTTCTAATTTCTGTCTCTGGGGGTGGGCACGGCCTACACAATCCTTGGGAGGATTTTTTCTTTTGATGGTGAGGGGCCTGCTTGTAGGATGGGAAAGACTCTAGATGCTCCAGATCTGAGGTGTCCCAGACGGCCCCGCTCATAGAATCATAGGGATGGAAGGGACCTCATCAGGTCATCTAGTCCAACCCCCTGCCAAAAAGCAGGACCACTAAATCACCCCAGCCAGGGTTTTCTCTAACCGGGCCTTAAAAATCTCCAAAGATGGAGATTCTACCACCTCCCTAAGTAACCCATTCCAATGCTTCACCACCCTCCTAGTGAGAAAGTTTTTCCTAATATCCAACCTCAACCTCCCCAGCTGTAATTTGAAACCATTGCTCCTTGTTCAGTCCTCTGTTACGATCGAGAACAGCTTAGCTCCCTCCTCTTTGGAGCACCCCTTCAAGTAGTTGAAGGTTGCTATCAAATCTCCCCTCAGTCTTCTCTTCTGTAGACTAAATAAGCCTAGTTCCTTCAGTCTCTCCTCATAAGTCATGTGCCCCAGCCCCCTAATCATTTTTGTTGCCCTCCGCTGGACTCTGTCTAATTTGTCCACATCCTTTCTGTTGTGGGGAGCCCAAAACTGGACACAGTATTCCAGATGTGGTCTGACCAGTGTTGAATAGAGAGGAATAATCACATCTCTCGATCTGCTGGCAATACTCCTACTGATGAAGCCTAATATGCCATTGGCCTTTTTGGCAACAAGGGCACACTGTTGGCTCATATTCATCTTCCTGTCCACCATAACCCCCAGGTCCTTTTCTACAGCGCTGCTACTTAGCCGATCGGTCCCCAGCCTGTAGCAGTGCATGGGATTTTTCCGTCCTAAGTGCAGGACTTTGCACTTGTCTTTGTTGAACCTCATGAGGTTTCTTTCGGCCCAGTGTTCCAATTTGTCCAAGTCTCCCTGGATCCTGTCCCTGCCCTCCAGAGTAGCTACTATTCTCCCCAGCTTAGTGTCATCTGCGAACTTACTAAGCACGCAGTCTATCCCATCATCAAGATCATTAATGAAGATGTTGAATAGAACCGGCCGCAGGACCAACCCCTGGGGCACTCCACTCATTACCAGTTGCCAACTAGAAATCGAGCCATTGATTCCTACCCGCTGAGCCCGTTGATCTAGCCAGTTTTCTATCCACCTTACGGTCCACTCGCCCAACTCATACTTCCTTAACTTGCTGACAAGAATGCTGTGGGAAACCGTATCAAAAGCCTTGCTAAAGTCGAGGTATACTACGTCAACGGCACTTCCTGCATCCACAAATCCAGTCATCTCATCATAGAAGGAAATCAGGTTGGTCAGGCACGATTTGCCCTTGGTGAATCCATGTTGACTGCTCCTGATCACTCTATTTTCCTCCAAGTGTTTCAGGATGGATTCTTTGAGGACCTGCTCCATGATTTTCCTAGGGATTGAGGTGAGGCTGACCGATCTGTAGTTCCCTGGATCCTCCTTTTTCCCTTTCTTGAAGATAGGTACTATATTTGCCTTTTTCCAATCCTCTGGGCCTCCTGCGTTCGCCACGAATTCTCAAAGATAATGGCCAGCGGCTCTGCAATCACTTCAGCCAACTCCCTCAGCACCCTCGGATGCAGTTCATTCGGCCCCATGGATTTGTGCACATCCCATGGTCATCAGCTAACTCTGAATATTTTCCGTGCCTACTTGCATTGGGGAGCATCATGCTCAGCTTCTCAGCACATGGAACAGGAAAGCTTGCCCTCTCCTGAGTCTGCAGGGAAACCTTCTGGCTCCCAAGCCAGTTTCACAGATGGGGAAAGCAGGGAGAGGCAGCAGGCAACCATATCCCGAGCGTTTAAGAAGGGGGAAGGAGCTACACAGCAGCATCCTCTGGGAGATGTGCACAAAACCTCAAATGCTTTTTCCCCCATGCAGGGAGCGTCCAACCACCTGAAACCTTATATGAGAGGCAATGTGGTCCAGGGGGGAAGCACAGCAGAGCTCTATTCTTTGCTTTGCCAGTGGTCTGCTGGGTGACCTTGGGCCAGTCACATTGCTGCTCTGTGCCTCAGTTTCCCTGTCTATAAAATGGGGATAATGGTTCTGCCCTCCCGTTGTTAAGCACTGTAAAATCTACTGGTAAGAGCCACTGTATAAAACCCAGGAATTATTTTTCTTGCCCCTTCTCCCTCTGGTCTTTTCATCCTGTAAGCTTCTCAGGGAAGGCGGTGTCTTAGACGTAGGTATTATCAGGATGGGCATGGCACGAGAGCCTATATAGCACAGAATTATTATGTGTATGTATAACACATAGCACATGGGGCCCTGAGCTCAGCTGGGGCCTCTAGGTCTTAGCATTATATATAAATATTAATGCAGGGGATGGGGGGGACCTGTGGGATGCTGCAAGTGGGGCACCAGCTTTTTAAAAAATAATCCAGCCCTCTGGGAACCCTTTCCAAACTGCCCAGGGGGAAGACACAATAACGAGACCAACGCTACTCCCCGGCTGGCACGCACACCTTCTTGGAGGTGGCTGAGTGCTTAATTTAATGTTAACAAAACTCACCCTGGAGCAAAGAAGAAGAAAAAAAAATCCCCAGCTTGCGACCGAGACAGTTCTGATTATTTAACAACTGAATCTGTGATAACTCAACCCTCGTTAGCTGGAGCACAGAACCTGCGATGTTCAGTTAATCTCAGTGCCCCAAGAAACTCCCATGTCCTCATCAAAGTAACCGTTCTTTGTCCTTTTCTGGGATCTAGGCTTGGAGACTTGTATTTACTGTCAAATTTGCTCCCAGCTTTGGCGTTCCTTTCACCCTTCTCTTTTCAGTAGGGCTGTCATGAGCAACCCTCCTTCAACCCCTCCCCACTAGGAGCCTCATTCTGATCTCTAGCACACTAGCCAGTCAAACTGCTTGGACTTCCCTGGGGTTACTCCTCATTTGCACCAACCAAAGGAGATCAGACCCAGGGTGCTGCAGTCACCACATTCCAGCTGATGCACTGCTCTATAGCTTCCTCCAGAGATCTCCATGGGTCGGATCCTCTGCACCTCTTCGTATTCTGGAGGAACTTCCCATACAACATGGGGGGCTTCTTAACCAGCCAGTTCATCCATATGCAGCTGGCTTTCTACCCTCAACAACAGGGTTAGCCCCCTACCTCCACTCAAAAGCGTTAATTGCATCCTTTGGGTGTGCACCCTACTGACGTTGTGCTGGCCCTGAGTGTGAGTCCTGCATCCAACCAACGTTGCATTTCCACTTCCAGAGAGCAGTTATCAATGGCTCACAGTCTTGCTGGAAGGGGATAACGAGAGGAGAACTGCAGAGATCGGTTCTGTTCAATATTTTCATCAATGATTTAGATGATGGCATACAGACTACACATAAAGTTTGCCGATGGTACCAAGCTGGGAAGGGTTGCAGGTGCTTTGGAGGACAGGATCACAATTCAAAATGATTTGGACAAACTGGTGAAATGGTCTGAGGTAAATAGGATGCAATTCAATAAAGACAAGTGCAGAGTGCTCCACTTAGAAAAGAACAATCCATTGCACACATACAAAATGGGCAACAACTGCCTAGGGAGGAGTACTGTGGAAAGGGATCTGGGTGTCATAGCTAAATATGAGTCAACAGTGCAAAAAAAGCAAACACCATTCTGGGATTTATTAAGAGGAGTATTGTAGGTAGGACACGAGAAGAAATTCTTCTGCTCTACTCCACCCTGATTAGGCCTCAACTGGAGTGTTGTGTCCAGTTCTGGGCACCTCATTTCAGGAAAGATGTGGACAAATTGGAGAAAGTCCAGAGAAGAGCAACAAGAATGATTAAAGGTCTGGAACACTTGACTTATGAAGATGGAAAGAGCTGGGTTTGTTTAGTCTGGAAAAGAGGAGACTGAGAGGGGACATGATAACAGTTTTCAAGTACCTAAAAGATTGTCACAAGGAGGGAGAAAGATTGTTCTCCTTAACCACCGATGATAGGACAAGAAGCAATGGGTTTAAATTATGGAAATGGAGGTTTAGGTTGGACATTAGAGAAGAAATTCCCAACTGTCAGGGTGATTAACCACTGGAATAAGTTGCCGAGGCAGGTTGAGGAATCTCCATCATTGGAGGTTTTTAAGAGCCGGTCAGACAAGCACCTGTCAGGGATGGTTTAAGAGGGTACTTGGTCCTGTCATGAGTGTGAGGGCCTGGACTTGATGACCTCTCATGGTCCCTTCCAGTTCCAATGATTCTCTGAGATGGGGGCGGTGGCTGGGAGTCAGGCTGTGATAACCTGAGTTGGATGTGACCAGGAGTCAGGTATTAACAGCTGCTCTCAGGGCAAAATACCCCAGCATCTTTAACAAGCACAGCGAGGGCCTTGCTTAGACTAGTTAAATGTCTGTCAGGGGCTTTGAAGATGAAAAGCACGGTCTAAATGCTAGGCACCTGCAGTTCACCCCGAAAAGTGCAATCCCGCTGCGGTAATTGTTTTGTGCAGGAAAAGAAAGATAATGGTCATTTAAAAATAAATAAATAAGTTAATTAACCAAAGAGCTAGTGACTCCTGATAGAAATATAATGAGGGCGCAATGGATGAAATGCCACTGCTGGCCCCAGCTGACTGCTTCTCATTTCCAAAACAACATTTGCAAGATATTTTTCCCAAGGGTTGTTTATAAAGAGATCAAGTGTTTTTTTTGTTTACAGGAGGCTTTTGGTCTCTGGCTTTGGGAAAGCCTCTTTCCCTATCCCAACAATGACTACCTAATAATAACCCTCGGCTTTATCGAGGGATTCCACTGTAAATCTGAGACAAATGCCCCTTTGGAGATGTAGAGCCAGACAGAGTACTGGTATCTGCAACTGATTTTCCATGGCTAAGCAAACAAGCAAGAAAATCCCCCCGGTCCAACCTGCAATGCACAGAGTCACTGGAGAGGATGGCCTGATGCAATGGACTAAGAGTGAATGGGATCTTGTGGCTCGAGTCCAGTTCCATGACTGATGTGACGTGTGGCCTTATTACCCTTATTTATATTGCAGGGAGGTGGAAAGGTTCCAAACTGGGCCTGGTGTTCAGTTGTACTGGAACCTGTGCAAATATATAAGACCACATGGGTCCAGATGTCCGTGGAAATTAAGAGCCTAAATGCTTTTGTGGATAAGGGACATGGTTCCTACTCCAAAGTTCTTACAACGTAGGGCCGAGATTTGCAACGGTGAGTTCAGATGGCTACTCTGAGACATCTCCAAAGGATCTGATTTCCAGAAGTACGGTACTCGTACTCTGAAAATCAGGACCATTGTAGACATCTTCAGTGGGGAACTAAGGCAAAATCAAGCTGCTCAGGAGCAAACGTAACTTCTGAAAATCTTCGCTGGTCTCTCCACTCCTTTGCTAGAGTGTTTCCTGTCTGTAACTTGAGCATAATGAAATTCACTTGCATAGGTGCTGGAATTATGGATGCGGATGGTGCTGTTGAACTCCCTGGCTTGATATGGTTTCCATCACAGACAGGGTTACCATTTTGGTTCAGAAAAACAAACAGAATCCTGTGGCACTTTTGTGGGATTTTCTCCCACGAAAGTTCATGCGATAAATGAATCTGTTAGTCTTTAAAAGTGCCCCAGGACTCTGTTTTGTTTTTCTGCAGTAGACTAACACGGCTCCCCCTCTGGAACATTTTGGTTCAGTGGCTCTCAGCGGCCCCACTAACCTGCCTCACAGCAGCATTAGGAAGCTCACAGAGTCAGAGAATGAAAGCTGAGAGTCTGGAGGCGTTGAAAGTGCATTTCTCTAGCTCGGCTAGGGGTGTGTGAAGTATTTCACATACCACAAGATCCTCCAATCTCCTCATTTCCCCCAGGGTCCAGCTCGCTGGCTCCCACCACGCTGGGTGGGGGGTGCTGTTGGGGGGCCTCCCTTAGCTCCACTGAGGAGTGACTCAATGTGGTAGCATCCAGCAGCCAAATCAAAAATACCTGCCAGCACATCTGTCCTTCTCCTGCGGGGCTCTGCAGCTTGTGACCTTGCCTGAGAAACTCTGAAAGGGGGAGACACACATCCACCTGGCTTGTGCCTGAAATACTGCCTCCTCCACCCATGGTAATGACAATCAAGGAGCCCGGCTTGCTGAGCTAGGGGTTCAGCTGGAAGGGCTGAGAAGCGGCGCCTTTTAGGAGATGCTTTTCACCATCTATGGCTCCCACCTTCTTATTCTGAAGTGACTATTGATTTCCCGCCCTCCCTGCTTTGGCTGGCCTGATCTGCAGTGGGGGCAGCTCTTGGCTGGGTATCCATGCTGGTTCCTAGCCCCCCTTCACTTCTCGCTTCGGTCGTATTGTCAGTGAGCGGTAGGTTAACCCACCAAGCAATCCCTGAACCAGCGACATCCTTCACGGTGACATTCCAGTGTGTACACAGCCCTTTGGAGGGTCAAGCACAGTGGCTTTTAAATAATGCATCTTGTTTGTTAGTTATTGCGTTGGCATTTTAGTGCTGGCTCAGGGAGGCCGAGAGGCTCAGGGCTGCAGCACTATGTGTTCTTTATGACTTGGCCATGAGAAGCCATGTGGCAGACTCCACACACGCACCCGCTACCTTGGCTCCTGCCCCCTATGCAGACCCTCCACCCCTTACTGACCTCCCCATACAGCCCACCCACCTAGCTATTTGTACTCCTCACACAGACCCGCCCCCAGATTCATCCTTTCACCTACACTAACTCCCAGACCACCCCTTGCCACACACAATCACCAGCCGTACGCCCTCTCATTCCCTCTTCTTAACATTCCCCCACCTCCATCCACCACCCTAACATGAGATGCTCCAGGGGTGTCAAGCCTGCAGCCCGTGAACCTCTTCCATTCGGCCCATGTCTGCACTCCATACCACACTCTCCCTAACAGAGAGTGTGGTCTCGCATACCCAGTGCTCCACAATGCTGAGAGAGCGAAAGGTCTCCCGACATCACAGAGCGCTGGGTAGCAGAGACTGAACTGCCCCTATGCCCTGCCAGGGTCCCTGTCCCCCTTTGCCCCATTGTACCCAGGTACAATGGGGCAAAGGCTGAGCCCCCTAGCACTTGGCAAGGGGTGCCCCCCCTGCCCCCGTGGACCAGTCCAAGGTCCCCCTAGCCCCTACAAGTCAACCTAGCATCCAGTGTGGACGCTCTAGGTCGACTTTGTAGGGTCCCCCCAAAGTCGACTTAAAATTTAAGTGTGGACATAGCCTGTGAGACCACACTCTGTCTGTCTGTCTGTCTGTCTGTTAGGAAGAGAGAGTGGTATCGCAGAGCGCGGTTTTGCACACACAACGCTCTGCGATGGCCGCAAGAGTGGCGCAGTATTTCGATTGATGGTACGTACAGCCAACTTGAAGTACATTTAAGTCCAATCTGGCCCGCTATAGCATATGAGTTTGACACCTCCGCTTTAGACAGGCAGAGCAGCACGGGGCTGCAAGCGGAACCAGCCGCGTGCCGTGATTTGGCTTTCTCACCAGAACAACACCTCGCACGACGAAGCAACACGCCAAGCAACTTGCTGATGTTTTGAGGGCCTGGCAACTGCCCTGGGACCCCTGGATTTCCCACTAGCAGCAAGTCTATTACCAGTCCAGGAAGAAATTATTACTATTATTATTTGTATTACATAGCACCCCGAGGCCCCCTAATCAAGATGAGGGAAGACATGGACCCAAGGGACAGGTGGGAGCCCGGAGCAAGTGATGAATTATTTGTAAATAGGAAGGAGCCAGGGAAATCATCCCTCTAACCCATCGCCTCCCTTGAGCCAAATACAAAAGAACTAATAACCAGCAACTTCCCACGCAGCGCACTCTTCCCCTCTTCTGTGTACTGCCTGCTTCCGTTTTCACTGGCTAATCTCATGATGTGCTGCTCCTTCTTTCAACCCAAAGGTCAGACAATTTAGCCAGGTTTCCCCCGCTGATGAGAGTACTTTCCCAGGGCCACAGATCCATCAGGGGAAACTTTCCGTCCCCTGCCAACCCAAAAAACCTCTCCCATCATGGATGCCCAACCTCAAGCCATGTCTCAGGAGGCAGTAACTCTGCCAAGAGAGAGGAGGTTTTGGAAAGTCTAGATTCTGTTCCGTGTCCAGCCATGCCTTGGAGAAGGGGGGCAAAGTGGCCATGTTTGCACAGCTGATTCTGGACTTCTGTAGAGAGCATTCCACCCAAACCACATGTAAGGTAGGGCCCTTCCCACACGGTATGCAGACCAGAATCTCCATAGCTCTGAGACTGACAGCATCCTTCTCCCTGCTCCAATTCATCCAGACATGTCCCCGGCACTGGGGCCTTGCAGGGAAATCAACACCGGCTTGCACTGTAAGCCTGCACCAAGAGATCGCTCTGCCACCTCAGTGCAATCAGAGCAGCGTATAGGGATTGGTGTAGGGGTGGAAATCAGCCTGTAGACTTTTCCACGAGCATTTTAGAGGATTCAGTCTGAATTTCCAAGCCAGTGGCTTGATGCCAGAAGCTGTCACTTCCACTCACACCCATCAGCTTGAGTTGCATATTAGCAGGTGATGTCAGACATCTAACAGAGGTCAGTGAACAGAGAGGATGAGGAAGCAGACGTGTCCTCCTTACAGCGGCTCTGCCTCGCTGCTGTTTGTCGGTGCATGGCGTTCTGCAACTTATGTCACTCCCTTTGATGCATCATGTTAATGTCACTTTGCAGCAGAGGGTATCTGGCAACGCAATCCGCAAACAGCACAGCCATTCTTGTTCCTTCCAGAGGCTCGGTTACCTCGAACCGTCTTGGGCATACTGGCTGCTTATCTGATGTGGCTACCGAGGTAGCTGGTTGCATGCCATTTCTTTCATAGCAGGGCCTCACCACCGAGCATCAAGAGGAATGCCACAGAGCACAAGGTTGCAGGGAATACAAGGATATCAATTATCCGTCCCCAGCTCAGGAATAGCTGGTGAATACCACCAACGAGCAAGAAACCCGGAAGATCTTATGCACCAAAAGTGACAATACAACCCCGGAGGCACTTCCCAGTCTGCTATCCCTGCGGTAGGAATGTGCATTTACCCTAGCACTTTCTGTCCAGGGATCTCAGAGCAAAGGGATGGGGAATAACCTCACTCTCGTTTGGTAGGTGAAGGAACAAAGATACAGCGAAGGGTAGAAACGGATTTTCCCAAAGCCCTCTGGTAACCCAGGAGTGTTCATTACCAGGCCCCCGCTCTGACCACTACAGAATGCTTCCTTTAAATGCCCCATGTGGCATGCTGCCACCCCCTACAGCATCCTCTTCTCTGAAAGAGAGAGAAATGCTAATCTAGAATTTGCCCTGGCTAATTTTTTACCAAAAAACTCATCAAAGATACCCCTCTCTTTCCTCGCCAGAGAATACATCCCCCCCCCCCGGCACTGTCTACTGAAAGGCAATCAAAGCCTCTTTCCCTCCCTCCATGCAATCATCTTTCCCTGGCACTAAATGGTAGGAGTGGAAAAGCAGGAGAGAAACCATGGTGCTGATCAAAATAGCAGCACTTGCTCTGTGATCTGGGGGTGCTACTGTTACAGGAGCCTGGAAGCTTGGATTACAATAACCCACCTGGTAAATATCTGACAGCTCCCTCCACCTAGTAATAAACACTCAACCACTGGCAGACACAGGCTCCCACTCCCTTTCAAGGTGTTGTGGAACATGGTCCCCTCCTGCATCTCTGCTCAGTACCCAATTGCTCCTCTCTCTCCATCTCCCGCACAGTGCCGTCTATTACACTGCCCCACGCCGCTAAGAGCTTTCTCCCCTACAAACCAGGCAGACCTTCTGCTTCCTTCTCCTCAATAACCTAGCTCCAGTCTTCTCTTTCTCTCCCAGGTTTCAGCTTGCATTTATTCCTATTGTGTATCTGAGCACTCTAATTTTGCTCCCAATCACAGCAGTGTAAATCTGGCGTAACACCCATGTAACTGAGAGCCAGATTTAGCTCTTGGTTTGTCAGCTCCTGTAAATCAGTGATGGTCCGTCAGAGTCCACAGAGCTACACTCATTGATGCCAGTTTGGGCTCAGGCCCCGTGTTTCAATTGTGAGCCGATCCTGAGGTCCTCGTTCAGTTTTTACACTGTATTGGTCCACTGACTACTGTGAGAGATTCACCCACATGAGGAGAGGGAGAAGAGCTCAGCATTTAGAAATTCGAAAGAGTCCAGTGGAGGGCAACAAAAATGATTAGGTGGCTGGGGCACATGACATACGAGGAGAGACTGAAGAAACTAGGCTTATTTAGTCTACAGAAGAGAAGACTGAGGAGGGATTTGATAGCAACCTTCAACTACTTGAAGGGGCGCTCCAAAGAGGAGGGAGCTAGGCTGTTCTCAGTAGTAACAGTTGCAGGTGGGGAGGTCAAGGTTGGATATTAGGAAAAACTTTCTCACTAGGAGGGTGGTGAAGCATTGGAATGGGTTACCTAGGGAGGTGGTGGAATCTCCATCTTTGGAGATATTTAAGGTTCGGTTAGACAATACCCTGGCTAGGGTGATTTAGGGGGAGTGGTCCTGTTTTTAGCAGGAGGTTGGACTAGAGGACCTCATGAGGTCCCTTCCAGCCCTAAGATTCTATGATTTTGCTTTATGTTTGTGAAGCCCTGTGCAGATTTGCATCACCATATTCAGCACATGGACAACATGGTGAGAAGCCCTGTAGATGTACCCAATGCCGACAAATAATTGGTATTAGCAACGTTCAAAACATGTTCAAAAATGGCCACTAATTTTGGATGCCTTGGAGTTTGGCGACCCATCCAGCTTGTGTAAATCTGTGCATCCATATGTGAAGGCACCCAAAATTAGAGGCCCATTTTGAAAAGGTTGGGCCAGTCCCTCACCTTATGGAAATCACTGTAGAAACTGAGGCACAGAGTGCTGAAGATGACTTGCTCAAGGTGACCCACCGGACCAATGGTTAGTGTTTGGAGACAAACTCAGATTGTCTGAGCCCCAGTTGAGTGTCCTGCCTAATAGGCCACCCTGCTTACCAGCTGACACTCTGGCCTGACACTGAGTTTAGTCTTTGACCTGAGTACTCCATCCTATCTGTTCAGCCCTAGCTAGGGGATAGTGTAATGACAAATTAATCCAGGGACCAAATTGACCAAGGCTCAGTGCAGCAGTGAGCAAAGGGAAACACTTAACAGTGAGAGATGAAACAGGGGAAGATGATTTCTCATACCACTTGCACAACTGGACTTGATGCTGTGTATCTGGTTTGGGGCATGGTAACATCTGTAAGGCATCAGGGGGAACTGACATGCAAAGTTGCATTGAGACTTTGTTTACATTACAGTGAATAAAGATTGTTGCAGAGATCTCACCTGCTCTGAATTTGGCCCTACAAGAATATATAGAGGCTTGGATTTTTCAAAGGAGCCTAAGAGAGTTAGGTGCTTAAAATTCATTAACTCTGTCAAAAATGCTGTCCTCTTGCATGTGCTGATGGGATCAGATTACAAACCCTGCGTAAATCTGGAGTCACTCCACCAAAGTCAGTTGATTGACTCTGGATTTATAATGGCGTAATGTAAAGAATTTTGGCCCAGATGCTCGTTTTCTTTAACGAGAATTAATTATCTTAGGTCTGCAATGTTCTAGAGCCAGGCCTCACTGTGAAAACTGCACTAATTGCTATGTCAGATATTTCACTGCCCCATTCATTCCCAAGCACCATCAGCTATTGCTATAAATTAATAAAATCTGGACACATACCATATTTAAGAATGAACGCCGAGAAGGCAATGTCATGGGGGAGAGGAATATCTGTCACTCCAGGCAGACTCTAAGCAGAGGACAGATCAAGCCTTATCTAAGTGCTATTGGCGGGGCACCAGATGTGGGTGAGATTTGCCCTCCAGTTCCCCTACAACACATACACTGAATATGGAGCTGAAGGAATATCTGAGGGCAGACCCAAAGGAATAGGAATAGATCCATAGAGAATTACTAGGTATTTTTAGAACAAGAGAGAGAGAAAAAAAGAAAATAGATACAGATTTTTATTCAACCCTGATGTAATCCCATTGGCTTGATTGACGCAACACCACAGATGTGTTTGGCCCTTGCCAGGAGGACATAGATTATGTGCGTGCACGCGTGTGTGTCAGTAATTTTTTTCTATTTAAAAAAATGCTGTCTGAATCATTTTCACAAATAAGACAAGCCCCATATTTTGCTGGCAGGACGATTACCACTGTCAGATCTGACCGAGGCATCGGCCCTGATGAATAATTCATGCAGGCTAATTATAAACAGGCAGGATTTCTGGTGTGAGAGACTTGGGAATCTCTGGTTATCAGTGACCTGTTCAAATCCTCCCATGAGGCAAACGAGAAGCTGCAGGAGCAGCCAGGTAGTTCTGACTTATTACACGTGAAATGAGTTTGGTGGGGGCTCAGTCCTATTCCTACAGAGGCAGCTGTCCACAAACCGCCCTCACAATATATCATTCTAAGATATGTCTGTGGCTCCCCCATTTCTGTTCTATCTGAGCACATCACAGTCCTTAAGGTAAATGCTCACAAGACCTGTGTGTGGCAGAGCAGGGCTATTACTCCCATTTCACAGCTGGGGAACTGAGGCATAGAGAGGCTAAGTTACTTACCTAATGTCATACAGGCCTTAAACCCAGATTTTCCAAGCCTAACCAGATGCCCTAACCACGGGACTGTCGTTTCTCTCAAGCAGACTTCTGTCAGAGACGGCAGTAACTGGCACAGAAAGCGGCAGCCTCAACCGGCTAGGCCATGGAGACTCACTCCTAGAAGCTTTTTGATGACACACATTGGCTGGACACCTGGCTTTTGGGTATCGGTGGGAAGCCTGCCTTTCCCCTGGTTATGCTGTAGTTAAGGGCCTGCGCTATGTCTACACTTGGAAAGTTAAGTCGATTTAACAGAGTGGCTACACTTTAAGTCAACCCTGTTAAGTCGACTTAACAGTAGACATAGCCGTCCACACTGGCTTTAAGTTGACTTAATAAGGCCGACTTAGCGCTATTCCCGTCCACACGGGCTTTAAATCAACTTAATAAGGCCGACTTCTCACTATTCCCGTCCACACTGGCTTTAAATCGACTTAATAAGGCCGACTTCACGCTATTCCCGTCCACACTGGCTTTAAATCGACTTAATAAGGCCGACTTAGCGCTATTCCCGTCCACACGGGCTTTAAGTTGACTTAAGAAGTCGACTTAAGGCTTAAGTTGACCTTCAGAGGTGGTGTTATTAAGTCGATTTAAGGAAGCTCTTAAGTCAACTTAATAAAAGCCCAGTGTGGACGCGGCTTTGTGTAGGTCGACTTAAGCGCCCTTAAGTCGACCTAAGTTGCCAGTGTAGACGCACCCGTGGAGCGCAGTGGTGAGACCAGAAGGCTGGGTGTCAGGAGAGCCATTTTATTGTCACATGCCGCACACATCTCACCACACGACTTTCACCAAGGGACAGAGCCAGGAGCTCTGACCCAGTTTCTTTATTTACTTATTTATTTGTAGCTCAGGGGGAGTTTTGCTGCCATGAGGCCTTCGGGATTTTGCCCATCAATTTATTGATACAGGAATTTAATACAAGGCAGAGAAAGCTTCTTGGCCAGGGTGCTTGGGAGCTTTGAGGCCCATGAGTTCTGCTTTAAACAAACGGAGGGAAAAGTGCAGCAGTAGCTAGAGCAGATCAAGAGGAACTCCTGTTGGGGGGCTGGATGAGTGAGCCAGGGATTGTATTGAAAGAGGTAGCTTTTCTAAGCGCGTACCTAGACAGATGAGTTGATGGAGGAGCACCAGAGATATTCCTTGACAGGCTGGGAGGTGAGGTGGGACAAGGCGATGGGGAAGGGGAGCAGAGTTAGGGACAGGTGATGGGAGGGGAGGAGAGGTCTCTATGAGATGCTTGCTTTTAAGAGGCGATCCACACTACGAAAAAGTTTGGGAACCCCTGACTGTTGGAGGGCTCTGCTGCCTCCTTCTGCCAAGATCTTCACTCATGCTCATTAAAGCAGGACTGTTTGGGCTTTATTAGTGATGCTGTACACGCACGCATGCTTTCTCTCTCAGACTAACTTCATTAACAAGCGCCAGAAGAACATCCTGTAACTTGCTCTACAGAGGAGCTGCAGTCAGGAGTTTTACTACTCATCCCCCTCCCACACGACAGGCTGAAGTGCCAGACTGTGTCTCTCCAGCCTGCTCCTTTCAGAGAGCCGGAGGCCACTGCATCAATGACGTACAGCCCAGCTGGGGATGAGAGACCCGTCAAAGGGATCGTTTCATCCCTATGGGCAGCAAAACCTCATGGTGACTTTTCAAGGAATCTTGGCTAAAGGATGAAATGTGAATAAAGATCGGTCATTGGAATGAAAGGCCCTCATGTGTCTAAACAGGCGCCTGTGTTATGTGGGAAAATATCCTCCCCTAGGGGTATAAACAAGTGATTTGATAAAAACATATGCAGTGGTCGGTGTCAATCAAGGCAGATTTCTCCCACCCGACATTCTTGGTGCCTGACTCGCTGCAGTTGGGGAGAAGTGAATACCTTCACTCCAGGCCAGTATCTCTCTGGGGCTTGGTCCAAGACTCCTGTGTTTAAGGGGTAGTCACGGGTCTCAGTTCGCAGCTCTTCTGCATTTCCACTGGCCTCCACATGGCAGCAGAACCCCTCACTCCCCAAAAGTCAGGTTTGGGGTCAATGTTGGCTGCACGTGTTTATGGCAAAGGAGGACAGGGTTATTAGCAAGTACGCCTTCTATCTCTTTTTAAAGAGTTCCTACCTCATTTTCCCCACCCCTCTCTTTTTTGTGACTCTCAGCAACGGAATGGGGAGATTCCTCTTTTCCGTGTGCTCACAATGACACAGGTACAGCCCCCAGCAATGAGGCCTGGCCTCTAAATCTCAGCATATCAGCCAGGGGGTTAGCGCCACATAGCTCTGCAGCTGGGGGATGTCTTCTCCCTCTTTTGTAGTTAAATTTATTGCATGTTTATCACTGTTCTTAGCCAAAGGTGCAGTCTTCCGGTGTGGAGCGGGTTTGTTTGTTTCCCTTATGGCAACTCTGGAATTAAAACATTCTCCTGCATGGCTCTCCCACCATTTTAACGTAGCTGCTCTGCTGTTTTCAGTAGAAAGGCTTGCTGAGAAAAAATTTCTACAAGTGTATGTGCGGAGAGAAAATTAAGCCACAGCCTAGCACGTGCAAAATCCAACTCACGGCAGCAGAGCCCTGAAGCGTGTGCTTAATTTCTGTGGAAATCAACCAGACTTAAGCATGTGCTAAAAATTAAGCAGGCCCTTAAGTGTCTTGTTGAATAAGGATGGATGAAACAGGACCCAAATCTGTGGTGGTGGGGAAGAGGAGACGCGAGAGAATAAGGCGCAGGGTTAAATTCTGATCTCAGTTTCCCCAAGGTAAATGTGGAAAAATGCCACTGTCTTAGTACTGTTACTCCAGGGCTACAACGGTGTAATTGGGAGTTGAGCCGAGCGGAGAGAGACACAACATTATCTTGTGCTCATTTTCCCACCAGCGTTCTAGCTGAGTGGACTCTGCTGAAGTTGAAGGCAACTCCTAGATTCTTTATTGAAACTCCCTGCTAGGAGAGTTTGCTGCTCCGGTTCAAAGAAACTCGCTTTTCTCTGATACTTCAGGGATTTGCCAGAGCTTTCCCTCACTGTCAATCACGAGCTGGAAGACACCAGCATGGACAAAGGTCAGTTGAGGATCCCTGCTCAAACTAACCTCCTCAGCAGAAGCTAAATTCTGCCTCAGACTTCAGTGAAACTCTAAATGCATCCCTGAGCATCGCCTCTCCTCCTCCATCGCCGGCGCTAGCTTGAGAATGACCCTCAGCCCAAACTCCCAGGCACTGATTGGAGATTTCAAACCAATTTCCAGGCTTTGCTCTGCGCTAGGAAACCTGAGCCAAGGAGAGAGGTTAATGAAGAGCGAGAGTCCTTGACCACAGCCCTGCTGTGTCAGAGAAATGTCAAAGGCAAATTTCGTTAGATATGACTATTCCATTAATCTTCTGCAGGCCGATATCTCATTTAACCATGTTAGAGCTGGGCCTTTTGTGGGGTTCCAGGTTCCCTGGTTTAAACCAGAGAGCCTCCAGCCTCCCTGGGTATTTTATTACACTAACGTGGTCATTAACAGTAAAGACAGAAAAATAATAGAAGTCAGCTGGGACCTTTGCTTATTCCCCGGCCCCCAAACCTTGCTGGAAATCACAGCCTCTCATCAGAAGCTAGCAAATGTCTTTCATGCCTGATTTTAAACTCGAGAGTCCAAAGAACTTTTGTAAAAAGAACCGAGTCCTGGTAAGCGGGGAGCCAGCCCTCGGAACTGAAGAACTCTCATTGCATTGCGCGTTGGGCCATCAATTCAACTGATGCAAAAGGAGTGTCAAATGGTTCCAGCTTAGCAGAGCAGGATTTTGAGACCTCATTGCCCTGGTGTAAATGTGTGAGGTGCAGAGTAACAGGGAACCTGGTCTGAGATTTCTATCTCTAGAACAGGGACAGCAATGGCTGCAGCAGGAAAAGCTGCGTTCCTGTTCTCACACAAAGCCATTTCTGGGACAGACAGGCCAGATGAGCCATTCAGCACCTGGAATCTCTGCTCAGACGCCAGCCAGAACTAGCGAGGTCTGGTACTTTGGAATTTGGTCCCCTGTCTACTAAGAGTGAGACTGAAACCATCATCTGATTGTTGTTCTGTAGACCCAGAGGAATATCACTGCCGTCTGTCAGAGCTTTTACCCTTCAGAGTCACCTGTAACGTTTAAAGGAATTGGATCTGTGCCTCTTTTTGCTTCCTTACACACCTCAAAGTGAAGAATGGAAGGGTTATTTTCCCCCAAACACAACACAGCGCAACGCAACGCAACACAACACAACATCACATCTTTTCTCTTTTGAAATGTCAATAACATGACGTCTGATCCTTCTGGGGATTGTTGGAGGGCTGCCTCAGATATGCAGAGTTGTTGGATTTTTAACAATTATTTCCCTTCTTCCAAATGTGCATTAGGTGTTGGAGTTTAACAGCCATTAACAGGAAACCCAGTAGGATTAAGGGGCAGAGTTTTAAAGGTACCTAGAGATGGAGAAAACACCTAATGATATTGTCAAAAGCAACTGAGCACAACAGGAGTTAGGTACACAGGCACATTGCTCCATTTCTAGGCATCTCACCACCTATAAAAACCTGGTGCTGATTCTCTAATTTCATTCCCATTGTGTTGCCATTTACTCCTGTACAAAGTGGTGGTATCACACTGTCATCGGTCAAGTTCTGGGCACCCCACTTTGAGAAGGAGGTGGCCAAATTGGGGAGAATCCAGAGGAGATCAGTAACAATGATAAAAGGTGGAGAAAACCTGCCCTATGGGCGTGTTTAGTCTGGAGAAAAGAAGTCTGAGGAAAGAACCTGACAACAGTCGTCAAATATGTCGAAGGCTCTTATTAAGAGGATGGTGATCGATTGTTCTCCGTGTTCGCTGAAGGTAGTGCAAGAAATAATCAGCTTAATATGCAGCAAGGGAGAGCTCGATTAGATATTAGGAAAAAGCTTCTAACCGAAAGGATACTGAAATGCTGGAACAGTCTTTCAGGGAGGTTGCAGAATCCCCAACATTGGAGGTTTTTAAGATCCAGTTAGGGATGGTCTAGCTTTGCTTGGTCCTGCTTTGGTATAGGCCACTGGATTTGACTTCTCAAGGTCCCTTCCAGCTAGGGTGACCTGATAGCAAGTGTGAAGAATCAGCATGGGGGAGAGGGGAGATAATACATGTCTATATAAGATCCTACTTCCAGCCCTACATTTCTATGATTTCAAGTAACTTCACTGGCGATTCTATCGGTATGCTGAGAACCAGTAGATCTTGGGGGGAGGAGAAAAGAGGAGGGAGGAAAGGGATGCGAACACTATAGGCAAACAATTTCATCACACATTCATCCATCTCTTGGACTGCATAGAAAAGGAAGCCCAAGCTAGGAGCAACAGAATGAATGTCTCTAAGCGTAAATTTTGTAAATAGCATATATGCTGGCACTTGCTTTGAAACCATTCATATTCTCACAAGGAGAAAGGTAGTGGGAATTGGGCCGCAATAACGGATCATCAACTGATGGGAGCTTTCAAGGTTTCAGTCACTTTTTTTTTCAATGCAGGGTATAAAAATCACCCACTAGAGTCTTTTCTTTCTCTCTCCTTTTCCTCCTGGCATACTGTATTAGATAAACTCCCTCCCTGCATGAGTTCTGTGCTCAGAGACATTCTTTATTGTGTCCTGGAGTGTATGGGGTGTGTGTGTTCATCTGGGACTCTTTGGTGTGAAATTAAACCTCAAAACTCATTTCATTTACAGAAGTGGTGAGGTCACTTTTCCTTATTCCTGTCTGCATATTGCATTTGGGATAAATTGAAAGAAAGGCATTCTGAAACAACAGGGATGGGTTTAATGTAAGAAACCAGATTAGATAGATAGATGCCATAGCAAAATACTCAGATGATTATCATGCAATAAATGGCTAGATGATTGACAGGTAGATAAATATGATGACAGATTAGACTGATGGGTAAAAGAATCATCAGGCACATAGATAAACATGATTATTGGATGATGAGTCAACACAGCTTTTGTAAAGGGAAATCATACCTCACCAATCTCTTAGAATTCTTAAAGGCAGTCAGCAAATACGTGGACCAAGGAGATCCAAGGGATAGAGTGTGCTTGGATTTTCGGAAAGCCTGCAACATGATCCCTCACCAAAGGCTCTTAAGAAAAGTAAGCAGTCATGGGATAAGACGGAAGGTCCCCTCCTGGATCAGTAACTGGTAAAAAGTTAGGAAACAAAAGGTAGGAATAAAAAGTCAGGTTCAGAATGGAGAGTGGTAAATAGTGACATCCACCAGCGATCCGTACTGCAGCCAGGGCTATTCAACATATTCATAAATGATCTGGAAAAGGGGGTAAAGTGAGGTGGCAAAATTTGCAGAAGAAACAAAACTCCTCAAGATAGTTAAGTCCAAAGCAGACTAAAGAGTTACAAAAGGATCTCATAAAACTGGGTGAGTGGGCAGCAAAATGGTGGATGAAATTCATTGTTGGTAAATGCAAAGTAATGAGCGCTGGAAAACGTAATCCCAACTATACATGCAAAATTATGAGGTCTAAATTAACTGTTGCCACTCAAGAAAGAGATTTTAGAGTTATCATGAATAGTTTTCTGAAAACATTCGCTTGATGTGCAGCGGGAGTGAAAAAAGCTCAGAGATTCGTAGGAACCATTATGAAGGGGATAAATAATAAGACAGTAAGTATCATGATGCCACTATATAAATCCGTGGTATGCCCATTCCTTGAACACTGTGTGCAGTTCTGGCTGCCCCATCCCAGAAAAGATATATTAGAATTGGAAAAGGTACAGAGAAGGTCAACAAAAATCATTAAGGATCTGGAAGAGCTTCCATATATGGAGAGATTAAAAAGACTGGGAGTTTTCATCTTGGAAAAGAGACAATTTAGGGGGATATGATAGAAGTGCATAAAATCATGAATGGTGCAGAGAAAGTGTTACGCCTTCACATAACAGAAGAACCAGGGCTCACTCAATCATTGCCTGTTCTGTTCATTCCCCCTGAAGCACCTGGCATTTGCCACTGTCAGAAGACAGGACACTGGACTAGATGGACCACTGGTCTGACGCAATATGGCCGTTGTTAAAGTTGCATTCTTCCTCCTTAAATTTGCTCTGCAGTTCCAGCTGGTGTTAACAAGGAGCTGCTGTGGGCTGCCATGTTCGTCCTTAAAGGTGGCTGCATTTCATTGGTGTGCAAAGAGATTCTTGTACATATAAGATCTGATCCTCAGCCAATGTATATAGATTTAGCACCTTTGAAGTCAATGGAGTGGCATTCATTTATATCAGCTGAGGATTTGTCCCCTAAATTCTAGTGCCATTAAAGTCAATGGTGCTTGCACCTGTACATAGGAGGATAAAATTTCAATTGTGGCAACATGCTTTGGGTTGAAAGGGACTACACAGATACAAGATACGCTGGGCCTGAGTCTTCATTGGCTTGTCCCTTGAGTAGACTTCACACTACCACAAGTGGTTGCAAATGCTATAATTCTGATTTTGCTAGCCTTTAGCTTCCACTTTGCACTACTGTAAGCAATGACAAAAGAGCCTAGGATGCTTGATGGAGATAGGTCAGTGGAGCTACATTATTTACACCAGCTGAGGATTTAACACCACAAACATTGTCCAAGAAGAATGGACGGTGTTCCCCTCCTTGTCCAAATTCCACATGTCACTTTCCTCTGCAGACGAGGTAGAATCCCACAGGCCCATCTAGAAAGCACCCTTCTAAAGACAGATGCCTCAGGTGTATCATGATAAACTTGGATAGCAAGAAAGTTCCCAGGCAGCAGAACTCAAAAAGATAGATGGTGATGCGATCGGACAGGGATGAGTCACAGAAGGAGCCACAGCAGGAAGGATTTCAGGATGACATTACCATTGAAATCCTCTGACTTCGGGGTTGCCTCCTGGCCACATGTGGCAAGTTCATTCCAGGTTAAAATATCTAAGTGCTGGGTTTGAACCCAAAGCCTGGATCAAACAATCTTTGTGGGAGCTGGGGTCCAGATCTTAACTTCATGGCCCATCTCCATTGTCTCAGGCTGAGAATGTACCAGTTTATCTCTGCAGGCTGTGAATTTCCCTTAGTATTTCTCAGAGGTAGTAATAATATCCTTTTGGGTGACGAAGGATGATTCGGATTGTGGTATTTTTAACAAAGCTGGCCATTTCGGGTAGAAGTTGGCTCATTTATCTTGGTTCCCTACAGTGCCTTGTCAGGGACACACAAGAGAGATGTGTGAATGATAATTGTGACCAGTTTAATAACGTTTTACTAGATGCCCCAAAAGACACAATCAAGAACAAAGGATACAATAGTATCCAAAAAACCAACCTGGCTTAAAGGGCAAGTGAAAGCAGCTATAAAGAATGACAATAATAATGAATTAATAATCATTCTAAAAACTGGAAAAAAGAAGGGGAAGACGAGAGGATTGAATATAAATTAGCAGCAATTTGTAGAAATTATAGGACATTGATAAGGAAAGCTAAAGAATAGAGAAATCCATGACCAGCAGATTTAAGAACAATAAAAAGGAATTTTTTAAGTATGGTAGGAAGAAAAGGAATAACAACAGCAGCACTAGATAGAAAGGGTAGAATTGTCATTAATAATACAGAGAGGGACGAAATGGTAAATAGATATTCCTGTTCGGTATTTGGGACAAAGCCAGATGATGTATTCATCTCAAATAATGAGGATGAAATACTTTCCATTCCACTGGTAACTCAGGGTATTAAATAGCAGCTAGAAAAGTTAAACATTTTGAAATAACCAACAGCCAAGAGTTTTAAAAGAGCAGAATGAGGAGCTCTCTGGGTGGTTAATGTTGATTCTCAGTACATCTTGGAGCACTGGGGGAATTCTAGACAGTAACATACCAAGGTGGGGGGGGGGAGGGCCAGGCTCCGGGGTGCCATGCTGCAGGGGGGTGCCAGGCCAGCCCCACACCAGAGCTGGATTTAAGGGGCCCCAGCCTGGGTTACACAGTTTCAGAGTGCTGCCCCTGCCCTCCCATTGCGTGGGCCAGATTGCAGGGTGGCCCCGGGTGCTGGAGGGGACCCGTTCAGCGCCGGAGGGGACCGGGCCCGGAGGGCTGGGGCCAGAGGCTGCCTTCTGCAGCGTTCCCACCCCACCCCACTCTCAGCTGGCTGGTCCACCCCAGATATTAGGAAAAACTTTTAACTGTAAAGCTAATTAAGCACTGGAAAAGATTACCTAGGGAAGTTGTGGAATCCCCATCATAGGATGTTTTAAAGAACAGATTAGACAAATTTGTCAGGAATAGACATATGTAATTCTCCCTCAGTGCAGGGGAATGGATTAGGTCCCTTCCAGACCTAAAATTTTAGGATATCTATGCAGCCCTGGCTGATGATGGGGAGACTTCTGAAAGAAGAAGGATTGGTCAGTGGTTAGGACAGTGGCTAAGACTTACGCTCCAGTCCCCGCTCTTCCTCCCGTAGGACATTAGGCCAGTCACCGAGGCTACGTTTACACTGACGGTGGCAAATTTGCTGCTGTGAGATTGATTTACCCGGCTCACTTGAGCGGAGTGAAGACCTGCTCCATAGCTGGAAGTCAATTTAGTTAAACGCCCGCCACGAAAGCTGTAGCACTGCACTGGCACGTAGGCATTTCCCATTGGCGTTGCGTAGTGGAGACGGCATGCGGAACAGACTTTAGGAAGTCAAAGGGAGATACACAAGCTCCTCTACTTAGCTTGTGTATCTTGACTGCCACTGAATTTCTCAATAAGTATAGATCAGTCCAGAGTGCCTCTGTGCTTCAGTTCCCCATCTGTATAATGGGGTGCCCTATTTCACAGTGGTGTTGTAATGCTAAATACATTAAAGATTCTGGGATGCTCAGATACTTCAGTCACGGTGGCCAGATAAGTACCTAAGGACACAGATTATGGTGCTTGCCGTTTTCAGATATCCCTTCAGCCGCCGCACGTTTCAAATCCCCTAGCTGCGACCACCCCCTCTATTTTACAGCAAAGGAAAGCTGCTAACTCTTCCAAACAATTTTTCAATTTAAGGCAGATTAGGAGCAAAATTCTACTGGGACTAATAGTGTGTAATCTTCTTTACATTTCTCCTCTTGCTTTATGAAGAACAGTTCATTGCAATGGCGCATTTCACACTCGGATGCTGATATTTCAATTTCCTGCTTAAGTTACAATGAAAATTGCCCACATTGCTGATGCTCCCATGAAGAATAATTCATGTTGATTGACGTTATTTAATTCCCTCTGGATGCAGCTAATGATTAAGAGAGTCCAGGAAATTTAAAACGCATGTCCTACCTGTAGACTCCTTTAAGCTCCTTTGGAAGGATTTGAAAGGCTTGTTATTTTGAATAGAAAACATTGTAGTTGATTTTCAGCCTCTTTTGCCATATTCCCCCTTCTCCCCCATCAAAGAGAAAGAAGATTTAATTCCTTACCATTATCAAGGCCCTCGGAATTTGAGTTCACACTGACACAGCCCTGTTGGGAGGGTGTTTGGTTAGTTGGAGCTGATCAGAGGGAAGGTGTGTTGGCTGAGGGACAGCCCATCCAGGTTCTTGACCTGGACTTCGGAACAATCAATTGAGCGGGAAGGGAACTCAGTCCTGGCTTTAATTTTACATTGACCCAAGTGCCTGCTGGGGCAGACTTTGGGGGTTAGATTCTAAGCTTCCTCCTAGTGGAGTTCAGGATGTACATAGAGAAGTAGGGGAGGGAAAGTGTGAAAAATCAGAAACTTATTTTTTAGTGAAAGAGGTGCTGGAGCTCAGTTCTGGCATAAATTAAGCACTGTCTCCGCAAACTGCAATCACACCTTGGACCGCAGTATATAGACATACCCACACTCCCTGTGCTTCCACTTTCCACTCTTTATTTAGACTGCTGGGGTGAGGTCAGTCTCTTGCTATGTGTTTGTACAGCACCTAGCACAATGGGCCCTATTTTCAGTTGTGGTCTCTAAGTGCGATTGGGATATAAATAATAACACTCACAGGCTTTCTTATGTGTGTTGGGAACCAAATCTTGTTGCTGGGGAGAAGTGATAGCCACTTGTTGGAGAAAATGCTACTGAATCAGAAGGGTACCATGTTTTAGGGCTTGTCTATAAGCGAAATGTTCTGTGGAATAAGGGAGGGTGTGAATTTAAAGCACTGGAGTGATTCCAGATGAAAAGTGGCCATATGGAACATTATTCCAGAATAGTTCTAGAATTATAGTTATTCTGGAACAGTCATGCCTGTCAAAGTCTCTACATAGACAAGTATTTCTTTCACTTTGCTTTGCTAAATGACTACACAAGGTGTAGACCAATGTAGAATTTCACCCAATGAAGTTACTTGATATTTACTTTGGCCATAACATCAGCCAGGATCTGTCCCTGGAGCTCTGCCAATCAAATTGCTAAAACTTCATCATTCTCTGAGAAAACGGATAGTCCCAACCAAATAATAAATACAAAAATGGGAAGAGCAATGTTGTTTCAAAACGCTGCGAAATCTTCTCATCAAAATAATGGCACATCTTGTCACGGCAAAGGGAAAACAAATGAGAGCTACATGATGGTGCCTCATGAAATGTAAAACGTTGTTTAGTTAAAACAAAACTCTTTCAAGGCATCAGGCAGGGGATGAAAGGGAGAAGCAAACATTATGCACTTATTTCTTAGAAGATATTCAAATTGGCAAAACTGTTGAAGTGCGCGGCATCTTCGAAGCTGTTTCCAACCTGTGCAGCTCAACGCTACACAATGCAGAATGAGGTAATTACTGTCATTCATGGAGGTGGGGGCCCTTCACTCATTACTCTGCAGCCTGCTTCACTCTTCAGATAACGTTCCCTCTTCCCATCAGCCACTAGATTGCAAGAGTTTATTAATAGACAGAATAAATAAAGCCAAATGGGAACCTGCTTCGTTATGGTGAGTTTTCTGTTTTAGTGAAGCGCCAAGATCAGGCATCTGTTGTATCTGGCAGTCCCCACCTGTTCCCCCAAACTGTACCCCAAGGGGTCGGTTCGTGTGTATTCACCAGACGCCGTCAAAGACCATTGAAAAGTTGGATGATTTTTATTGAATGCCAGGGTGAATAAAACCGAGCAAGCAAAGCACAGTAATAAGTAGAGAGAGCTTACGTCCCTTCAGCAGCCGGGGACCCGTGACGACAACGGACGACCCTGAGGAGGTTCCCAAGGCATCTTGGTCCTAAGTTACTGAGGCAGTCTGGTCCATGATCCTACGGTGAAGTCTGCAGCTTCCCACGGACTATGCTAACGTATAGCATTTCAGGGGAAGGTGGGGTGATCAAGCCCGTTTTCCCTTCACCCGCTCAGGCTCAAGGCCGAGGTAACTTGAAGGAACAAATAAAGAGTACATCACAGCCAAGCCTTGCAAAACTACAAAAAATGCAAAACACCTTATATCAGGCCCCAGCCGGTTCCCACAGGAGACTGGCTCCAGCTGGTGCTTTGGGCATGAAGCCCAGCATCAGTTCACAGTCAGGTCGCTCATGGGGGGAGGAGGTTGTGAACCCCACTGCACTACCTGTCCGTCACAAATTTTTCTGCTTTAGCCCTACACCACCCTGAAGAATTTAGGCTAATGCCGGAGGGGGAATTCCCATGCTGAGTAGCCATACCCATGTAGCTCTGATTGAGATACCTGCTCTAGACATTTCTGATTGAGCTGGCATGCTAAAAATGCTGGCACATGCAGCAGGACCCGAGAGCATCGCTCAGGTTTCAGATGGCATCGTACTCCAGGAAGCTAGCCCGGCCCCTGACAGTGCCCTTTTTAGCCAGCGTGGTCAGAGCTAGTGAAGGTATGCCAGCCCTCCGTTGGCAGAGGATAGGGAATGCACGCCAATCTAAGCAGCGACATGACATTCCAGGGGTCGCACGGCCGGTTGGTACAGGAATAAAACACAAATTTGCTGAGCTCCTGTGCCGTGACCCCTTGTAAGCTGTCAGCCTTCCTCACAAGGGAGTGAAAGCACACGCTTCTCTTCTAGTCCCCTGCAGCTCTTTATAGGCAACAGCTGTCCTCTTCTCCTTCCGCTGCATTTCATGAATACATAGAACAGGCTGGCCCCAGGCCCTTGACCCTTAAAGGGGCAGGACATTCTGTTGCACCTATCTACCAGACCATACTGTTTCTCAAGTTGGCTTGTGTTTAAAGCCTGATTTGCTTGAAGGTCTTTCTCCCAAGCAAAGTCCTTTTATAGAATTTAATTCAAAGTTCATTGAAGTCAGAGGAAGGTTCCCTTTGATTCCAGTGCACTTTGAATTCTGGCTCAAGGCTTTGGTCCTCCAGCCTGCTGTTTGGAAAGAGATAGGGCTGTTGCGTCTGTCCCTTAGGCCAGGGGTGGACAAAATTGTCTCACAACTAGGCACCAGCAAATTTTACTTTTGGTTGCCAGAGGGTGCTCTTCCTTTACATTTCTGCAGTGGAGCTAGGCAACAGGCTACTAAAACTGGTTACCATGGTGACCAGAAACATCGATTAGGCCCATTCTACATGCAGAAACTGGCAAATTGTCCCATATTTTCTGTCTTCTGTTCAGTACCAGGTTTACAAGGGCGCAGGGCCCACTCTCAGAAGGAGCCCATAAATAGAGGGCTGTGGCTGCAGTGCTGTGGCAGACCCCGCTGGCCGGATTCCTGATCGTCAGCTGCCTGCTCACCAGCAGTGGGTGATGGGGATAGATGTACAAGGATGGTGGCAGGATGAGGCCATGGGGTGCAGCGCCAGGCCACTCCCCCTGCCAGTACATGAAGACAGCCCTCGCCCGCCTGCCTCCTGCTGTTTCTGGGGCCAATTCCAGCTTGGCCAGAAGGGCAGTGCCCCAGGCCTCTCTCCAACTGGCGCTGGATGCGTGCCGCAAGCTATGGCAATAAAAATGAGAAAAAAAGGTTACATTTACCAAGCAAAGAAAACAGAGAGACATGTGGAAATGGAAAGATATTTCTGCAAATGCTTCTTTAATCTTCCCTGCATCCATCCCCTAATAACAGAACCTGCTTCAGAAACTGGGCAATAGATGCCTGCCCTAAACTCAAAGTGACAGGCTAATTTTGGAATGTTGCACGGCAATAATTTTGCATTTTATTTGTTATTATTTTAACTTGCTGAAGGAGAGAGGCTGGTAGCGGGCGCAGGTAGCGGGCGCAGTTTGGACTTGGGGCTTTATTTAGAGTTAGCTTTCGAAAGGGAGAGGCGTTTGCCTTCTAACATTTATGACAATGATGTTCCTGGAGCTGCAGGGCCCATATCTTATTTGTTTGCTGTTCAAACAAAGGATCAGGAGATTGGATGCTATTTCTGTCTGGCGAGATCATTAGTTACAGTGGGCGCGCTTCCCTTTGCATGGCTCTCCAGATGGGAAAGTTGTCTTCAATTCCAGGCAATCGAGTCACCTCCTAAAGTGCTTTGTCCCCGGGAAAAGTTTCAGGGCCTCAGCCTGGAAACTGATGGGAGCACAGCATGCTTGGTGCTTGCTAGGCAATGCTCAACTCTTTGAAAGATCAAGCCCCAAAGGGCCCCTGCCTTTCTGCCCCGATAATGAAATAATAATTTGCACAGATACTTAGAGTTCTAGTAGTGCGTAGAGGGTCCAGCCACAGCCCTGTTGTGCCAGATGGCTTACATACACACAGACAGAATAAGTTTACCGTCTGAAAAGGCAAGACAGACTGAGGAAGGATCATTCTCCCCATTTTACAGATGTAGCATGAGAAATTAAGTGACTTGACAAAGGCCATCCAGGTATTCTGTGACAGAACCAGCAATTGCATCCATCTCGCCTAACCACAAAACCACCATTCCTCTTTCTTAGCAATATATAAAGATTAGAGTTTTTTTTTACTCCAGATCTTAGTTGAGACACAGAACTCTTACAGAGATAGAGAAACAACCGAAAGGGGAGGCAGGGCGGGACTGGAATATGTACTGAGGCAAGTAATTCTGTGCAATGGCTCCCTACAGAAATGAAAAGGTGAAATAGTTCTCGTTTACAAAGGCAAACAAGTTTCAAACCATGATTCTGGGTGCTGCCCAGACTGCCTGCTCCATGACAGATGCAAACTAGAGGGTGTTCTAAAGAAGTAAAACATAAGTAAAACATTCTCTGCAGAGAATTTGAATGCTCATGAAAATTTTCCATCTCTGTTTTTTTATTAACCACTTTAAAGAAGCCACATTGTCTCCTCACAAAAGCCACGAGCTCTTTGGGGCTTTGCGTAGCATGTCAGCTAGCTGGCGCCATGTGGATTAAGTGAAGTCAATTTGAAGCTGAACCGGTTTTATCTGTTTCTTAAAGATCTCTCTTCCACAATTTAATATCCAAGCCCTGGTTGATTGTGCTTGGCGCATTGTAAATCAACACGGCACACAGCACAGATGATTCTGTTTTCTGCCACCATGCCAGGCACTCAGAGGGTCAGTTGCATTGTGTAAGAGTTGTGGAACATGTGGTGCGAAATGCAAGTTATTCTGAAAGCTGCCAGTTTCCCAACTCAAGGGACGACTTGAAACAATATCTATCTATCTATCTATCTATCTATCTATCTATCTATCTATCTATCTATC
>ML685800.1:5730278-5821124 GCA_007922175.1 Pelusios castaneus
CTATCTATCTATCTATCTATCTATCTATCTATCTATCTATCTATCTATCTAGTCCACTCAGGCTGCCACAAGTTTTATTTCGCCAGGGTGCTATTCATAAAAACAATCACTTCTGCCAACCAAGGTTTTTAGTGAGGGCTACAGACTAATGAAATTGCCTTTTATAACCAATGTGTGAATAATCTGCATCCAACTTCAGGAATGGGGCCAGATTCCTCCCCGTCATTCTTTTGTGGGTGGTGACAGTCAAAGGCTTACTGAATCCAGTGAGTGGGACCTAAATTCTCTGGCACAGAATTTGGGGCAGTCTAGAATTTCCATGACAGTGCTGAATGAGTTTGAAAATGGTGAGCAAGACAGCAAAGATAACAGCAGCAGAGTTATGAGGTCGCTTGCCCCTTCAGATCATATGATGTGGCATGCAAAGAATTTGCTAAGCTTGAAGAATAGTGAAAGTTGGGAAAGCCTTTAAAGAGAAAAATGAAAATTCCCAGTATCTCTGGGCTCTTCTGTTGTTTTCTGGTTTTTACACCACTTTCATCTCCATGAAAATTGCCCCTAGCAGGTGAAAGTCACGGCTCTATCCACACCATGGCTATATCTACACTAAAAACGCTAAGTTGACTTAGAGAGTCTACACTAGACTCTCTAAGTTGACTGGATAGGTCAACGGAGAGCCACAGCGCTCCCTGGGCTAGGGACAAGGGCGTGGCTCCCTTCTCTTTGGGGACCACACGTGGCTCCTTTCTCCCAGGGAACAGCAGCTCCTTTCTCCCTAGGAGCCACAGCTCCCTTTTCGGCAGGGAGCCGGGACTCCTGGGGAGAAGGGAGCAGGGGCTCCCGCTGGGGACAAGGCTCCCTTGTCCCCAGCCCTATGTCGATTTAAGGAATAAGTCTACTTAGGGCGTCCACACTGGCTTAAGTCGACTTCAGAGGAGGTGTTAGTAAGTTGATTTAGGTGGGATATAGGTTGGATACCAAAACGAGGGGTGTGGCTATCTGGAACAAGGTGGCTTATGGAATAGACAAATTCTCCCACTGCACCCACCCACAGGATTCTCAGAGTGGCACGAATAACAGTGGGGCTATGAACCTGAAAGTGCTCTACAAGCCTTGGGGTCTAACGCAACAGGATGCAGCAACAGCATGGACATGAGAAAGGGGCATCTGCACGGCCCAAGGCTGTTAGTTTGCATGGTGGCCACATTGTTGTGGGTTAGCCTGAACTGAGATGAGTTAACCGAGATAGACTCAAGCAAGGTAAATCTATAGTGCAGACGTGCCTGGGCTGTGCAGAGAATAGTGAGCAAGGCCTGGGGGGTGTGATGGATTGTTTCAGAGACAGTGATTCAAGCCTGAGGAAAAGCTTCAGGTTGGGAGGTCATCCTGTGGTGTAATTTGGAAATAGCTTGTGTGATGAATGCACCTCCAGAAAAAGGGAGGGCTGGGGAAGTAACCCCTGCCCACAGATGGGTTGTTGGAGAGTTAAGCATGAAACTGATGAGCCCTTCTAGTATTTAAGTGAAGATTACACTAATTTTTGGTGGGTGCTACCCCCAAATTTTCAACAGGCCCTAGTGCCCTCCTATCTCAATAGCTGCCTTTACACCCAGCATGACGGTGAAACCACATGAGGTTTTTGTTTCTACTAAAATGATTGGCTGTGAAACAGTTACCGTTCACATGTCATTAGGTTTCAGAGTTAACATGCATTAAGATGAGTGAGGCAATTCACACCTATCTGAAAGCTCCTATTTCAGGCTATAGGCTAGCAGGCCAAATTACATAGGTTATCTTCTGTTCCCTGTTCAGTGTTTCTTTGCAAACATAATGGCTAGAAACACAAATGAATCTGCTGCAGAAATCTGTAGCAAGGAGTAAATATTGCGGCAAATTCTGCAGCCACAAACTACACAAGACCCTTCTGATAGGCCCACGTTCTTCTCTCTCCCATACCCCACGTATCCAGTTCCCAGGGGGATTCATGTTTGGATTCCTCATTTTCAGCTTCCTCCAATAATTTGTAGCTGTTGTCTCTGTGCCTGCACTATCAATATTTAATTTTCTTCTGCATGCACAATGAGACTGCAAATTGCAACCTGAGCCTATGGCTTGCTCTGCGAGGGGAAGAACATGGTTGGCAAGAATCCACCACACACTCTGATGAGCAACTAGTGGGTTATGGGTGCCTCGCATGAGACACCTTATTGGGACCTGACTTTCAAAGGACAGGTGGTCAGCGCTATCTGACTATCAGTCCCTTAAAAGAGTCTCATATTGTGTGCCCCAAATTTGAGGCACTCAGATCACCAGTCTCATTTGAAAGTTCTAGCCACAGCCCCAGCATCATTGTCCTTGATCTCAGCAGTGGCAAGTAGATGCTCTACAATATATCTGAATAACAACAACCCCGAAAAGGTGTGACTCAGAATTTAGGGGGGAATTCACACCCATGCAGCTATGAACAGCATTGCCTTTTGAATGCGAAAAGGGCCTGATGGGGTTTTTTCCCTCATCTACCTCTGAATTAACAAGTATTGGCCACAGGTGGAAGCGAAAATAGAGGATTTAATGCATTACTGCTCAGAGCCTCTACAGCAAATTCTGTCCATGTTCATAAACGTGTATCATAATAAATCATATTTTATGCTTACACAGCCCTTCCAGCTGACGATCTGAGTAAATCACAAATATGACTAACATGTACAGTCTTGGCAGAGCGCACTTTCTATTTGTTTAGAACGTCGATAGATAATATCGATGTGTATTTTAAGCATTTTAACCTTTTTACCTATTTAACTTTTTCACAGTTGTGCAAAAATATGGGTTTTAATAATTTTTATTGAGTTAAAATGTTCACAGTTGTGGGAAATTATGGGGGGAGTGAGTAAGAGAGGAGGTTCTGACAGTTATTTAAATGACAGTGAGATTCAAAAATTGAAAGCTTTAAAACTATTAAAACTCTAATTGTCAACATCATGTCAAAATAAAATAAATATCCCTAAATCAAACTCTAGTATTTTCTTAAGCAGCATTTTTCATATTTTGCCTGTCTGCAAACTGCCTGTGATCAGCGATGGAAATATGTTTCATCAGTTTTGGCTGTGTTCAGTGAAATCAATATTTTCTGGTAAAAAGCTAACCTTTCCCAGCCTCTGCATGTATTTAGGCATGTATATATTATTAGTGCAGTAATACCCGCATCTGGAACTCCTAAGCAAGATCAGAGCCCCATTCTACTAGGTTTGTTACACACATAAATTAAAAGATTGCCTCCCCCAAATAGCTTGTTGCATAAGACAAACGAAGGACTTTGGCTTGAGCTATTGTGAGTTGCCCAAGTGGATCACCAGCCGAGTCTGGAATGCAGACACTGAGCCTACCGCGATGTTGCAAGGTATCCGTGGTTCGATCCAGCAGTGAGGATGCTGGCCTAGGTCTTTGCCGAACTGCATTCAAATCCCAGCTCTGCTGTGGAATTCCCGTGTGCCCTTGGGCACGTCATTTAGCCTTTTGTACATCAGTTTTCCATGGTGGGACTAAGAGGACTGCCCTACTTCACAGGGCTGGTGTGAGAATGACGACAATAAAATGGAGAGGTGCTCAGCCACGGTGATGATGGTGGGCCGCAAACAGTCAGAAAGAAATCAGAGACCAGCTGATGAGGTGACAAGCGGGACTGGCTGCTTTCCCACGTCAGAGTCAGGTCCTCAATTCCCGTGTCCCCTAGTGGTTCTAGTCTGATGTGCTTAGAGAAACGGGCAATTAACTGTGATGCAAAATCTAAGGCACAGACAGCTTTGTTGTCGTTCAGAAGAGATTGGTTTGGGTTGTTCTGCAAAAATCACATTCAGTCTTGCTTTGAGAAAGAGACAGCTCTTTTGTGCTCTTAACAAAACACTGGGAAGCCACTAACAGCTGCTTCTGAATATGAGAGGCTTATTAGGAACCGTCTTAACTAGATCCTAAAACGCTATTCATGCAGCTCCAAGCGTTAAAATTCAAGTTTCAACCTACAGACAACTTGCCTAATGGTCCCTAGAATATGGTCAGCTCAAAAGTCATTGGGAAATGGCAAAGAGGAAGTCCACCCCCTCCCCCAGCCCCCAAATTTGGCTGAGAGAAGTGGCTGGAAATTCCTTAGATGTCACAGATCTAACAACGACCGTTTCAATGAAACCCTCTTATCTGCAAGAGGGAAAGAAAGAAGCAGCAGGAAAAAGATCAGTGCAGCATGTGTCTACAGCCGCTACATGTGTGTGTGTGAAGCACACCACACAGACTAGGGAGGGGACTGCAACCCAGTGCAAATACACTCTCGAGACACTACCGGTCTGCTCTTCAGGTTGCCATGGCTACCATATTTTCAAGGAATTACTGTGTGTGCTCTGAAGGGCTGGGGATAAAAATGACCCCAGGAAATGTTGCGCTGACTAATTATACGTGATCCTTGACTTCAAGCTCTCCTTGTTACAGCAGAGCTGGGTTCCTGGGCATGGCGTGGGGTCGCAAGACCCTGCTGCAGCAGAGTGGAATAAAAAAGCTAAAAACAACCTCTTTGGAGCATCAGTGAGGTATCTAATTCAGAGGAGGCATGGTGCTAATGTAATGAACTGGGGAAATGTGGGCTGTACGCCCCTCTAGTGGCTGGTCCACAAGAGTCTATTACAACCTGCTACATCTGCCAGCTAATGGAACAACTCCTTTAGCTCCAAAAGAAGTGCTCTGTGCTGAAAATCCAGAGCTTACGTAAGATGCTGCAGATGAGAATGGTATTTTCTTTCGCAAAGGTGTAAATGCTTACAGAAAACACCAGGCAGGAGGGAACTGGGGCCCTGGCATTCAAGCCTGTCGGACAAATGGTGGGATGGGAGCTGTTCTCTTAGCATCTTCAATGAGTGCAGAAGACTTGATGTGCACTGGTGTAAATTAGAAGAGAAGCCCCATGGATACAAATACAGTTACTTAAGGGCCTGGTTCTCCACCGCCCAGCACCTTGTGTTGTCCCTTATCCCAGCAGAAAGTGGGTATGATCTGGTATTGTTTGCAAATCCAAGTGTAAATGACAATATGAAGTATGAAACAAGAGGAAATCAGGGGCAAAGGAGGGAAGATTACATGAGGAAATTGTGTTCTGATTCAGCAGCTTAAGAACATAAGAACAGCCATACTGCATCAGACCAACGGTCCATCTAGTCCAGTATCCTGTCTTCTGACAGCAGCCAATGCCAGGTGCTTCAGAGGGAATGAACATTCTAGGTAATCAAGTGATCCATCCCTGGTTGCCCATTCCCAGCTTCTGGCAAATTGAGGCTAGAGACACTTCAGAGCAGGTTCTGCATCTCTGCCCATCCTGGCTAATAGACATTGATGGACCTATCCTCCATGAGCTTATCTAGTTCTTTTTTTTGAACCCTGTTATAGTCTTGGCCTTTACAACATCCTTTGGCAAGGAGTTCCACAGGTTGACTGTGAGTTGTGTGAAGAAATACTTCCTTTTGTTTGTTTAAACCTGCTGCCTATTAAATTCATTTGGTAACTCCTAGTTCTTGTGTTATAAGAAGGAGTAAATAACACTTCTTTATTTACTTTCTCCACATCAATCATGATTTTATAAATATCTATCATATTTCCCTTTAGTTGTCTCTTTTCCAACCTGAAGAGTCACAGTTATATTAATCTCTCCTCATATGGAAGCAATTCCATACCCCTAAACATTTTTGTTGCCTTTTTCTATGCCTTTTTCAATTCCAATACATCTTTATTGAGATGGGGAGATGAGATCTGCACACAGTACTCCAGAGATGGGCATACCATGGATTTCTATAGAGGCATGGTATTTTCTGTCTCATTAGCTATCCTTTTCCTAATGAGTCCAAGCATTCTGTTAGCTTTTTCGATTGCCACTGTAGAGTGAGTGGATGTTTTCAAAGGACTATCCACAATGACATCAAGATCTCTTTCTTGAGTGGCAACAACTAATTTAGACCCTATCATTTTGTATGGACAGTTGGGTTATGTTTTCCAATGTGAATTCCGTTTGCATTTATCACCATTGAATTTCCTCTGCCATTTTGTTGCCCAGTCACACAGTCAACATTTCCTGAATCTCAGTCTTAGATCAGAATGATCGCTGAGTGTTATCTAGGTCTTTAGCCCTTTATTGAGGGCCTGCTAAATATCATCCTCAAAGTAGCACTCAGGCCAGCCTGTCTTTTACACTTTCTCTACAGTCTCCATTCAGATAGGTTTTTTCCAGTGCAAATGCTCACAGATGTTTGCACCCTCCACATGGCTCTGGAGTTGGTGCAAAGGCGACCTGACTCTTAAACGCCCTTGATTCATGGACCAGTATTTTCAAAAGCAGCCTCAGAATTTGGCCCTCAACTTGAGGCTGATTTTAGTAATGACAACTGGTCAGAACCTCAGTGGTGCATGTCATCTGAAAGAAAAGTACCTCCATCAACGCAGCGTCCCTAGCGCCTTGCCAGAGCGTGGTTTCACCTTGTCTTTAGAAGGAAGATGACTCCCTATTGACCAACCCCTCTACATCCTGCAGTGCTGGGTTTCTCCTGCAAGATCTTCCATTCAAGCACTGAATTAACCCTCCCCTACTTCATTCGGAAGGTCAGAGGCGAGCACATCCCTAGCTGGGTGGGCGACAGACAAATTCTAACTTAAAAAGGGAGTGATGGTGAGTGGAGGATGGAGGGGAATAATCAGTGCTTGGCTGAACTACTAGAGTTGGTAACTAACTCTTCAGAGAGACTGAGGTTCCTACTTCTGGTGTCCCCTGGCAGGAATTCAGGCCAAAGCCAGGTGATAATGAGAGGAAACTAATTGTTAGGGAGGTATTGTGCTTTTCTCACTTGCAAAAACGAATTGACAGCAAACCAGTGCGAGCTCTGAAGGCAGAGCCAATAAGTTTCCCGTCACTGGCTTGGGCTGATGCTTAGGCACTCATTGAACAGAGGGGGCTGGATTTGGTCCTTAGTTACATTAGTGCAGGGGTTTCCAAACTATGGGTCAGGACCCAGTACTGGGTCGCAGACCCTCAGATACTATGTCACGGCGCCCTCTGCTCCACCGCTGCAAGACTGGAATGCATTGCTCAAAGGTGTAATTGTTGGGTTGCAGGCATAAATTATTTTTTTCAGCTGGGTCCTGAGAAAAAAAGTTTGAAAACTGCTGCATTAGTATAAATCTGTCACAGGGTGTAAGGCCAGAAAGCAACGCCAGCTCATCAGTTCCCCTGTATGTCACAGGCCACCAGTGCTCACTAAACCCAACAGCCAAACTGAGCATCACGGCCCACAGGAGACTAGATTGTGTGCCACAAGCAGAGCTGGACCAGTGCTTGAGGCCCCCGCAGTGGTAGGAAATGATGGACCCTGAGAATCCTGGCAAGCCACCTGCATTCACATGTTGTAAAGGAAGGTGAACCCCCAATGAGCAGAGGGAAAATTCCTTCGTGACCTCACAGATGGCCTTCAGTTATACTCTAGGCACTTGCACAAGAACCAGCCAGCCAAGCATCTGAGAGAGCTCAGGTTACCAGCCCATCCTGCCAGGGTCCAGCCCTTCAGAGAATATATTGTGAGGTCAGGAGGAAAGCCTTCCTGACCTCGGCCAGTGACTGGCTAAAGCCCTGAAGCATGAACTTTAGTAACATAAAACCAACAGAGTGGCCAAGCTCTGCCCTGCCTGATCCTAAGCACCCCCTCAGACAATCCCACTCCTAAATATGTCCTGCTTTCTCTGGGCTAGCAGGGCACTATTGATTTCCTTGGCATACCTCTTGACTTTCTCTGGTGTAAGGGAGAGAAGAATTGAGCCCTCTAGATTTCTCCCTCCTCTCTCCCTATAAATCATTAAGCTGGCTGGAGTAAAATGGAGAGAGATGTGGGCTTGAAGGTAATTTGAGCAGACAGCATGCTTCCCTCTCTCTCTGCAAAGAGAGCTGGGCTTTGGCAAGTACAAAGGTTTGAAATGACGCATTAAATCTGAGTCAGGCCCACAAAAACCCAATCGATAAAGGTAGAAACTGGGCGGCTGGTTATTTCTGACAGGTGATGTGGGGGGCTGGCTTACGTGTCAGCATGAGATGGTATAATATGAAGTGACGTGAATGTCGGGAATCAAACCGTGAACATTTTCTCCTTTCAAAGCGCCAAGTAACCAGCTCACCACCTGCTCTTAGTTCAATCAGTAACAGAGCACCTGGATTTTTTTTTTCTTTTTCTAAGATCAGGCAATTCACATCCTACTCACCCACAGTGAGGTTTAGGAGTTTAGAAACCCTAGACATTCCTTAGCCTCTCAGGGAACTTAATTCTTGTCAGTAGCCTTTGATGGCAGATCCAGAAGGCAATTTTCTTACACCGTTCTCACGTAACCTTGCACCAGGATCTCACAGGCGAAATAGGGTTGCACCAGTTCTGCAATGAGAAGCGATATTGTCAGGCATGCCCAGGTGCTACTGAGACAGGAGAAAAACTTTTACAGGCTTGTCATGTCCTATTTGAAAAGGACTGGGAAGTGGGCGGGCGCTAGCCCGCTCACTACTAAAACTCCTCCCCCAGCCTAAGAGGAGGGAGCACTGGACCCAGCTTCAATTAGAGTCTTGGGACAACTAATAACAAACAGGAACGGGTGTGAGGGTCAAAGGTTCAAAATTAGGGATTCAGAGGGGGACACCGAGCAGAGAACCTCGGACAGTGCCCACTGCTCCCGGAAGGTGTCGAGGGAGCCAGTGGATGCTGCCCAGAGGAACTCTGCTCGGATGCGTGCATGAACAAGGGACCGGAAATAGGCCCCACAGTCACAGGAACCTCCCTCAGCCAACCTCCTCTCTCTGGACTTATAGATGGCCGTTTTAGCGTAGGCCAGGAGGAGCTTGGCGAGGAGGTCCCACGACTTTGTGGGGCCGCGGATGGGGAGTGCGTGTAAAAGGAGGTGTGGGGAAAAGTGCAGCCAGAACCTCAATAAGAGGTTCTGGAGGAGCCGGAAAAGGGGCTGCAACCTGGCGCATTCAAGATAGACATGTGCCAGGGTCTCCTTCACGCCGCAAAAGGGGCAGGTGTCGGGACGGGGGGTGAACCGCGCCAGGTACACGCCCGTGCTCACGGCTCCATGAAGGAGCCGCCAATTTATATCCCCGGCGGGCCGTGGAGTCAAGGTGGCATATAGATCTGCCCACCGGGGGTCCTCACCCTCCACAGGTGGAATCAGGTCCCACCATTTTGTACACAGGCTTGTCATGTGATGAGCAAGCACACAAGCTCAAGATTTCCTTCAAGAGCTGCTGAATTTGTGTCACCTTCTTCCTGTCATATCCCGTCTTCAACACTACAATAAGATCCATTGGTAAAAAAGAGAGAGAGGGCCTCTGGACAAGGATGCACTCGGTGTCTGAGTCCTTAGTCAGTCTAATCCACACTGATCTCAGTTAGAATTACTAAGGAGTGACTGGAGGTCCCAGCCAAGTTCAGGACCCCACTGGACTGGGTACTGCATACACACCCAGTCTGTGTGATGGCCTGCCAGGTTACTAAGACACGTCAGCTGACATCAGCCCCAGTTGTGCTGTGTGTTGCACAGACACAGAGACAGGGTCAGACCGACACCTTCACACCCCTAGGCATCTCCAGCGCCCCCCACCCCTGCTTACAGCTGACCTCTGTGTTTTCTGCACGGGGGGGAAGAGACAGGGGAGAGGGAGCTGGGGAGACTGGCTCAGGCAGGGGAATATGCTCACCCCTGGGCTTCAGTTCCTGGCCTACCCAGGCAGTGGGACCACAGGGGGAAGCGGAGGAGCAGGGTGGAGGGGACCCAGGAGAGAGGAAGAGGAGCAGGGAGTGGGGCCAGAATTCCAGCACTTATACACGGCTCCCAAACTGGCTGGGGCCCCTGGCCCGGACCCCATTGACCCATGTGGTAATCTGCCACTGTTTACCTGCCCCTAGAACTCCAGCGTCCCTAAGCACGTCTGCTGTGCCTAACTGGAAATTCAGCCTTGCACAGAGTGTGAAATGCTCCCTCCATGGAAGATTTTACCATCGAAGGACTTGTCTGCAAGGCAAGTTACCAGGCGGCAAGCCCGGTGTGACTCCAGCCTGCTGTGATGCAGTAACATCCCGGGTGGACACTGTTATAACACATGGAAAATCCTGGATGGAGGCTTGGCTGTTTGGTCTCACAGGTTTCACTGTGCTGTAAAAATGTCCACGTGAGATGTTCCGGCGTGGCAGGCTGGTGCACTGAGGGTTCATACCCTGGCTTGCGGAGCAGTAACTTGCTGTGTAGACTAAGTAAAAAAGACAAAGGGCAAGAGATATCATATCATTCACCCCACTTTACAGGTGGGGAGTGAGGCTCAGAGAGAATAAGGGCCAAACTTCCAAGAAGGCTCATCACAAATGGTCTGCCACAGGGGTGCCTCTGACCAGATTCCCCAAAGATGGCAGCCCTCAGCATGTACAAAACAAACGGGCCACTCATTTGGGTGCCTCAGTGGGAGCTGTGCTTCCTTGAAAACCAGGCACTGAGGGACTTGTCCACCGTCAGGGAAATGTGGAGCACTGGCCCTGGAAGAGCAAAGGGGGCCCGAAGACACTGTTCCAGGAAGTTGGACTAAACAAAGGCCCAGAAAATGGCCTGGGCGTGGAAAACAGGAAGTGATCCCCAGAATTAGGAATTTGATGAGGGTGGAGACTATCCATGACACTGTTCCTTTAAGGGGCTGGGCTCAGGAGCCGTGTAGGGCGGGGCAAAATGCCCCTCTCTCTTCCAGCCAATCAGGAGGAGCGCTCTAGAGGAGCGCAGTATATAAAGAGTGCCTTCTAGGCAGGGCGTCCCTGGGGGGGAGCGGGGACCAGAGCTGGTTGGTCCTCACTCTCGCGGGGGGATGGACTGGCCGAGCCGGCTCGCTCCGTCCCCGGGGCTCCGGCTCCGACCCCAGACAGCTGCTGCCGCCGCCAGCTGGCTCTGGCCGAGACTGCGGTCGGGAGCCGGCTCTGGACGGGAGCTCCAGGCTGCCGGCGCCCCGGCCCGGCTTGTTTAGCCATTGTGGAGGGCGTGGTCTTTCTGCCAGGAGCAATCTGTTCCGGAAAGGGAGCCCTAACAAAGCCGGGCTAAATGGGGAGGGAAGGCTAGTGGGGCAGGGTTGCTGGCTGCGAAATGACCCTGGCTAGACGTGGATGCTCAATAAGCAGATCCCCCCCGGTGCAGTGAATCCCCTTGGCTTGTGAATCCCCCCACTAGTGCCTTAAATCAGTTAGCACCACCATTATTGGCCATGGGTGGTGCACTAGCTCTTTGGTGGCCCGGTCACAACCTTGTTGCCCCTGCAAGGGGACAAGGAGATGGCCCTTTGCCCAGAGAGCTTCCGATCGAAGCAGCTTCCAGTCCAGCGTTCCTTGAATGGGACTCTGCCTGGCCAATAGCTGAGTCAAGACTTGGCGCTGGTCCATTTAATATCTCATCGTGCGAGGGAAAGCAGCTCAGCTGTCAAACACACTCCCTCCACCACACACACATTCCTATTAGGAAGATTAGTACCTTCCCGCCAGCTGCTGCAGGTGCTGCAGGAGCTCCTGGGGAAGGAATGGCACAAGAGTTCTTTGCTTGAAGGTCACCGGCAGTGAAGCTCCATGGAAAGGAATGGGCAAATGCACTCTGAAGATTAATGGCACTTCAAGGTTTAGATCTCTGTGCTGGCAGAGTCCATAGGGAGCGCCAATAAATGCTAATATGATTTTACATACAAATGAATCATTTAAAGGAATGAATTCCCCTGAACAACTCTATACATGGCCATGTGTCTGTTGTAGGGAGCAGAGGAAACATTCCCCACTGACTTATGGAGTGTGTAATTAAATAAAAGGAACTATATTTTTCAGGAGCTAAGCCTGGGCCTGCCTTGGGTTTGACTCCATCCTTAGCTGTGGCAGTACTCAAAGAGAGCTAAGATTAGAGAGTGTAAACCATCCATGGCTAGTACAGAAAGAGGATAACAGCTTGTTACTGCTGCAGGAGATGGGGCTTCTCCTTTAGCTCAAGTGGTAGAGATCAGGGATTTAATTTGGGTTCAGTCCTTGCCAAGCAGTGCACTCTTTGGTAGGGGTAATTATGCACAGCAGGGATTAGACCTCAGTATTTGGTCTTGCTTATTTAATCTGACACAGCTGGGCAATTGTATTAATATTAAATAACACTGCTTACCTGGCCTCTGTCACCATGGTATCTGAGCACCTCAGTCTTCCATGTATTAATCCTCCCCGCACCACTGTAATGGAGGAAAAGGCTGTTACCCTCATTTTACGGAGGAAGAAAAAGGGCACAGAGAACCCAATGGCCAGACATTTAGAGGCATTTCAGGATCTAACTCCCATGAACACGGATGTGACTTAGGTACCTAAATGACTTTAAAGATGTGGCTCAAACTCACAACAGAAGTCCCAAATCCCAGATGAGTGCCTGAACCAACTCCCAAAGTGCATGACAAAGACGGGTGGTGTTTTTCCCCCCGTGCTGGAGACAGGGAAACTGAGATACAGCCTCATGACTTGCACCAAGAAAGTCAACGAAGCTCACCGTGCCCTTGGAAACTAAGCAAAAAGTAGATATTTAGCTGTTCTCCATTCCCACCTGACAGTCAAAGGTAATCTGTCCTCCACTCCCATTGCCCCATAAGGGCTGGATCCTCATATGATGCAGACAGGGAAGTGTTACTGATTTCAGTGGGACCTGGCCAATTTCATCCAGCAGGGGATCTGTTCCTTAGTTTGCTGAAACCCTTCTGAGTTTGTTCCCCATCCGTCCTGATCCCTAGTCTCCCACTGGTCTATAAAGCCATGCCGGAGAAGAAATAGACCAAAAGCCATCCTATCTCCTTCCCGCACTGCAGAAAGAATGGAGCAACCATCTCCTGCCTTCTCCTCCCCACTGCTTTTCATGAGTGGAAACTTACTCACTCCAGTAGCTGCACGGGTCCTCCTCTCTCACCACATCTGCAGAACGTCCATGCTGCAGCTGGGGCCGTGAATAGCAGCCAGTGTAGATATAGGCTGTGTCAACCCCATGCAGCTCTTTGTCTTCCTCTACCAGTGGAAGGCTGTTCGGTGGGTTGCTGTTTTGCTGCTAATGGTATCAAGCTAACAGGCCTGATCCTTTCACGCAAAGCAGTAGAGACTCCTGCCTTCAGGTCAAGCAACCGATCCCTGAAAACGACCCAGCCAAGGGCATTTGTTAGTCTTTAAAAGTGCCACAGGACTCCTTGTTTGTTTGGCTGAAATAGACTAACACGGGTCCCCCTCTGGAACTTGTAACCAAGGGCATTGTTCAGCATAGAAATCACAGAGCCCTAAGACTGGAAGGGAACCTCTATAGTTACCCAGTCCCGCTCCCTGCATTGAGGCAGATTATGGCTATCATCAAATCTGAGCACGTCATAACAATTTCCCCAAACACCACTGCAGGGAAGGAAGGTTTTACCTGCCAAACCTCATTCTGAGGTCCCATGGGGGATCAGTGTGCAGCAAAGGACTGGCCGTGGCTTTTGTGAGTGCCGGACCCATTTTTTAACCACAGGACCATCTTTCCTCTCAAACAACAACGGGTCCAGGCACTCAGAATGCCCCATCTGTCCCTGGGAAGATCAGATTTCCTCTACAGATGGGACTGAGCTGCAAAGTTTATAGGTGGAGCCAAAAATCATGGGGGGTGTTCAGATGTGGGCCAGCCTTTCAATTCCGCCCATGCAGAACTGCCTAGGGTGCACGAATCTGGCACGCCCGTCCTGCCTTGTGGCACCAAAGCCTACAGTGCATAATACTCCAAGAATTTTGTTTAGAGTGTTACAGCATTACATGCCGGCCTTATTGGATTTAAATGGTTTAAATTAACTCGGCTATTTCATGGATTGGCCAGATTAGGGCAGAAACTGCAAAGGCAGTTAATTCGAGAGGAGCAGCATCAATGGAAGAAAGGAACCCAGCCCAACACTAGTACCCTGGAGGGCACACGAATCCTGCCAGGCCCACGCGTGTCCTTTATTGACATTCTCTCCTATGCATTTAGCCAGGTTTGTGTTTAGTTTAATAATCTCCTGAAAGTTTAATTGTTGCTTTAGTCATCCATGACCTTTCCTTCTCATCTGGAGACATATTATTGCTAATCTACAAATTTCAAGAACCAGATTTATTTGCAAAACCAATTATTCTGCTATGCAAATCTTCTCTCCTCTCCCCAGCTTGCTTGAACAGGGCCTCTTACAGCTGCCATAAGATATAGACACTATTCAAATATTTAAATGTAAAATTTATCTATATTTCTTTCAAGCATGTCCAGGTTCTGTGTGGTGCAAAGTTAATTAAAATCTTTATAATCAAATGCAGGTTTCCTGACCTTGATCCAGACTGAAGAGAGCTTAACCTCCCAGTTCCTCCCTGAAACTGCAGGGCAACTTGTGCTTGCAGCTAGACAAAAATCACCCTAACTGACAGCAAACTTCTAATGGGGGAAATGCATCCTCTGCATTTGCATCAGACGTGGCGGTGCACAAATGCAGCTTTCACACACTGTCTGGAGGCTCCTGGGCTTAAAGAGAGGCTGAGAAACTGCTAACTTTTTGTTGTTGTGGCATCTAACAAGAAGCATAGGACACGGGCTGAATTCTGGTTTGCCAGCCGCTTATGCAATCCAGAGCAGCCAGAGAGGGTGGGTGCACCCTGCAATGCTCCATGGCCCACTATAGCTAGAGCTATGTCCTTTCGATTCCCTTATTCTGGGAGCTGTGCCGAATCATCTACATTGTCCCTGAATCTTCATGAGAACTCCCTGGCCTGGGGTAAGTCCTCAGAGGGACATTTTACTGCCAGAGTGGTGTACTGGTAGGGTGACCAGATGCCCTGATTGTACATTTTGCCTGAGCCAGAACTAAGCTGTTAGCTCAGGGTCTGGGCCCTGGGATGGAGAGGAAATTGTCAGCAGGTGGTTGAAGTACATGCCATTGCTGCTCAGAAAATCACCTTGTGTGACAAGGAGTGGCTGGTGCGGAATCCATCAGAGCCAGGCTTTGACACAGGAAGGTGAGTTAGAGGGAGAAAGCAGCCCAACGGGGAAGACATTCAGCAAATGATGCCAACTCTGTCCTCGCAGAAGCACTGGGGGTTTGTCACTCAGCTCTTGACACTCTGCTAACAGGCCTTTACTCCCCATGCACGCTGCCTTGCGGGGGGTCGCCTGGCCAAACACTATTTCAGGCTTATTGCCAGGAAGAATTGTTGTGTTAGGACAAGATTCAGGAGCTTTATTTCCACCCTCCTCCCCTCCCTCCCCCCAGACAAATCCTGCTGCACATATTGGAGGACTCTCGTTTCCTGGTGTGCAGTCACGTAGCCTGCCTGTTTGATCTCCCCAGCGGCATTTAGTTTAGATTACTTCTGAACCCCCTAATGTCTGGGTGAGGCCAATCACTAGTAAAACTTTCTGTTGCCTGGATTTAGTCTCTGGAGATTTGGCCCTTTGCCTTTTGTACCTTCAAACACAGGATTCAGTCACTGTAGGGCTGGGTGCTGAGACTCCCATTATGGCCAGTCAGAGAGGCAGCGAGGTCTCATTTAAACAAAGGGCTGAGAAAACTTGGAGCCCTTAAAGGCAATGGTTAAACTCCTATTGACTTTAATGGGGCCAGGAATTTCCCTGGGACCCTGGGAAAAATTTCAAGTGCCCGCTATTTGTCAAAGCTTTGCTTCTCAAGCGCTCTGCATGAGCAACCCCAGGCCTGATTCCTGGCTGCCATTGATTTCAACTGAATTTGGAGTTGCTCAGGAGCTATGCAATTCAGAGATGCCTGAAGCTGGGCACCAGCGCGAACAGTGGCCTCTTTTGAAAATGTTGGTTTCTCTGCCTCAGTTTCCCCATCCGTAAAAACAGAGTTCATCGTACTTGCTCTTTTTCATCACAGGGCAGGTGGGAGGAGGCAGCGGATAATGTTTGCTAAGCCTGTGAACCGGAAAACGGCTAAGGATGGTTCTTTCACCATGCCGAAGGCACGCAGAGCCCTCATGCCCAGACTCCAGCATTACCGTAGAGGTAGCCCATAAGGAAATCAACACTTGATAATGAGCTCAAGTTGTGCAATGCAATGTACGTCCCTAAACTGTAAGTCAGGAGGTGGGTGTCAAGCACCTTATTGATGAGCAAATGAATCCAGCATAATGCCATCAAGGGGAAAAGACACCAAAGGGTACCTTGCAGAATACGTCCTATCGGCCTGCACTGGGAAATCTCAAGAGCCCAGGCTGACCGTCTCAGGCAAGAAGCCTCACATGAGTGCTCTGGAATAGCAGTGTAGACAGGGTTTTGAAGCCCATCCCCTTACTAAGGCCTGAGCCGTAACTTCAAAATGTTGTCTCTATAGCTCTTCTTACAATGCTAGCATGGATCCATGCTAACTCTGGTCATCCTGGGCTGGCAGGCTCGCTGCCATGGGCTGTATAAACACACCCACGATGCAGAATGATGTATTCCTTCTCTTTCCCTTCTTCCCCAGGTTAGCCAAATGACCATCCTCTCCTAGGGCCTGTTCTGAACTTCCTGCTGGGCAGGTCCATCCATTAGGCCTCCTTTTCCTACAGCCGTGTGAGCCAGGATATAACAATAACCTGATCTGATTCTGGCCCCAAGCCAAGAGAGAAAAGTCAGAGCATGAGTTTGGACTGATCCCGGGACAATGTTCCAGAAAACCCGCTGGGCCAAGAGACTCACACCACAGGCCGCAGCAGTCATGGCTGAGCCCTGTCTAGCTGGTAGAACACCCTAGGGCCTAGAGTACCAACCTGTCAGTTTTTATCCATGTAGGAACCACATTATCTGACTGGGAGGGGACAACCCTTCCTGGGAGATCATTTTAAGATAGAAGTAGATCGATAATTCATTAGTAAATCGACATTATCTGATTTATGGAGAGGGTACGACTCCAGCCACCTTCCATTCAAATGGAATTACTTCTGTACATAAAAAAGAAAAGATTGAAAAGATGCGTTATTGGAATCGCAATGTCCTCTCCTGTATACTTTAGCAGTGGAGGAGCAGTTAAAATGTCTCTTCCCCAGGCTGGGACCGCTCCTTTAGGAATGACATTTCAGCTGAATCTTACCAGCCATTTCTAAGTCTGAATTTACCCTTGCTCCTATATCACTGGATGCCTAGAGATCTGGCATCTGGTTTTTGCAGCCTGAACCCAAGCAAAGCTCAGGCTCCCAGCTGTAAAAATGGGGGTAATGGTACAAACCTCCTTTGAGACTAACAGATGAAAAGCACTAAATAAGAGCTGGGTAATATTCTTCTTCAATGAACATTGGATCAGGCCTCATATGCTTCAAGCATGAGCAATTTTAAAATATCGAGAACAGTCTAGACATGCTGCCGGTTGCTTCTTTCGCACAAGTAAAATGGGTTTTGTATCCATTGTCAATTCATGGCATATTGTTCTGTACGTACTCTCTAAAGGGGGGGAAACATCATTTTGTTCAGACGCCTATAACCCTGGGCTAAATTCTTTTTATTGATAGGGATTGAAATAAGCCCACCTGGCTTTATCCTGAATTTTTCCAGTCATGGTCAGCATTGAAGTAAATCCCTAGTTTGTTTATATTTAGTAGGGTTGATAAAACACATCCAAATGATAGTAAAGTGTCCGATTCCATGGTAAGTTGCAAACCGTAAAGGTTTCAAAAGGAAACGTAAGGCCATATCGTCTATCGCTACGCACTACAGTGTATAGTGGGCAAAAAATGTTAGCAAGCTGGAACTGATCCGCCCATTTTGTGTTGGTGAGAGTGCCTGAAGAAGGTGCAGGGAGTTTAGAACCAGGATATGTTTCCTCCAAATTCAGGGACTAGCTAGCTCCAAGGATTCAGGAAAAAACATCACCCCTCTGTAACATTTCAATGAAAAATGACTCTCCATTCTCATTCAAATCGTGCAGGCATTTACATCTATCAGAAGAGGGGGTGAAAAGCCACCATTCTGCTCCGGTATCCAGGACCATACAAGGTCAGGACGGTGGAGAACTGGGTTCAGCTTGCCCTACCGTGGATTGGTGTGACTCTGTTGGCTTTAATGGAGTTACTCTAGATTTACGCTAGTGCAAGCAGGATCAGAATCAGGCACGTTGGATTTGCATGGCATAGGGCTGTTTCTTTCCTCCTTTACAAATGAAGAGTAACTCCACTGAAGATAACTTGTAAACCTGGGTAAAGGCCTGCTCTGTTGCCCATTGAAGTCAATAGGAGCAGCAGTGGTAAAAAATGCTAGCAATCATAGGAACTATTAGGAAAGGAATAGAATATAAGACACCATCATAATGCTGTTACATAAATCCCTGGTGCACTGCCATCTTGAATGCTGTGTTCCTTTCGGGTCACTCCCTCTCAAAGAGCATAGTGGGGAAGTGGAAAAGCTTCAGAGAAGCTCAGCAAAAACAATCCAGAGTATGGAATGGGCTTCTATAAGGGGAGAGACTTAAAAGATTAGGGCTGTCCAACTTAAAATAGAAACAACTAAGGAGGGATATGATAGCAGTTCGTAAAACAATGAATGCTCTGGAAAAAAAGTGAATAGAGACGCGTTCTTTACCCTTTCCACAATACAAAAACCAGTTGTCACCAATGAAATTAATAGGGATCAGGTTTCACACAAACAGGAGGAAATACTTTTTCATGGGAGTGAATGACAAGTGTGGATCACTGCATAATTGCCCTGTTCTGTACATGCCGCATGAAGGTCTGGTACTGGCTACTATCAGAGACAAGATACGGGGCAAGATGGACCAGTATGAACCCACTATGGAAGCTTTTATGTTCCACTAACTTCCATGGGCACTGGATCAGGACCTAACTGAAAGGAGAATTGTGTAATTGGGTATCAAGTTCCAAAAGGGTAGTCATTTTAGTCTAGGTATTTGGGAACTGGGTATCATTACTCATCTTCAAAAGATGGTTGGTTCAAAGCTATTGAAATCATCAGGAGTGTTTCTTTGGATGTCAAAGGACCAGCCCCAAGTGGAAAGTTGATTTGCCCCAAATTATGCTGTTTTATTTCTTCTCATTCAAATGGGAAGATTCTTTCATTTGTCTCAAAAAATGGAAGGTTCCAAACACCATTTACTCAAGATGAGGTTGAGAGAGATACTATTTTCCAGGTCAATCTGTGACTCATTTACTTTGTCAGTCAACCGAGTTTTACTCTCTCGGAGACAATATATCTGGGTTATAAACCTTAAACTTGAAACATAACTCATCAAATTTAGTGACGAGGCTGTCATCATTAAGACCAATGATCCTTAACCCCTTATCTAATGCTGGGGAATCATTCTCTCCAGTCATTAATTTAAGCTTGTTTTTAAGTAATTTTTAGAGGCTCTTTTGCAAGAAATTTGTCACGAATTCTACCATCATTTCATTTATTAAGTGACACTAATTTAATAATAATGGTAATAATAATTTATTGATATTTCCCAGCAAAGTCTAGTTCAGCACAATTAACATTTATTAACCAGACCCCCAGCCGAGCCAGGGTTGCAGAAGCCATTGAATGCAGTAGAACCAGGGTTTAATTTATTAATGCTGGTGAACGCATAGATGAACACAGTCTGGTCTAACGGATAATGCGGTGGCTGGGAGTCGGAAGACTGGGGCTTTTTTCTGGCACTACGTGATGCTGGACTAATTAATCCCCTTTCTCTGCTTTAGGTTGCCCTATGTGTAAAGTAAGGAGTAATGACAGTTGCCTTCCTTTGTTAAGGGTTTTGAGATATATGGGTGAAAATTGCTGTGAAAGAGTGAAGCATGACTGTTAAAGGAGCCAGAGAAATAGCATTAGTGGAGCCCTGCATGGATGCAAAATTTGTATCTGCATCCAATTCACAAACATGGTCCGCAGATATGAAGTGGGTACCTAGGGATTTGCAGGGGAGGCAGTGAGGCCCGGTGAATAGGGCACATGAGATAGAAAGCACGGGGCCGGTTCCCACCTCTACCACTGACTTATTGTCAGTCCTTAGGCAGGTTGATTCACTTCTCTGTACCTTGTTTCCACCCTGTATAAAATGGGGGCAACGGTCCCACCCCACCATTGTAAAATGCATTGAGATTTAAGGATGCATATCTCTGTACCGCTCAATGGAAAGTAGCAGCATATCAATGGATTGGGCTCTCAGAGGCACGCATGGGAGGGAGGGGCACAAAACAGCCATTTGCAGCTCTGATCCTGAGACCATATTACACTCTCACCCCCACTCCTGCATCCTCTAGAGCAGTCTTGGAACTGCTCCGACATCCACTGTCTGGCTATTGCCCCAAATGCCTAGTACTGAGGTCAATAATAGCCAGAAGAGCACAAAAGGGCTGGGACAGAACAAAGATCCGTCCTAATATTTACAGTGAAAAAGAGTTCTGGAAAATTAAAAAGAAACTCAACCAGCCCCACGATATACACATCCAGGAACCTCTGAAGCTAAGAACAAAAAACAGAGAGAGATCCATCTGTCACCTGGGAAGATGTAATTCAGACAATGAAGGGAGTCTCAATAACAGACAGCTCCATGGAACCAATTTACTTGGAGAAGGTACACCATTTAAATCAGCCAGGGCTCAAAAGACATGTAGCTTATGCCAGAAAAGAGCTAAACAGATTGTAAACTCATCACTGACTAACAAAAGATCAGGCAAGACAAAGCAATTACTAGTGGATAATGAAATGTATAGTGGGTAATATAAAGTGAGCCTCGAAAGGTCTAAATCAAAGCTAGCTGCATTTAAAACTGCAGGGTGGGTTGTAAAGTGACTGGTTGGTTTCCTTGGGGTAAGCCAGGATACAAGACCGAGGGGATTTGCAAATCGCAGCAGGACGGTTCTTGTGGCTAAGACTTTAGACTGAGACTCAAGAGCTGGGTTCAATTTCTGGCTCTTCCATAGATTAGGCAAATCATGGAATCCTAGAAACTGGGAGGGACCATGAGAGGTCATCAAGCCCAGTCCCCTGCACTCATGGCAGTACCAAGTACCCCTTGAATCACAGGACTGCTCTGTGCCTCAGTTTTCCCACCTGTAATAGTCCTTGAGAAGCTCTGATCCAGAGGAAAGCTCAAATCCAAAGCTCCCCAAAGACTGACGTGGGCTTGGGTCTAGTGCTCTGATTCAGTCCCATCTCTGTATATCACCTTTGCAGGCAGATATGGGGTATCCAATTCCAAAACGTGGGGGATGTTTGGATTTAGATTCAAATTCTGCAGCTTGGGCCCTTCTCTAATCTCATCATAGGTCAGTCCTGGCCCAGACTGCTGCCTTTGTCCACACTTTATTAACCACTAGCTTGCTCTCTTTTCCTATCTACCAGAAAGTAGTGAGGGGTAAGACTAAAGGCCTGATTCCCCATGGCACACATATTACGGCAACAGGCAGTGCAAAGCTCAGCTGGCCTGATCTGGTTAGTGTTAATGCTCACTTTGCAAGGACATAAAGCTGGGCAATGAAGAATCAGCCCCTAAATGGTGCCCAAACTTAGTCCGTCCAAACAGCTCTCACAGAAAATTTCCTGCAGCCACCTCCTGCTCTTCAAGCCCCAGGTCTCAGGCTCCCCGGAATCAGGCCCTTTCCTTCGATCCCTGGATTCTGCAGGTTCTGGGGTTCCTTCCCAGTGCCGAACCTAGACCTTACCTGAATGCATCGCTGCTGGAAAGAGTTACAGGAGTGGAATAGATGCTGTTGCCTCCTCTCCTCTGCTTTTCTAGTCATTATTGAATGCATGGGGGAAGAGAAACTTGTTACACACCAGTCCGTTCACTCCCTCTGCTAAGGAGAGCTGGTCTTTCCGGTATCTTCAGGCCTCTGGATGTGACACTGGACCTCTGGTGAGAGTGTACCCCTAAGATCAATCATCTTCTGTTCCTTTCCTTGAGGTTAGGAAGCCTTGGATTAGCGTGCGGATCTCTCTGTAGTAGAAGCTTTCTTTTCTCGCCAATAGAAGTCAGTCCAGAGAAAGATATTGCCTCCCCGACCCTGTCTCCTAAATGTCCTGGGACCAACATGGATACAAGTCCCACAGGATATCAGACGGAGCTGTTCTGCACAAAGGCCAGCTTTTCTGTTGGGCAGCTGGGGGGACAGCCCCAGGAAATCTGTACAAGGATCTCATTCTCACATGCAGTCTCATTTCAGGGAATCCTGCAGAGGCAGCTGCCTCTGGACCTCCCCCTTTCAGGTGGGATTCTATGCGAAAGGTGGATTCTGCAGAGACAGGGTGGTCATTGTGTGTTCTCCCTTCTCAGCCCGTCTGCAGCTCCCTCTTCCCTGCAGAGAGCTCACCATAGAATCGGTAGAGAAGATCAGAAGAGTGCTGCAGAATCAAATGACCCGATATCCCACTTCTGGGACAAGGAGAACTTTGGGGGGAAGGGTCTTTGCCATGGGGGAATGATCAGCTCCCTTCGAATTAACCCTCCTTGCTATGGACTCTACAGCCACAACCCAAAATGAAGCGACGTCAACAGAGGCACCAAATTCAACAGCTTATGGGAGCCGGGCCTGTATGTACACTGAGCTCTTGAAGAACGAAAGGTAATAATTTCCTTGGAATCAGCTGGGCTGTTTTTTAGAAAACCACATGGGAAATGCTTATCTTCCCATCGCTGCTGATTATCCTTTATCATTACCGAAGCCTCCCGGGCTCCGTAGACATTAGCTACTCTTGTGATAAGAGATTAAGAGAAAAGCCTAAACATGTTCATGTCCATTAGCAGTGATTCCCCAAAGCTGCTGTGTGTGACGCAGAGACATGAGGGCGTCTCACTCACACACATCTCGCTGCCTGCTCCAAAGACGCTGGCAGGAACCTGGTTCATCCTGAGCGACCTGCCTCGTACTTAGTCATGCAGATTTAAATTGTTTTAAGGTGAGAAAAAAGCACTATTCGAAGGAGCTGCTGTTCTAGCACTACTGTGGCTGGTAACCGGCATTTTCACAATGCCCTGAGAGAGGTAGGTATGCCGGAGGGCCAAGAAGCATTTTGGAAGCATCTGTTGCATGTGAAGCAGAGATTTCTCTTGTGGGAAGGTCATATAGGTTTTCTTTAGGTCAACCAAAATAGAAAATCCTTTGGGGAGATTGATCAGTAGTGGATTTTTAGGTCTATGTTCTTGGCTTTAGGGTTCTGGAGGAATCTGTCCAAGAACATGAGACTGAGCCCTGCTGTGTCTTTAAATGCTTAAGCACTTAAGTGCGGATGGAATATAATTCTAAATTGTTGTGTGGCCTAGGAACTCAGTTGTCCTAAGCTGAAGGAGGAGATGTTATTGCCGTCTTCATACTCTGGTGATTCAAGCAGGATAAATAAATATTAATGATATCATGATATCTTTAAATGCTGTGTTTAAAATATTAGGCTGAGACTGATTTCTGATGGCAAGGTAAAGAGGTACAGTCGCTATGGATGAGCACAGTGTGTGTGTTTCCTTTCCCACAACAAGCAGCATGAATACAATCGTAGCTGCCTCTGCAGACAGACGGTTCCTAGAAATTTAAATATGCAGTGCACTGGAGTCAAAATCATCACATTAGCTAATGAGCCCACACCCCAGATTACGATTCACTGTCAAATCAAACAGGCTGCAAGTGAGTCATGTATTAAAATACGAAACAGCTTCAGGAGCCCAGAAACATACTAGCCTGGAATTCATTCAATCTTGCATTAAATGTTCTGGTTTTTTCAGGTTTGCTCCAGTGCAAAGCCTACATTGTCACTGTATGAAGCGATGCATCAGACCGACAGTTGGGAATCGGTTCTCGTGGCAAGCTAACTAAACATCCCCTCCTTATTCCAGCCCCCTCCTGTACCAAACGTCCTCTTTCTCCAGTCAGCTGTGTAACATTTAAAGATTAGTGTCTTATGTGGAAAGACAGAGAGCCATGGGCTTCCTTTTTAACAAAGCTTAAAGCTCTTTAGAGACCAAGATCTACTTTGAGTGTTTCCACTTTCCAAAGCAAATACTTTTCAATTGTTCAGCCAATTCCTTCAAAGAACAGCTTAGCTAAAAGAACCGCTACCGAGTCTGATCTTTAATGGGACTTTGGTTGATTTCTGGTAGACTTTCATCTATTTGTATTATCTTGTTCAGGGCCCAGGGACTGTGGCTGTGAGTGGGACTGGGGGCCAGGGCCGGGAGCCAAGGCTGGCGCCACTGTTGGAGGGACCAGAGCAGAGTGGGGTGGGGTGGCGCTCTCTCCTTGCACCCCCAAATGGGGGCTGGTCTGCCTTTCCACCTTGGTCTGGTCTATTTGGCTTGTGAGCTGTGCAGGGCAGGGCCTGTCTTTCACTAAGTATCTGTACAGCACCTAGCACAGTGGGCTCTGATCTTGCTTGATGCAGGGGCCTGTACCACAGTGAAAATTGGAGCCTCCCCTGAAGAGAATAGAATAGCACACTATGGCCAGGCCCTTAATCTAACCCCGAGACTAGGGGTGTGGAGCAATTTCTACCTCCTTCGTGCTTTTTGCTGTAAAGTGGCCTTAGCACAATGGAGTATCAGCTCCTCAGCCTCCTCGTTGTGGGATGGGGATATGGGGATAGCAGAGGGCACTGCTGGGTGAAGCGACTTTGTAAAAAGTAATCAAATAAGAGGCACGGTCCTATTGGGCTCCCTGTTTTGTGAGGCAGATCTGCTGCCATGGCTGAGCCAGTACAGCGAATCTGGAAGCGCTGGAGTGTGTTCTGGACGGGACACGTTGCGGGGTGGGAAGAGGCTGATCACACAGGTAGGATCAATGGGAGGAAGCCAAGAGAAAAATTGGACTTTCTGCCAGACCTCCTTGCTGTGGGACACGACCAGCTCTTTGATTCTTTGATTTGACCTGGTTGAATCCCTTCCCTGATGTCCTCTCTCCTTCCTCCAATCTGGTTAAAACCTCACCAATTGTCACGTTACTGCAGCTTCCAATCTTTTCGCCTTTTCCCCATTTACCCTGGCTGAGAATCGGGCCCTTAATTACGGACCGGAACAATGCACCCGATCCTTGGCTCAGGGTGAGTTCATTGACTTTGAAGGAGTTTCTCCTGATTAACACCACCGTAATTCCCCTTTCAGAGCTATGGAGGTCTCCCCCATCCTGACTGATTTGCAGATACAGAATATTTCACGCTCCCAATCTGTGTACGTTTTGCCATTGGCTATGGAGGCTGCAGGATGAGGCCCTGAGATCAGAATCAGGCCCACTGAGTCTCCAGGTGGCAGGCATTGTTGTAAGTATCTGGGGGAGGCGTGGCTGTTTTTACTGCCTCTCTGCAGCCCGGAGAACAAGGCTCGGGCGAATCAATGAGAAAACGGTTTAATGTAATAAACTCTTATGAAGAGCCCAACATGAATCTGTCAGACTCAAGTGCCCTAAAATATTCCAGGCTGCAAAAGCAGGATCAACAACGAGCTTGTTGATACAGCCTCAAGCCAGAACTAATCAGACATCGACACCATTTGCTTTCAGTAGAAATTATATTCAAGAGTGCTGGTTGCTGCTTGCGGGGAAGGCTGGGCCATGGAACGGAATGATGCAGCGGCTGGGGAGAAAGAGGGATGTGCCCCTGTCTCTCTGAACATCATTGCACGTCAATATCTCTCAGCAAAACCAGATCTCTCCGTAACTCTAGGTCTTGCTGATTCAGCACTTTGCCCCCAGTTCTTCCTAGGCAGGCGGGGAAAATACCTTTTCCTGTGCTGGGTTGTAAATAATGGGAAGAAACGGAAGTCTCAGCATCTATAAACCATGTGGGTGATGCATCAGGACCAGCCCTGTCCCTCACTGAGCTGGCGCAGTGATAACATTAATTAGCCTTTTGAGAGGCCCTTTTTTTAGCCCAGAAAAGCCGTTGTCACTTGGGTTTGTAGCCTCAGCAGCAGAGGCTCATAAAAAGTGCTGGGATGAATCCAGCAAAGGCACATTCTGATCTCAGTGGCACCGGGCAGAAATCCAGAGCCGCGCCAGCGATGTGCACGGAGTAATGATTTACCTCGGTGTCAACGAGGGCAGAATTCATGGGAATTAGCCACCGGAGATCATTTGATCTGATCAGTAGGGATGGGGGAGGAGAAGCCCTTGAACTGGCAGCCAGGAGGGTCGCATGCACACAGATCGGTCTTGGAGGCCTGGTCTACATTTACCACTTGCCCGCCTAAGGCCAACAGGTGCTGTGCAAAACCCACACCTCTGAGTGATATAACCGTGTCGAAAAAACTCTGAGTGTAAAGGCAGCTATGCTGAGAGACGAGGGTTTCTGTTGCTATAGCTAACATGGTTCGGTGAGGTGGTGCTCTTAGATGGGCGGAAAAACTGCTGGTGTAGGCTGTCTACACTGGGCGCTCTGCCAGCATAATTATGCAAGGTCTGGTCTGGTCTACAATGGAGGTTCGGCCAAACATCAGCTGCCTCGCATCCACCTAGCCGTGGAAGTTTTCACTTACGTTTCTCTCCCGAAAAAACAAACAAGGAGTCCGGTAGCACTTTTAAAGACCAACAAATTTTATTTATCATATGAGCTTTTGTGGGAGAAAAATCCCACTTCATCAGATGCTTTGAGTTCCTCTTTACAACGACTTCGTAGTGTCACCTCCCCGAGCAGCGTAGAGTCACAGGTGATGTAATTAGATCGACGCTATGTCAGTGCATTGCTTACGTTGACTGCCACTGGCTGCCAGGAGCCATCCCACAATGCCCCAGACTCATCATAGGTAGAAGCACTCCTGGTGAGCATGCACGCTGCAAACCGTCAACAGAAAGAGTCAAGCATGGGTAGAGCCCTGCAAATCCATGGATATCTGCATTATATTCATGGATATCCGCATCTGCAGATACAATGCGGATATCTGCAGACAATTTCTTGCGGATGCAGATCGGATACAGATCCACATACTTGTATCTGTGCAGGGCTCTAAGCATGGGCACTCACTAACTGGGGAGGCTGTAAGCTGGCGTACCTCGACATAATTTTCTAATGTCGACATGGCGTCGGTAGTGTGAATGTAGCCAGAGTTTGGAAGACATCTGGCTAACTGGTTGGAGTTATTTCCCATTTTCATAGCACTGAGTTATTTTCTAATTCTACTCCTCTGGGTTCCTGACAGGACTGGAAATGAAATTGTCCCAGGATCTTGAAAAAAAATGGGAGGTTTCATTTGACTAGGACGAGGACTCCGAGGATAGGTCGACACTGCAATTAAAAAGCCATGGCTGGCACGTGCCAGCTGACGCAGGCTCGTGGCACTTGACTGCAGGGCTGTAAAACTTCAGGGTAGACATTGGGACAGAGGCTGAAATCCAAGCTCTAGGACCCTGCGAGGCTGAGTCAGCTGACACAGAACAGTGATGCAGTGATCCCTACCTTGGGACACTCTGTAATAACAGCTACTAATTCATGAATGTTGATGGTCCCCCATCAGCCATGATCACATCTTCCTCTTTGAGATCTCCAGGCTTTGAAGCAGATACAGTGGGTTTCACCCTCCTTCCTCGCCAGTTTTGTAATTGTAATTCTTCTAGGCCTGACCCCCAGTTGGGATAAATGGGAAGAGCTCACAGTGGGTTTTCTGATGTACCCTAGCTGGGGATCTGTCCCATTGACTATACTGGTGATACACCTGATTTTCTAGCCAGGGGAGACGAGGCTTGTGCCCTGCATGTGTTCTGCCAGCTGTTGGGATTCACCACTGTGGGAAGTCAGAGAATCAAACACAGTAATTAGACACTTTTTTTGGTCCAAGAGCTACATAAACGTAGCATCAACAGCCGTCTTTTTAGCCAGGCATACTATGGTAAATGTAATGAACTCTGATGCTTCAGGGCATGAGTGATTCAGGGGTCAGGAAGGAAATCTTTCTCTCTCTGCCCCCACATTGAGCGTTCTGGAATTAGCAAGATGCATTCGCCCAGACTCACCCATTGGCATCGCTCAGGCCCAATTGTGTCTGTGTATATGTCATGTCCCCTGAAGCACCAGGTGTTAGCCACTGACAAAGACAGGAAAATGGAGGTAAGTGATGGTGATTATACCTCGCTTTTACCACTAGATCACAAAACACTTTACAAAGCAGGGCTGCAGCATGATCCCCATTTTACAGCTGAGGAGACTGAAGCATAGAGGGGCAAAGTGACTGGCCCAGGCTCACCCAGAAGGGCATCGGCAGAGCTGGAAATTGACCCGCGTTTCCTCCGTCCCAGCTGGTTTGCTATCCAGTAGGCTACACTGTCTAATGTGGCTATCTCTGCCATTCACATCGACTTGCTAGAGTCGAACAGCAGAAAATTCCAAGACTCTCCTCATATTCCTTTTTCCCCTCCCCTGCTTATTTTCACTCTTCTGTACGTCTCCTAAGAGGCAATGAACATCCCTGAAATGAACTCCCCATTATATTCTTAGCAAAGCCGATGATGTTCTGAAACAGAGCTCTGCATCCGCATTTTGTGCGACTCCTGTTATGCTCCTTAGAGCGTCCTGCAGTAAAGATGCTCCCAGTGTTGTTATTGCTTCTGTGCATTTCTTTATATTTCTCCCCCGGCCAAACAAAGATCTCAAGGACCACTTTGCAGGTCACAGATTAGAAACCGACTGCTTTTTTACCGGCACAATGTGGGCCCATAATCTGATCATGATAAAAATCGGCCCCTTTGCTGCTGTTCTTATCATTTAATTGGAGAGAGGCAACACATTTGTTTGTTAATAATTTTATAATCGGTGCAATCTGCCAGAGACCCCTCCAAGGAAAGGTGCACGCCACTGCATTTGATGCAAAATACTTCCCTGAAAAAATGGGTTTTATGGCATTTAAATGTTCTTGTTATTGTTTGCGGAGTGTCGGGATCCTCCGGGGCACACAGGCCATTTGTTCCATCTGCACAGCTGTTTGTTTCACCTGGGATTCCCCCTGCCCCTCCCAACTAACAAGCCCCATGCCAAGACCTGTGTACTGTTATCTGGGCATCCCGTGGTTTTACGGCACCTGTGTCAGCTGAACCGGCAGCCCAAATGTTTTGACATCGTGTCCATGTATCTGATCACACGTTATCTGAATGCAGTCCCAAGGCTCTGTTCACTTGAGTTCATCTCTGAGGCCACTCTGCCTCCCCGTGAGTTTAGAGAGAAGAGAAAAGAAAGAAATAGCTGGATTCCAGTGCTGTGTTAAGGGGTGAGGTTTGCCTTATGTCAGGACAACATTGAAGGCCGACTTTTACATTAGGGAAATTAGTGCTACATAGGGCAGTGGTTCGGGCTTGAGGGCCACAGATATCATTTTTACAACCCTGAAGGGCCACCAGTCTCCACCAGCAGCCCCTTTCTCCCCCCAAATTGACATGATTCAAAGGGGTCGCTGTGTTAGTCTAGTTCAGCAAAACAAACAAGGAGTCCTGTGGCACTTTTAAAGACTAACACATTTATTTATCAGGTTAAACTGGGATTATGGATTTTTTTCTCATTACAACAGGTGATTTGACTTCACCTTCCTCTATGTGCTGTTCCCCAGTGTTTGAATCTTAACATCTGCTTTGATTTGCTGTTACAGCCTGACCTGATCCTATATCTTATACTTCCCTGCATTTATTTTCCTCCCGTTCTGTAAATTCCCTGTCTTCAAAGCATCTGACGAGGTGGGATTTTCTCCCACGAAAGCTCATACAATTAAATAAACTGGTTAGTCTTTAAAAGTGCCCCAGGATTCCTTGTATGTATTGACATGATTCCAGGAGGCTGGGCTTTAAGAAAAGCGCCAGATATGCTGAGATGTGTGAGAACTGGCGACACTGCGAAGAGCCAACACCTGGATTAAATCATTTAAAATCAATGGGCGTTGTGCTGGATTTCCACCACTGATAAATGTATTAGTCCCAATTGAGGGGCTGGGCGCTATAGTGAGATAATAGGTGTCTGTATTTAGAGCAGTGCGTGGGAATTTAGAGACACCTGCCTTCAGGAGCTGTTTAAAGGGAGGGGCCTGCATGTGTGAAGGAAGGAATAAAAGTGTGAATGTTGCACGGTTTTGACTTTCTCTTGTGCTTGAACACTGAACACTTGGCTTCTCCAGACATCATTCGCACTGTTCATTTTTCCGTCTCTCTGTAGCAGAGGCACTGCCTTGCCCCGCCCTTGCTTTCTGAGGAGATGCTTCATATTGAGACCAGTGTAGGGGAGAAAGCGGGTAAGGCTTCAGGAGAGAACAGGAAATACAACCAGGGTCAGCTGTCAGCTAGCCAAACAGCAGAGTGCGTCAGCATGTAGAAAGAACTAGCTTCTCCGCATAACATTCAGTGGCTTGCCTCCTGAATCCCCTATTTTCAGAGCTGTGGGACGTTTGTGAGCTTTTGGGAAGACCTGGACCATGTTTCCAGTGAAACCAGTGGTCCCTCAGATCAACCTGAGCTGAGCTTGGAAGCATCATTATTCCCATTCTACAGATGCAGAAACTGAGGCACACAAAGCTTAAGGCCACAGTTTTGATAGGGCAGCTGATTTGGGGGGGCCTGGATTTCTGAGACTCCTACAAACCAGTTGCCAAATTTTAGGGTCCAAGATTACAGCATAAGTCAGTGGACAAGCTGGCAACAGGATCCAGGAGTCCTCTCTTCTTGGTACCATGTTTTTCAAAACGTCTGCGCTGGGAGCCCATGTCCCCAGGCAGGTAAACCATCACGCGCCAAATCTGATTGAGCTAGTGCACTAAAATATCTGTGTGGCTGCAGTCACCCACGTACAGCCCACTTGACCCCCACGGCTACATACTTAGGTGACATACATACATACATGGCCATGCTGCTGATTTTAGCATGCTATTTCAAACGACACTAGTTGCCTGTCTGGGTCAACCCCTCCCGGGAAGCAGCCTCCCAGCTGCAACGTAGCCATACTCAGAGAAATCTAAGGCAGTGCAAATGGTAGCTGGGAACTAAAAAAAAAATCAGCCATGGTTTCTTCTTTAACAGCCAGCCAGGTTATGTCCCCCATGTGCTAAATTGCTGAACGTATGCCATGCTGGGGAAAAGATCGCTTCCATCTTGCCCTGTGTTTGGTGTCTTAATCGCTGTTGGACTGGGGCTGTTTCCCTTTGTTTAAATATAAATGGCTCCATAAGCTTTCAATCAGACACGGGTCACCATGCAGCTAAGCGGCCTGTCATTAAAATTATTTGGACGGGAGCCAGGGGAAAGCTTATCAGAACCAGCCCCCACCACCACACACACACACCACCCGCTGCTTCCTGCAGCTCTGTCATGTTTATGCATCTCCTAGGGGGGAAAAACAACTGATTAAGTTCGAATTTGACCTTATCGCATCTGGAGGGGGCTATTAAGGTGTCAATCAAGGGCCTTGGGATAGAAAGGTTTTTTTTCTCCTCTTTAATAACACTTAGCGACGGCTCTGTATCAAGGGCCCAGGTTGCACGCAGAAGCCTGTGCAGGCTTCGCATTCTCAGAGCTAAGTGACTGCTTGTTTCTGAAAGGGCTTTGACTAACCCACTTGATGCCGAATTGCCTTTTTCCTGGTGGAGAACAAGAGCAGAGCATAACAGATCAGCCAAACTGCCGGTGAAACCCAGAAGGCGATCCCTTCTTTCGGGCACGAGCCGGCTTTTCATTCTGAGTAAGTGCCATGTGGAGTAATGTATTGAATTTATGGCAGACAGCTACTGGTACTTCTATGATTCCTATTAACATAGTATTTGAGTCTCACAATCTTTAAGGTATTGATCCTTGCAACACCCCTTCAGGTTTCCAGCCCCCAGGATTGCCCTGGAGTCTGCAGGAATTAAAGATTGATTACCCCTTAATTACAGATTATGTCACGGGATGAAACCTCCAGGAATTACCCCTGCAAAGCAAAGCAGTGCTGCACGCCCGATTTTGCACGAAAAGGCTAAATTATTTGCCCCTAAAAGTCTCCAAACACAGACTAACATCATCACAGAGACTCAGCCTTCCTGCCTCTCTTTCCATCATCTCAGAATTTCATCCTTCACTCGCTCCATCACATCACCTCTGGTCTAGGGACGTGTCCAGGTTAGAGCTGCTTGAAAAATGATGATTATTTTTCTTGGTAAATTTCAGGGAGAGGAAATGGATTTATTTAGGAATTTCTGGTGAACATTTTTCAACCCAACACCAAAAATGTGGTACTGAAAATTATGCCTGGAAACCAAATTATTTGGCTGAAAACTTATCAGTCTTTGGTCTAGCTGTTTTGTTTTTATTTGAAAAATCACAACATTGGATTGGAAGCTTCTTGGGACAGGGATCAGCTTTTTGTCGTATGTTTGTACAGGACCTACCACAACAGGGTCCCAGGCCCTGTCTGATACTCAATAATGGAATTTTGCCACCATTTTTTTTTTCATTTCACTCACGAAGTCATTTTTTTCCAGCAGAAAAGGTCTTATAAAAAAGAAATTCTGACCCAGCTCTTGTCTAGATTAGGAAAGTTGCCTTGATGTGAACAAAGCTGCGCCTGGGCAAACCCTGAATGCAGAGAAATATAAACTAATTTAACCTTTGTTTAAGTTGGTTTTAATATAATTTGGTGCAAGCCTGGTGTGACTTTTCTCATCTAAACCAGACTTTGGACAGCTGGCATCCTTCCCCCTTCACTGAGGCTGAACTATTGCACTGACTGATGAGAGGAAATGTGTATCTCCCTGATTTCAGGGGCACTGTGGAATTTGGGGGAAATCGGGCCAGATCCACACCTGATGTAAACTGGCCTGGCTGCATTGAAGTCAACGGGGCTATGCTGTTGTGCACCAGCTGAGGGGTATGGCCCTGGGGCTCCGTTTTCACCTGGGCAAAGTGGTGAAAAACGCTGCCAAGCCAGAGTTCTCTGCTCACACCAGGGGGGGATGTTTTACACCCTCTTTGCCCGCATTGTGCCCTGGGGTAAACAACGGCAGAAGACGCAGGGCTATGGCGAATCAGACACCACAAGCATTTCCAGACCGACACGGAGCGCCGTCTTTCTGCTTAATTTAGAGTCTGTCCACACTGCAAAAAAGAAGCGCTCTCAACTGAGGTTCAAATAGCAGTGAGGACACAGCAACCTGGATTTGCAGGGTGAATTCAAGCCGATATGGACACGTGCACCGTGCAGTATAAATTCTCCTTTTGCTTAACCCACCGTTTTCTCCATTGGCTCCAGCAGTGTTATTCTGCAGTAACTGTCAACAGAATTTGGCACAATGTTCAATTTACAAGACTCTCTTAGCTACCAATGAACGATTTCCATAGGAGACCATCTGCTTGCAACCTGGGCTGCGTCTGGCTTAATAGGGCTGTTTTTCCTGGCCAGGATCTCTTGGCTTGTTGACTCACACTGGAGGTTGCACAGGCCACTGAGGCATGCGGCAGGAATTCCCTTCCCAATGTCCATCTGTCTCCTCCCACTCCAGCTCAGCCTTCTCTGCTTAAATTCTTCATTCCTGTCTCTGAGGTTGATCTTTTTATATCCCAGAATGAGGGTGACCATTGACATGAGTGATGATATCATTTGATATAGCAAGGGTAAGAAACTAATTAAAATCCAGCCTTGATGGTTTCATTAGACTGCTGAAAGATCTGGCAGTCTGGACGTATTTATGGGAGTTTTAAAGGAATTTTAGTAAATTTTAGTGCTGGACGAAAGGCTCTGGACGTTCACAGGTTGGGAGCGTGAAGTACTCTGTATCCACAAATCAATTATGATGGGGGGCGAGGCAGATCTACCTAAACCTATGCAACATGCTGCCAAAGGGCTTGAGTGTGGTGTGCAGGGACACCCACCCTGCTGTAGCTCTGAAAGGGGGGTTACCAAATCAGGGATACCCGCAGAGGCAAACTGATTGAATTGTGCCCATAGAGAGGTTGCTCCAGTTTAATTAAATCAGTTCAAAAGCCAATTTAAGATAAACTAGGCTTCAGTGCCTTGATTTCAGTACTGTAAGAAGGATGGCAGAACCATGAAAAGAAAAATCCAGGCCAGGATTAAGATTGTATATTCTTTGGGGGCAGGGCCATCTCTTTTGTTCTCCCCTGCATTTATTTTCCTCCCATTCATCTGTACTTCTCCATCTTCAAGAGTCTGACGAAGTGGGATTTTCTCCCAGGAAAGCTCACGTGATAAATAAATGTGTTAGTCTTTAAAAGTGCCTCTAGATTTCTTGTCTCTCTTGTTCTGTGATTGTACAGCATATCGGGCATTTGGGTGCTGGGCCATAAGTAGGATTCCTAGGTGCTGCCCCTATACAAGCAATAAATAATAATAAGAGAGGGTTCAGGACAGACTTGGTCTCTCTAATGATCCCAAATCTAGCAACAACTACTTTTCCCCCCACTTGGCCCTGCTGAATTCTTCCTGCTTTTTCAAAGTATTTTACTCTGCAGGGACCAGATACAGACTCGCCTCCTTTCCCGGCTCAGCACCAGCCTCCTTCTCATTCCACACTGCAATGAGTGAGCACACAGGCTTGGTCTCCTGGTGCCTCAGTTTCCCACCTATAAAATGGGGATAATAGCACCGTGCTGCCTCACAGGGGTGTTGTCACAGGATAAATGCATTAAAGATCGCGTGGCCCTCGGTTTATCACAGTACTGGTGGCCGTGAAACTTCCTAAACTAGATGGATAAAATCCCCCCTCATGGAGGAGAAGGGGTAATTGAAGAGGAGCTAGCTATGCCGTCTGACAGCTTCCTGTTGCCAAGGGAACTCTCAGCTGGCCTGAGTGGCACTGGGGGTGGAAAAGCAGGATTCTGGTCTTAATCTCTGCTTCTGCACGAAAGTCCAATGAGATGGACTGTCACTAGCGAGATACGCTGCCTGCTTTTCACAGCGTGTGATCATCCGTAGAGCCCTGCAAATCCGCAGATATCTGCAATATATCCACAGCTGCATCTGCGATGCGGATAGCCACGGACCATTTCTTGCAGATGAAGATCGGATGCGGATCCACATATTTGTAGCCACGCAGGGCTCTAATTATCTGCCCTTTGCATGGATCTTTAGAACTGACTGAAAACCCCAATATTCTTCTACCTCATCCTTCCCCACCCCAGCCATGAAAGAATTTTCAATGACGACATTCACTATTTTGCAAGAGTTTCAGCTGTCCCCACTAATTTGGGTTGTTTCACACAGTTTGAGTTGAATGGTTATTTTCACATTTAGGACACAGCATCAATGATTTGGAAGCCGCATCCACCTTCACAGCAAAATGGACCTGAGTTTGCTCCCAAACTGACCCATTTTCACTGAAAAATGGGGCCTTTTTGCTTGGAAAAAAATGTGCATGTCCCAAGGAGTGTGGCTGTCTGCAAAAATGGGCCCCATTTTTGAGTATGCAACAAAATGAGAAGCATTGCATTTCAAGTCATTTCGCATTTCACGCTGAATATTTTGCGCTTCTCTAGTTCCTTGGCTCCTGTTGCCTGCTGAGTTTGCGTCTCTCTTGTACAGCTAACTTTGCATCTGAGTGCACCTCAGGACTAGCCCTGGTTTGATCTTTTTGTCTTCTTTTCCCACTCCGCCCTGATCCAGCGCTTAGTCACATGCTTAATACTAAGCATATGAGCTGCCCGTTGATTTAGGAGAGTTAGTGGGGATTAGAACAGGCCGCATCATTTGAGCACTTGGAAGCAGGAACTCCTGAATCCTCATCGGAGTTTGTGACTTCATAGGCAACATTATTATACTATTATTATTATTGTGGTAAAGCTTAGGAGTGTCAAAGGACCCCGAGGTGCTAAGCACTATGCAACCCCAAAATAAAAAGATAGGAATTTGCAATCGAAGTGTAAAACGAGAAAAAACAGCTAGATATAAATAGCCAGAGGGGCAGCAGAAGGAAACAATGGGACGGTAGTCATCCATGTGATAGGCAGTGGTCTCAGAGTATCACCAATCCGCTGTACTTAGCGATGTGTAAAATGGGGACCGTACTTGCCCACCTCCCACGGCAGTTGTGGGAATTAATTAATGTTTGTGACCTGCTTTGAGCTGATGCAGTGTATAAACATTTTAGTACTAATCTGCCTACTGATGGGTGGTGGCCTTTGTCAGCTATCCTTGTGGCACTATGCCAGGGCTTGACAAAATTGGCTCCCAGGTAGACGCCAGCAGTTTCATTTTTGGTCACCAGAGGTGCTCCTCCACTGCATTTCCTCAGTTGAGCTAGGAGCTAGGCTACAAACCCCGATTGCCATGGTGACCTGACACCTGGGGTTTGTCGAACCCTACTGTATGCTGACACAGTGTTTTATTTCGCATTGCCTTCCTTTCGGGTGCCTTCTAGCCCCATGCTGCAGAAAATCAGTGCAAAGAGCACTACGCTGTAAACCTGCACAATGCACTACACCTCCCCCATGTTAGGGGTATCACAATACACCGTCCTCTTGTGATTTGCTACAACCTGTTTGCCTGAGCGATTGCCTATGGCTTACACTCAGAGCCTCAGTGATTTGTCTCCTTGCAGCCTGCTATGCATCAGTATAATCTGCTTCCCAGCACTGTGGGCCCAGCTCATTGTCCCGAGTGATGGCCCCTGAAGCCAGCTAGGTTGGGCACCTCTACATCCCTCCAAGTGCATGGAAAATTCCAGGGTAGATTAGAGGGAGTTGTGGATAGGAGTGTGGACTGGACATGGGTGAAGGCTCCTATGGGAAAGGCCACATTAAGAATAGGAGAGGCCCAAGCTGTGTTTCTTTTGACCTGGCAATGGTACTTGGATGAATCTGGCCACTTCTCCCTGGCTCTGTGCTCGTCCCCAGCAGATCCTGCTTCCCAGCCTCTATTTCACGCTGCAGCCTGCTGCTCTGAGCTCCCGCACATCACTGGATCTTGCATCCTTGCTCCCCACAGCTTATTTGACCCGAAGCTGCTCTTTTGCACTCATCTGTCATCATTTTTTTTCAATTAAAGGTGTGTTTTTATGGCATCTCTTATCTTTCTTCATAGCATTAATATTTATGCTGCCATAGATTCTAGCTCAGTGATTTTCAAACTTCTTTCCTTGGGACCCAGGTGAAAAAAATCATTTATGCCCACGACCTGACAATTACATCTTCCAGCAATGCATCCCAGTCTTTTGGCGGTGGCAGCAGGGGGTGCCGTGACCCAATATCTGAGGGTCTGCGACCCTATACTGGGTCCCAACCCATGGTTTGAAAACCACTGATCCAGTGTCTTTGCACTGTGACTGGGAATTATTTTTGTGGTTCGCTGAAGTTTCCTTTTTCCAGACCTCTGTTTGCCCTCCATTCACACTTCTACTCATTCGGAGATAGGCTAACCACAACCATTTATCGGACCCTGCCCCCATCTGAAACTGCAAGGTTGGGCCCTAGTTCGGCCTTGCATCCAGTTTGCCAGTGGCTTGGATGTTGCCCAAACAAAACAACAATGTCAGTTTTGTTTGATTGAAAGAGCACTCAAAATCCTTACCCGTTACCAAGGCTCCATCATACTGGGTGTTGTGCAAATACACTGTAAAAGGCAGCCATTGTCCTAAAGACCTTAAAAGTTAAATAAATAAGTCCGCTAACAGGGAAACAAACTCAAGCTGGTCAAATGACTTAGCCAAGGTCGCAGCACACCTCAGTGGCAGAGTCAGTCTTCTGAATCCAAGCCATTGCTGTACCGCCTAGATCACACTGTCCCCTTCCAGCTTGCTTCCACCTCTTTGGAGTGAGGTTATCGTCTGTGTCGTCTTCTACTCACCCTGCATTCTGCCCCTTTGCTGCACTTAGATTCCAGCATCAGGAAACGGGGGATGCTAGGAAGAGCATGAATATATCATGAACTTGTAGCTGAGTGTTTGAAAACATCAGCAGCAGGAGAAGATGTTCCTGGAGCTGGGAGAGAGATTTTCCTACTGGCCACCTTCTGTTCTTTGGTGTACGGCGTCCCTCTCCCTGACACATGGCATCAATCAGTCGTAGGCTGAGCTGTCAATCAATATTACTCTTCTGAATGCCCGGCCTGTGACACTCAAGGATTCTGGGATCAGAGAAGTTGTTTTTTGTGGTCTATGTGTCTTGTTTACCCCTCAGGCTACATAACACAACAGCCTCTTGTGACATATTTTGAGGAAGGAATTAACGTGTTCTACCTGTCTGGGACCTGCGTGCATGTTCTTGTCCTATGCAATATGTGTGGGATAACATTGGTCCAAGAAACAGTTCGCTTTCCATCTTTCTACAGCATTTGACATCGTGAGTCTATGCTGGATGAGGGACTAGCTTTTGGTAAGGGCTGTGGGAAGGGAAATTGTGTAGCAGAGGTAAAGGCCCTGGTTCATTCCCCTACTGTCAAAAAGAATTGGGTTCAAAGCCTCCTGAGCTCCCCCGTCGATTGTAAGAATAGTGATTTCACTGTTAATACTTTACCAAATACAAATTGGGAAACTGAGGCATGGGGCGAGGAAGTGACCTGTCCTGTGACCTCACACAGTAAGCCAGGATTAGAACACAGGAGTTCTGGGCTCTAATTACTACCACCCCGTCTCTGACTGGGTAGAAATGTTGGAGTCTCTAGTCCCACCGCATGAAGATGCCACACTTTTATCAGTCTTTGTTTGGGAAAGGAAGAGGGCTGGAATGGCAGGGGGAGGTGCCGGACTGCGGCATGCTGGGCAAACTGGGCATGTGGAGAAAAGGTCAGTGCTAGTTCAACTACTCGATGGCTTCTTCCATTTCCAGTGTGAGTTCTGTTCCCGAAATGCCCCCCAAGCCACTCATAGGAAAACCTCATTTGGCAGCTGCAAATGCATTTCTAGTCATTGGCTTCTCGGAGGAAACGCCTTGTGCTAGATGTGGGGCCAAGCTCATCCCAGGCCTAACTCCAGTGGTGTTTCCCCTGGGACCGCCAGCTAATTGTAGCAATGCCCCTGACTTTGGGCAGAAGGACTTGGCATCCCACAGCTACGTACAGGGCACCCTGCTCACCGGCTGGCTGTCATCAGAGCTGAGTGGTGCTGTCTCGGTGTCAGCCTGGCCACCGGCCAACATTGGATTTCCAATTAGTAGCCTAGACTATGATAAGAGGAGACTGAAGTCCTAGCTGAAGGTCAGGGAGCTTCAGACTTGGTGAGGCAGATTTACGGCTGGCCTCGCTCCAGCAATGTCGCTGGAGGCTCACAAGGGTGGAATTTGGCCCAGAACATATAACTCTTGCTCTCAAAGAGCTGCCAGGATGCCCTGTTCTCTAGTGTCGTGGTAGCATCTGGGCTCCATGGCAGTGGGTCTCCAGAGAGAGAGAGCTCCCACGGATCTGTGAAGAAGCTGACAGCTGTGGGGAGCACAGAAGAGCAGGGGCACCCTGAGTTAATGAAAGCCTGTGTCTGTGTGTGTGTCACTCAGCTATGACAGGGATGAGGGCCATGAGCCCTCAGGGAGACAGCTAAGGCCCAGCAGGAGCTGCCTTTTTCCCCCAGCTGGGGACAAGATCTTCGCTCTGGGCTTGTTGCGTCTTGAGTTAGGTGTTGTCCTCCAGCCAGTCATGGGCTTCCTTTTATTGGAGGGGACGGAAGACAGGGCTTGGGGCTGAGTGGTCCTTCTTGCACTAAGGGCTGCAATGTGCCAGTCGCCTGCTGCTCCCGTGCCAGACGCCGACCTGGGTTTGCTGCGGCACAAGTGCCCAGCCCCGCACTTGGTGTTTACGTCGCCAAATCCTGTCTGACACTGTGGCCGAATGCTGGGCTGAGGGGTGCAGTGGAGGGTGTTGGATGGGAATAGTGACAAGACACGGACTCTTATTATTGGTTTGTAGCTTGAAACATTTCCCAGTCGCTGCTTGAACAAAGGCTAGGAATTTGAGGGGATGGGGGGGTGGTATTTTATTTATAACAGCCCATTCACTTGATTTAGAGCAGTAAAAGATCTGCCTGAAACAGTGCTGGAGGGTAGGGACAAAGAAAGGTATCCCTGGGAATGGATGGCCTGAGAAAGCAAGAAAGAGTGTGTGTGTATGAGAGAGAGAGAGAGTGAGCATGGACCACCAGCTTAATCGGAAAACAGTGCAAAGAGCTATGCCCCGGCCATGCGCATGCTAGCCAGTCATCCTTACAGCCATTGAGAAAAAGTTGATTTCTGAGAAATTTCCCACTGAAAGAAACATTTTTTCCTGGAACAGGAGCTATTGCCAGACATTCTTGAAGTTGGGGTTTTCTGTCTCAGCCTCACAACACCCCCAGGGGGCCTCTGAAAATGTCAAATCTAATCCAGAGACAGAGTGGGGTTTAAACCCAGCTCGGTGTCCCAATAACCCAACAGGCTGCTCCTCTGGATCAGGGTGCAGCTTCTTGGGGAGATGTGATCACCTTATCAATATTCCTCATCAAAAATTTGCACATAAAAATCAATTAAGTCCCACTGTTGTTGATTGTATATCAACTATTTACATAATTAATTATTATATCCTTAATGAATTATATGAAGGAGAGCTGGCTGGCAAAATATATCTATATTCACAGCATCATCAATTATTCTGAAGGGAAGGCAATTATACTAAATCTTCCTTCCACCTACCTCTCCTGTCAAGGGAAATATTTTCCCCGATTCAGAGCCCTGGAATTTTGCCTCCAACATTACATTACTAAATTGCTTAAGCAGCATTTTAAATAACAAAAAGGGATATCATTTAATTTTTCTGAAACATGAAAATCAATAAACTGTCCTTCAGCGTCTCTGAGTGATTGGCTAGGGCTGTCTCTTTCGGAGCTAATCCAATTTCCACTTCTATTCAAAGCAGCGGAGGCTTCAGAAATAATCAGGCTGATTTTTAAGAGCTCATCTGGGCCCCCAGCTAGGAATTCCTTTTATTGGATTAGATACCTTGTCCTTTTAGAAAGGGAGATGTATTCCTTTCATTATATGGAGACAGCGCCTAATCAATAATCGTTGCTCATATTTATGGTTGGATTGTTGGGTACTGCATGTAATTTACAGAGATATGGAGCCCAATTACTAGATGAGGGCCCATTCTGTTGGGAAAGCATCCCTTGCCGGTGAGATGCCTGTCTAAACTACAGTGGCCACGTCCATTGAATAGCAGCCGTGCCCAGTTCGGTGTGGCTAGAGGGCAGGGCAAAGAAAAGGAGAGGTGGCACCCAATGATTTTCGATGTGATTTGGGCTCGTTCTCTGGTATGTAGGCATTTCGTGTGAAGCACGCCTGCTTTTTCGCCCTCCTGTAAATGACTGGTGCACCCACAGGGACAAGAGGTGAAGAGAACTTCATCCTCCATTGCCCTTCTGCAAACAGCCTGGGGCAGCATGTTTCCAAGCCTGAGTCGACAGACGCAGGCTCGTGCTACCACGCTAAAAATAGCTGTGTGGGCAGCTCTTTGAAGCCGTTGTTCAGGCTGGCCTCAGGCTCTGTAGCCCACCCTGCTTCCCAAGTGCCAAAGTCGGAGCTGCTATGTCGACTCAGCAGGGCTGGAGTCTGTCAACCTCCTGGGCTCAGAAACTTGCTACCCCAGCCGGTGCAGACGTCCCTCGTGTGTCTAATGAGGGCAGTGATGCTTCGTTTATTGGTCTCTTCTATTTACATTTGTCCTTTTTGGAACAGGGCTTGGCTCTTTCATGTGTCTGTGCAGCACCTGGCGTAACCAGGGCCTGGCTCTCAGCTGGGGCCTCTATCAGCTACCGTAATAATAATCTGTCTAATCCAGCAGTGCCTAGCTGTCCCAAACGGGATCGGAGCCCCATTGTGTGAGGCTGTGCCCTACGGATTTCATTGTCACATATAAAGATCAGCCCTCCTGTTCCTGGGATGAATTCCACTCCCATTTATTTCTTAGACTTGCTGCTGAGCTCGTGTGCCCCCAGCTGTTCACCCTCGAATGGGTTGTGTGTAACTAAGAGAGATGGGCACATTGGCACCACCCCCAATCATCCTCTTCAGCTTCCCGTTGTTGCTGTCAAATCAGGAGGAAGCAAAATTATTACCACGGAGGCGACAAGCTCTGATTTTTACCCCTATTCCGCACCACTCATCCAGCGCCAATGGAAAGTGGTGGAAAGATGCACAGGCCGTGATTGAGGTCTGAGATCACCAATAACGCCACTGAAATCAAAGGAGGTTGACTTAATCGAACTGAGGCAAGGGAGAGTGGTGGCCCAGTGGGTAGGCTGACAGGCCAGGACGTTGACGACCTGGGTATAAACCCCAGCTTGGCCACAGAAGGCCTGTCTGACACTGGGTAAGTCATTTAGTCTTTCTGTGCTTCAGCTCCCTAACATGGGGAAAATAGCATGCCTTTGACTTGCAGGGCTGTTGTGAAGATAAATACATTAAAGCAAGGCTTGACACCAGGTCATCATGGTGACAAGGGTTTGTAGCCTGGCTCTTAGCTCTGCTGCAGAAATGCTGTGGAGGAGCACCCTCTGTTGACCAAAAATAAAATTGCTGGTGCCTACCTGGGAGCCAATTTTGTCAAGCCCTGCATTAAAGGCTGTGAGATGCCTAGATACTACAGTAATGGGGGCATCATATAAGTGCCAGAGGCTATGTCTACACTTGAAAAGTTAGGTCAACTTTATGAAGTCGACTTAATAAGGTCGACTTTAAGTTGACTTAAAGTAGACCTTATTAAGTCAACTTAGCAAAAGTCGACAACTTTTCAAGAGTAGACGTGGCCCCTTTTCTACCTTATTAAGTTGACTTAACATTTTAAGTCGACTTAAAAAGGTTCATCTAGGCACTACTCCACATCTCCACTGGCTTCAGTCGACTTAATAAAGTTGACTTAAGCGTTAGTTTGAATTAAAACGAGGTGTTATTAATTCGAGATAACTTTTCCTTAATTCAATTTAAGGAGCAGCTTAAAGCGAATTAAGGAAAGGCCAGTGTAGGTGTGGAGTAAAGTAAGTCGACCTAAGCCTCCTTAAGTCAACTTAATTTGTAAGTGTAGATGCACCCATAGATAGATAGATCCTCAGGGAAAAGTCCTACAGAATCGAACAGGCAAGGATAACCTTGGTGTAGGTTTTGTGAACCATTCTATAGAACCAAATAAAGCCGTATGGCTCTGCTACAGAACATAAAAAAGTAAATAAATAAATCAAATCAAAACCAAAGATACAAAAAGGATCACATTCTTCATTTAATTCCATAGGTTTTTAGAGTCATTCCTGTAGTATTCCACTGGTTTCTTCTCATTATATTCTTCTGTCCATGGACATATTACATTTAGAAAATTCCCTTCAAAAGCCCCACGTGAGGTGGTTAAGTATAATTATCCCCATTTTGCAGATGAGGAGACTGAGGTAAAGAAAGGGGAAGTGACTTGCCCAGGGTCACAGGAAATAAGGTGGTGCTACAGCAGGAAATAGATGGGAAGTCTTCTGTTTCCCGGACCATGCCTCCCCTCTAGAGAAGGAAATTTCTCCCTCTGTCTATGCATCTGGGTATTTTTATATGAGCATTCATTTACTTCGGCCTCAGACACAACAGAGCAAATTCCAGCCTCAGCCAAGCCACCATCAAACAATGCACAGTTTGAAACATTTTCTCCCTCCTTCAAGATCGTTGCAGCAGCTGTTGATCACATTAAGTTGTAAGTGTGCTGTCTCCATGGAGACTGCAGTCTCCCTGGGTTTCCAGTTACTGTATGTGGTTTCTGACTGAAAGCCGAGTCACCCAATGAGTCAATTTCTATTCCATGTAATGAAAGGACAAGGATGTCACTGGGCTTTTTGCTAGATGTGTTGGATCTGCAGCTAGATTTATATTTATGCTTCCTTAAAGGGACGTTGTCAAGGCAATTGATGTCCCAAGATGATTGAGGTTTTGTCCAGGTTTTGCAAAGATCAGTAGCCATCTTTCTTTCTTGAGTAGACATGTTTCTATGATTTCTTTCTTTCTCTTTTACTGCTGATTTTTTAAAAAAAGAATTCCTAAGAGAGAGAAACAAACAAGGAGTCCTGTGGCACTTTTAAAGGCTAACATATTTATTTATTGCATGAGCTTTTGTGGGAGAAAATCCCACTTCGACAGATGCTCCTCATCTTCAAAGCATCTGGCCAAGTGGGATTTTCTGCCACGAAAGCTCATTCGATAAATAAATTTGTTAGTCTTTAAAAGTGCCACAGGACTCCTTGTTTGTTTGACTGACCTAGATTAACACAGCCCCCTTTGGAACTAAGGGAGAGAGTTTGTATTTAAATACCCCCCTATGTTTGTAACCCAGACATTGCCCTCACGTGCACGCGCGCACGCACACATCCACATCCTTTTCACTCTCCAAGTAATGTGCAAAGAAAGCGAGAGAGAGAGTAAACAGTGAAAAATAAATAATTTAAAACTCTTCCCTGTTTTTAATCACCCTGGGTCCTGCTACAACAAAGGTAAGGAAATTATTTTTCTAAAATAGATTGGATTTTAATTGGCGAGTATCCCATTGGCGTGTATGACAGCAGTAACAGCGGAGCGCATTTTCCCCTCTTGATGTAAAGTTACAATTAGATTGGCCTGCAATATTCATTTGTAAGAAGATTGGAAGCTCCAGAACTCTGTCATTTAAATGAACATTTATTTAAAATCTTATAATGAAAAAAAAAATCATAAAACCAGACTTCAAATCCTTCTAAAGGCAAAGTGAACTCCCAAACAGATAATGGCAAGAAGTGAGAGCTCCTATTGTTAATACAGTTAGAAAAGCAATAAGGAAATGTATAATTTCTTCCTTTCCTCCCAACTTAGGATAGTGATAACAAGTTACAAAACCCTCTGGATCTACAACACGTGCGGCTTTCATTGCCTCTACCTATATTCAAAAGGCATGGCATGGGGATCTGAACATGATGGAAGGTGAATGTTTTGTAAGCAGAATATTGCTGCCTCCATGTAATCCTGCTTCAAAACAGTTTGTTGTTTTTCTCTTTTCCCTCTTTCCAAGCAGATCGTTTCGTGCCGTCCCCACGCGCATTTCCCTTGCAAACGGGCGGGCGCCGCTTTCAGAGTGCCTTGTGCACATCTGCCCATGTACTCTACGGAATCTGTACTGGAAGCCAAAAGCTTGCCCCTCCCTCTGTCCCTGAATAGCACTACTAAACAGCTGCAAAACGTGGCGTCACTGACTCACCAAAGACACAGTGCTGACCTTTTGGGGGCAACAAGGACATCCCCTGCTTGACGATAATATCGGCCATGGAAAAGTTCAGCTCTGTAGGTAAGGCAGGCAATGGCAACGAGTGACGTTTGCCGTTCCCATATGAAGCCATGCGGCATGTGTGTCATTTTCATGGCTCCGTATGGCCACAGCAATCAAACGTGGGCGATCGCCCCTTTCCAAAGAGAGAAATTTACCTGCCCATCTGGGAGGGAGAGAGCTAAAGCGAATCTAACTGTAACACTCACTACTGTGCTGCTCGGCAAGGAAGAAGACTCTACATTGTACACATGGGGAAACTGAGGCACAGAGCGAGGACGTGGCTTGGTGAGGGTCACGCAGCAGTGGAGTGGAATGGTCAGGCCGTTATACTCTCAGGACAGTGGCCTCTCTCTACTGTCTACTGCAAGTGGTTTGCTGTTCCCTAGTATAATATGTTGTCTGGGGTCTGATCTACACTACAGAGCTAGGTCAGTCCCAGGCAGTTTATGTCGATCTAATTACGGAAGGATCTACACTTAAATTTTGTTCCCACCCACATAACTGCCCTGCCATACCGACTTAATAAACCCACCTCCATGAGTGGCCTGGAGCCAAGGTCAATGGAGTTAGAGCAACACACTGTTAGTGTAGACACTGCTTTGCTCATGGTGACGGTTACTGGCTTCCAGGCGATTTCCCACGATGCCCAACCCTGACCGTTCAATCGAAACAAGTGCATCTGATGAGGACACACACCGCCGACACACGTAGACACACACAAGGAATGCTATTACTGCGGCGGCCGTATGCCGTCCTTGTTAGATTGTGGTTTCTCTTCTATCTAAAGGTTCCCTTTTCCTTCCATGACTCCGCAAACTGACACTAAGCCATTCCGATACTATAGTGATGTGCCTCACTCAAGACCCTAAGACAGATTGATGTAGAAACGAGGCATAGGATTTGGCAGTGGAAACGTCATTTCTTTGTTGACATCATTCCCCTAGTGGCACCTGTCAATGACATGTGAAGTAGAGCCATGAGCTATGCTGATCCTATAACTGAGTTGTGGGTCCCCTGCACCAGTTGTAATGAATGATCAGAACTTGTAGGGTAGTCTGGTTCTAGGTCTGGTTCTAGAAACACGACCATTGATAGCTTTTACAACCACTTTACTCGGGTGTAAACAGCTGCCCGAAGGCCAGTGTCTGGCCCTGAGGTTTAACCCCTTTGTGGAGACCCAGAACTGAATTCTCATGTAGATGAGGCCCCTTTACATGGCTCTGGTAGCCTGAAAGGGACTGGTGACAGGTGTAAATGAATTGATGCCCTCTTCACAGGCTGGCAGAGTTTACTGGGGTTTCAGAGCAAATGACTGCCAGCCCTGCTATTTGGTTCCATCATTAGTTGCTTTTCCTCTCATTTACTCCAGCTTTATAATGGTGTTGCCCACAGACCCCAGGGCTACTCTTGTGTTCCCACCTTCCACATGCTGAGCAGGCTCTTTAGAGGTGTTTCTATACACAGACTTGTCAAAAGACCTTTGGGGCCCTGGTACGTTTTGTTTTCTTGGGCCCCATCCCTGTCTATTTCACTTTGTTTACCCAGATATTGTGAGGGTCTCCTTAGCTTGGGCCCCCCTGGGATGATTGTCCCTCCTTCTCCTCCCTCTCTTATCAGCCCTATCTACATGGCAGCTGCGAGTGAGTGCCCAGCCCAAGCTGGGCAGATAGACGTGCACTGACAGGGCTTGAGTTACCATGCTGCAAACTACACCGTGGCCATTATGGCTCCAGGGGAGACTCGGGAAAACCATCTGCACTGAGACTCAGGTGGACTTGAGAACCTGAAATGCACCATCCACCCTGCCATGCAGAACTGGCCTGTGGCTATTGGGGGCCCTAGGCAAAGGCCCATTGCGGGGCCCCTATAGGCCCATGAGGGCCCCCTATAGGCCTATGGAGCCCCGCTCCCCCTTGTCTCCACCCCCTCTTGTAGCCCCAGTCCCCCCCTCCAGCCCCAGTTCTCCCCCACGTGGCCCCAGCTCCCTGAGCCAGTTCCTCCTCCTGCTGCTGACTAAGGCGGATGCAGCTTTTGGGGTAGGGGAAGCGGGCGACAGGGCTCCTTATTGCTCGGTGTATGCCTGCTTCGCCTACCCCACAAGCCACCTCTGCTGCCATGTTTGAGCCCTGCTAATGCAAGTGTGTCTATGTGGGCTGGGAGGCTGGGGCCCAGGTGCTGCATAGACACACCTAAAGTGCTTAGCCGGAGCCCTGTCTTGGTTATAGCTAATGGGCAGGCAAGGCTAAAACCCGCAAGGATCAAGTGTGGCCTTTTGAAAGAAAGCGGGGAGGAGGACCCAGCCACACACAGACAAACTGCTCAGCTCCAAACTAAAGAGCGACTGGATTTAATCTGACAGGGCCTGGATGCTTCATTTGACACAGGCTGGCAGCAGCCTGGTGATTGGCAAGCATTTGGAATAATGGCTCTTCAGATTGTCATAACATTGCAAGATCATCTGCAGAGCAGCCCAGCCAGTGCAGAGTCTGTTAGCCTGTTCTGAAAGTGAAATGACTTTAGCTGATGAGAATTGTGAACTGTCTATCAACGGGAGAAGGGAAAAATAACACAAGGAACCAAAACAACATTCACCCGGTCAAACTTCTGAACGCCATTCATTATCAGACCTCAGTCGTCATCTTAATCTGATATGGCAGCCCCTGGACTGTGTGTTGTGTTAGTTTAGCTTCTCAAAGTTACAAATATTTGCCAAGGAGAAGAAAGCGGGAGGGAAAGAAGGAATGATTTAGGTTAAATAACAGATGCGTAGTGGTTGTATTCAACTGTCGACTGTGCCAAAGAAATCACCAAAGGAGCTCAGAGGAGTAGGGTGTGGACAAGAGGTAAAGCAGCAGTTTTCAACCACTGTGTCGTGACACAAAAGTGTGTCACGGCACAGCTGCTGAGTATGTTGCCACTACTCACCCTGCTGCCGAAAGAATCCCTGCCTCCTGGGAGGTTCAGTTTCTGGCGGCACAGAGCCTCTTCCTGTGGGAAAGGTGAGTCACAGTGGAAGGGTGGTGAGCTCACTGATGCCACTGTGAGTGTTGTCGTTGTGGACTTTTTCCAGTGGCTGCAGCTTTTTTCAGTGGTGGGGGGTGATCTCTTCTTGATGTGCCGTTGAAAGTGCCTCCTGCCAAAGATTTTTACAGCGGTGGTGGGGAGCCACCTGTGTTCTCTGTGCACTAGCTGAATGAGCAGGCGGTGGCAGTTTCTTTTGATGGAGGGGGGCTTCTGTGTCATGAATGGTTGGCCATGGTGCCAGCTGTGTCACAACATAGAGAAGGTTGAGAACCCCTGATGTAGAGGCTGGGACACTGAGCTAGGATTTAAGAGTGTGGTTTCAAGTCATTTCCTGTGAATTGTGGGTAAGACCACTAAATCAATCATTCACTGAATGTTCCCCATCTGCAAAATGGAGATTATGCATGCCTACCTCATGCGAAGATAAAATCCATTTATGGTTTTGAAGCGCTTCACCACTTAGACTAGAATCCCCTTAGGGCAGGAAGCCATCTTTTTGTTTGTGTTTGTACAGCACCTAGCACAACTGGATGCTGGTCCATAACAAGGCCTCATAAGTGCTATGTAATACCAATAATATTAATAATTAATACAATATTGTGAGCCACATAAGTACTTAGGGAGGGAGAGAATGGTGCATCAGTTTTGGCCAACTCCTGCTACCAGTTGCACCATGGGAAACTGTCTGCGATTCATTCCTCCACCTGTAAAATAGCACTGATGCTACTTACCTCCTTGGTAAAGTACTCTGCGATCTGTGGCTGGGGAAAGCGAAGGGGTTGTTATTAAGATCATACCGCTATGGCTAGGCTACGGCGGCTGACTTCTGCACCGTGCAGTTGTGGGCTAAAGTCATTACATTTGAGCGGCTGGACTTTAGCCGTTCAGCTCAGGAGCTGGGGCTGACATGCTGTCACGCTAGCCACCTCTTTTGGGTGGCCCCCAAATTTGAGGGGCCAGATTTCCAGGGCCCCTAAAAATAGAAAAATCCAGCGGAACACATGTTCCACCCTGCCCTGACTGCTGGCAGGTCCTACGCCCCCCCACCCCGTTGTTAATCACAATATTTATTGTGTTATGCGGTGTTTGCTAGTTTGTGACAATAATTGCCATAGACATAAACGCCATATAAAATTATAAATATTTGTATGGAGCGATAACCGATGCATGTGGTACTGAGAAGTGGTTGCAAATACCTACCTGGGTTGGGGCCCGCACATGCATGGAGGGGGCCCAGACAATACAGGAAGGGGGCCCGGAGATTAGGAGGGTTCCGGGGCCTATCAAATTATACTTTAACCACTGGTAGTCGCACTGTGTTTTGCTTGGCCCACCTAGGATTTGTTATTTTTTCCCTGCTTGGGCTGTGATGCTTAAGCAGCTGTTGTGGACTGAAGCTGTGTCCCACTTGAGCTCAGTTTGTTTTCCACACTGTATTTACATTGTCTGTTTCTCTCTGTTGATTTGGCGTGCGCTGGCTGGTTTAAAAGGTTGTGTCTGAGCCCCGGACTGCGTTCGGTTTGACGGTGGTCAGAGAAGATATTTCAAAATCAGCCCGTAATCGAGAACCTTCTACTTTAATCTGTGCTGCTTTGCCAACACACCATCCAGAAGTGCACCAGGGGCAGATGTGAATCTTTCCTGATAACTACATTTACCATAACAAGAAAAATTCAGGCTTTTTGGGATCTCTGTAATTTAGGATCTTGGCGTCATCCCCACATCTCATTGGAACAGGAGAAGAGAAAACTCTCCAAGAGCCAGTGGGCGAAAGAAAATCACCATATGAATGTATATAATGGGAAGTTTTTGCTACATACAATATCTTTTGTGATACCCCTCTCCACGCTATCGCTTCAATTTCTTCTCCAAACAGTCTTCTTCCAAGTGAATGGGTGTCAGTTGGAGGAATTTTCTAAAAATTGGCCCCTGTTACTTAAAGATAATTTTTTTTATTTTTTAAAGGGCAGCTGGCGAAACCTTCAGCCCAGTTGCTTCAACCGGCATCATCTGTTATTTCACATCCTTTTGCAAAATGTTCCATTTTATCTGTGTTAGAGACAGCTTTTCTCTGCTGGAAACATGCAAATATTGTTCCTTCATAAAGAAGCCACCAGATGGAAGCTTAATAACTGTAGCAATTGGTTTTCGTTGCCTGGAGTTGTGAAAAAACTTTGAAAATTCTTATTTATTCCTGACAGTTTGAATATGTTTCTTTGCACGGGCTTCGGGCAAGGACCCAAGTGGTTCTAACACGTAGGCTATTTTTCCACCCAGGGATCAAGACCAAATGATGCTCTAGTCTTTGGCTTTCTGTCTACAGCCCTTCCTGTGTGGAGGAAATTTACATGGCAAAATTACTTTACGTAGATTGTTTTTAGGGTGAACTATGGACGGGCACTTAATCTCTGTAAAGGTGCCAGGCAGCCTGCCCTTTTCTGTCTGCTGTTATTCTTCCACTGTTCAACATATAAATATATATACACACACTCACCAATATTTTTGTAACATAAGGCCTAATTTTTTCTACCCTCAGAAAAGCAGGAAAAAAAGAGACTTTATTGGAATTTTATAGAGAGGCTAAACAGTCATGCAGCTTTAAAGAACAAACAAACAAAAACCCCGAGGAAGGAAATGGACAGCAGAGTTCAAAGTACAAATGATAGCCTCAGACGTTCAAAACAATTTAAGCAGAGCAATACAGAACTCAGATGCAGCAGAAAAAATAAATTCGTCGTGGATCCATTTATAACAAGTCTTTGCAGTGTAGAGAGATAAAAGAAGACAGTGGGTTGCTTTCACACATTAACCCTAAACTTCCCTGCAGTAACCCTAGGCTTTTTAAAAATGTACTGTGCTTTGCTTTGTGCACCAGCATTTTCCTACAAGATTTTGACCGACCCTTTGCACAAAATTTGATCCACTGGGGCTGGCTGCTCTGGTGTTTTATCCCTTGTGGGTTCAATTCCCAGTTATTTACACCTGTGGAAAGTGCATGCAGCCTTGGTATAAAAAGCTGCAGAAACCTGCCTTGCCTCCAGTTTTTTTTTTTGAGGAATTCACACAAGCTCTCTGGACCTTAATTTCTCATCAGTAACAGGGAGATTGATTTCTCCTGTCTGTCTTGTCTACTGTAATCTCTTTGGAGTAGGAGTTGTCTCTCACTATGTATATGGGACAGCCCCTAGCACAAAGGAGTCATAATTTTGGCTGGACTTCTATTATAATAGAAATCGTCATAATTATATCAATAACTTTAACGCTCTTTGGATGTAAATGATGTTGTGAGGTACAAGCCAATGGAGATTCAGGCTGTTTGGTTCAATCTCTGTTGGAATCGCCTTAATTTAAAACCATTTTCTCTTTCCCCCCCCCCCCCCCCAGTCTCTCTGCACTATTTGGGTCCCGTGGGCCCTGGAAGAGTTGAAATACGCACCTCATTTTCGGTATGCTTGTTTATCAGTTTAGTTTTGTCACGTACACCAGCATATAATGGAAGGAACGCTGCTGAATTCACTGATCTGGTGTAAAAGAGATCCGAATCAGATGCATCCATTCAATAATTGCATATTGGGTTATAATCATTTTCAGTCAGATCAAATTTCCCTAACAATACCATAACTATTAATATGCATAGGACCCTCCTAGCTTCAGCTAACTCCCACGTTGCAGCTTTCTGTTTGAGTAGGAGTTATTGTCTTTCTCGAAATGCAGCAAGGACTGGTGAGTCTGTCGTCGGTTATAGGGGTCGCTGTTGAGAATTGCCCAGCTGGGAGGACCGTTGCAGTGAAATAGAGCCTTCTGTGAGATCAGACTCAGCCCAGGTTGGTAGTAAATACAAGGTGAAGGGAAACTGTGTTCTCGGTGCATTTCCTAGTGGAAACCTTTCCCTGTTGCAAAAGTAAAACCACAGTTGTTATCTGTAGTTTCAGCAGAAAGGCCAACAGCTGAGTGAATTCATGGAGAGCGAACTTCCCTGGTATTCAGAGAAATGTCTCTGTGTCCCAGGAATGGTCTGGTGGCAGGGCACTGTGACATACGTATGTGTATACTGCCCGCAAGTTAGGCGTTGGATGGCTAACTAGAAACCCACATGAGTCCATGAGCAGCAGTGTTGTCTAGTGGATAGTGCCCCATCTTGGGGCTCAGGAGACGTGGCTTCTACCACTGCTTGCTGCATGGCCTCATGCAAATCATGTCACCCGTTTGTGCCTCAGTTTCCCCATTTATAAAATGGGGATAATGACACTCGCCTATTTGTACAAGAGCTGGTAATCATTATTATTAGTGCATGAGTGTGAAAGCAGATACAGGTGAGTGGAGTAAAGAGAGTCCCATTGTAAGGGACACAATGGGTGTCCCGGAATAGGGCTGACTGAATTTTTCTGGGGACTCAAAGCCCAAGGATCCCTCTCTTTGCCCAGCAAGTACCATAAACTCATGACACTGCGTTAAGATCCCCCCTTAAGGGAAGAGACTCCTTCAGTTGGTTATAGATGTTGGTAATTTACATCCAGTATCTCCAGTTTCTGGCAGCTAAGTCTGGAGCCCCATGGGCTGGTCTGAAGTCAATGGGAGTCTATCCATTGACTCCAGGGGTCATTGGGGAGGCCTCTGTAGAAGAATAAAGTGACTCTTCTCCATATCTGTTGTTTTGATTCAAACAGTGTGGAACAATAGATGAGAAGGCGAGAATATTAAAAGAGGGGAAAATCACCTTTGATAATGAAACAAACAAGGAGTCCCGTGGCACTTTTAAAGACTAACAAATTTATTTGTTGCATGAGCTTTCGTGGGAGAAAATCCAACTTCATCCGACACCAGAAGATGGGGAACTTACAGAATGGGAGGAAAATAAATGCAGGGAAGTGTAAGTCATCGGATCAGGTCATATAATGAGTTAGCCATTCCAAGTCCCTAATCTGTTGGCATCAAATTTACATATGAACTCCAGCTCTGCAGTTTCGCGTTGAAGTCTGGTTTTAAAGATTTTTTGCCAAAGCATCGTAACTGTCATGTCTTTTACAGAATGTCCCGGGAGAATGAAGTGCTTGCTCCTCTACGGATTTTTGAATGTTACCGTTCCTGATATCTGATTTGTGTCCATTTGTTCTTTTGCACAGAGACAGTGCGGTTTGGCCAATGTGTATGGCAGATGGACACTGCTGGCACATGATGGCGTATATCACAATGGTGGATGAGCAGGGGAATGAGTCCCTGATGAAGTGTCTGATTTGGGGTCCTACGATGGCGTCACTTGAGTAGATATGCTCATCTATTGTTCCACGTGGTTTGAATCAAAACAATTTGTTTGGTTTGCTGAAAGAGACTGAACGGAGCTTGTGATTTACTCTTCTCCGCATCTATATATTCACCCAAGATACTACAGTTTCCATTACATGCATCTGACGAAGTGGGATTTCTCCCATGAAAGCTCATGCGATAAAGAAATTTGTTAGTCTTTAAAAGTGCCACAGGACTCCTTGTTTGTTTTGCTGAACTAGACTAACACAGCTGCCTCTCTGGAACTTGTCCATACCTGCAGGTGTTTGGGGCTGAGAAAAATGAATCTGGGATATTCCTGCTTACAGAACTTGGAACTGTTTGGAAGAACTAAAGCCACTGGAAACTCCGTTTATAATCTCAAATCCTCCTTTGGTCTTGGATGAGAAGCGAAAGAGAAAGGAATGGCGTGAGCACTGCTTGTATTAATTCACTAATCCCTGCTGCTTTCCAGAATTCCCACAGCAATTGCCAGACTGGAACAGACCAGTACTCCATCTAGCCCAGTATCCCTATCCCCAACAGTGGCAGCTGCTTCAGAGGAAAGGGCAAAAAATTCAACTGCTAGCAGTTATAAGCTGTTCACCTCCCTTGAGAAGTTTCCCCTGCCCATGATAATTGATTATTTGGTTTATGGCCTGAAAAATGAAATCAACAGCAACTGTAGGTGCCCCTCTGAAACAACCGGCCCTCGGTATTTTAGGAGAGCAGGATTAAAGGAAATGGCCAAATATTGCATGAAGGACCATCTGTTTTCACGGTGCTCCAACTGGAAATTAAGGAGGCCTGAAAATGATTGACAGGGGAAGCCCTAACCCCTTTCTGGAAAAGAAGAGCCTCTACCAACCATTGTCTGAATAATGTGGAGCCAAGACCCTTTCTCTGGAGCCTAATCGAGAAATAACAGAGGCGTGAGACGTCCTCCTGCTGCCAAATAATAATTAAATATTCCTAAAGAATAAACAGTTCCAGCATAGTGGGGGGCCGAGGGAGGAGGGGAAACTTTTAGCACTTGCATCTAACATGTTTTCCAGATGAATTTCTCAACGATCAGGTTCAATCTACTGTAAAAACTTCATAGGGAGAGAAACCCTCAGTGCATGAACCAAAAACAACAATCTGGGAAATGTATGCATTTTAGGGGGAAAAAAATGCGATTTCACCTTTGTGCTATCACTTTGCTTGTTTACAAGATATGCAAATTCCTTCATGTTTCTCCTCTGTAACAAGATGTCAGCCTTTGTTCGATTCAGAGAAGGGCTCTGTCACAGCCAAAAGACTGGGTTTTTAAGGTCTTTGACCAATATTGTCTCATTGTTCTGTTGCACTCCCCCATCTGTCCTTATCCATCTGTTGTCTCTTGTATTATACTTAGGGTATGACTACATATCCAGCTGAACGGGTGTGATTCCCAGCTTGAAGATACATTCCCACGCTAGATCTTATTAAGCTTGCATGCTAAAAACATAAGTGTAGCCAAGGTACCTTCTCCGACTATGTACTGAGCATCTTGGTTGGAGATATAGACGCGATGGCTAGCCCCTCGCATCGTTGCAACTATTTTTAGTGCTCTAACTCGGTCAGACCTAGCAGATTAATGTCTCCTTGAGCTGGAAATTACGTGCCCTTGGATTGTAACCTCTTTGGTGGCAGGGATCATCTGTTCCGTGTTTGTACAGCACCTAGCACAAGAGGGTTTACATCCATGATCGAAGATCCTAGGAACAGATGTTAAGTCTTTACTCAGAAATAGGTCATCCCGCACAAGAACATGGGAAATGCCAAATTGAATCAAATCTGAGGTCTATCTAGCCCAGTAGTCCAACTCTGACAGTGGCTGGCACCTGATGCTCCAGAGAAAGGGGGAAGACCCCAATAGTAGCAGATGGGAGATAATCTGCACCCCACATTAGGTCTCATCCTGATTTAGAATAGTGGAAGATCAGTTTAAGACTGAGTTTTAATATCCCTTCCAAATTTAGGATAATTCTGGATATTCCCATCATCCATACAAACATCCCAACTCCTTTTTGAGCCTTGTTAAATTCTTGCCCTTTGCAACCTCCTGCAGCAGTGAGTGCCACAGCGTCATTATATTCAAAAGTGTTTCCTGAGAGCAGCAGCCAAGATGTCACGTGCTCTGGCAAGATACAAATGTCGGTGGCTGTAAACTGAATGAACTCCAATTGACCGAGCCTTGGTGTGTAGACGCCGCCTTAATTAAACCAGTTCAACGGTGCATGCGGGCCAGGCTACATCGTCAGCTCTCCAAATCTGTATAGTGCATTGACCTCGGTGGAATTGTGTTGAGTCCCAGGAAGTGAAGAATACCATTTATTCGCCAAGTCCCGAATCTTGTGCAGCCATTTATATTAGTGCAAAGTGAGGGGAAAATGCGGCCTGCTCACGTCGATGACATTTTATCCTCGCTTTGTGCTGTGTGAATGATTAGCTAAGGTGCAGTGTAACAAAGAAGAAGGCCTGATATTCAATTCAAGCTCCAAGGGGAATCTTTAGGACTCCCACTGCAAACTGTATTAGCAAGGGCTCATCTGAAATCTGGCACTTTCGATGCTGCCTAGCTCCCTGCTGAGCTACTGGCTGAGTAGTGACCCAGCGGGAAAAGCGCGGCTGGCTGAATCACACGGGGGGGGGGGGTAAGTCACCCACTCAGGTAGTAATAGAAGCTGGGTGTTGTTTAAGTTGTGAGAGGTTCGAAACTGACTTTTGTCCAGCAGCTGAATGTAGCACAGAGTGGCTCTGAGTCCCTTCCCGCAGCAGACTTCATAAATCCTGGGCTTCTGTTATGGTGCAAGCCTGTGTCCTGGATCCCTCACATCCGTTCTAATCCCTCCTGATCCCTTTACGGTCATGTCAACCTGCCTCCCGTTGCCAGGGTAGCTCATGCTGCTGATGGGGACACAGCCCTCGCCATCAGGAGGGAACAGGAGGTCTGTCAGGAAGGGTCTTGCTGCCCCAACAGGGACATTGAGCTGAAGGCGATCTCCACCAGAGACTGCTGTTCCCAGAGGCAGGGAGCAAGCCACAGACGGATCCGCCCCTCGTTGCTCACGATGTCACTGGCTGGGGACTTCCCCAGGGATCTTAGCTCAAGCATGGCTTAGCAATGCAACCGCCCCAGGCCCTTGCGTCCAGAATTAGGGTTGGCTTGGAGTCTTTCTTTCTTCCTCCAGCACTAGAATGAATTCCCCACTGGCTGCGGAGTCGCAGGAGGCAGCTTGGTGCGTGGTGTAGCATAGTTAGCAGCTCGCTCTGGGACTGCCCCCCAGGTCAGGGCTTAAAGAAACCCTGCATGTTGGCACCAGGTAGCCCAGGCTGGGAGCCAGAGAGCTACAAGATCTGCTTGTGTCCAGCAGCCTTAGTGCAGAATTCCAGTTACAAGTGAATCTTGATTTCTCTGTATGTGGCACACCTCCCTTCTCCTTCATCCTGGACCCACCCTTGCCAGCTAGCATCCTCGGTGGGACTAATTCTCCCCTCCAAGGTCTACCCAATTGGGTTCCAAAATGTCCCCAGCACAAAAGAGGAACAAAAGTCTTGCCACAAGAGTCCTCTTTTGTTTTGCTGAACTAGACTAACGCGGCTACCTCTTTGGAACTTCCCGCCCCAGAGATTTTAAAACTTCCTTCAGGTTTGTGATGTCCAGTGTTGTTAGCGATACAAGTTAGAAGGGTCGGCATCTATTTCAGAAGCATGGGTCGCTGCTCCATGGTGAAGGTCACATCTAGAATGATTTAATCTCCATCGAGCCCTTTCGGGTTGTACCCTGAAGCTTGGATGCACTTTCACAAACCCCCTCTTTCACCAAGATATTTTCAGCTGCAGGGGCTGTTCCTCTGGACCCAGCTAAACAGCTTTTAAAAAAATCTCTGTTACTCAGACTCATCTTGGGTGATGCCTTCTGTGGTTCTTTCCCCTTTCTGGTAATCCCTTAAAACCATTGAACGTGTTTGGGCCACATTTCATAGTGCCAGGGATGTCCCTAAGAGAACAAGGGGCCATTCAATGGAAAGCTAGGGGAACAAATTCAGACAGCACTTAAATAGGTGTTTAGCAGATGCTGCAGCCCCTGTAACTTGAACACATGCCTGAAGTTAAACACCTGCTTTGAGTTTTGCTGAACTGGAAATACTTTTTCATATAATGCACAATTAGCCTGTGGAATTCACTGCCACAAGATTGTCTTGAGGACCAGAATTTAGCAGACTTTAAAGAAAAAGAATTAGACATTTATGTGGCTCATGAGAACATAAATCAGCGTTATAATAATAAGGAGGGTAAAACGTAAAGAGGAGTTTTAGGAAGGGTATACGCCTTCCTTCTTATCTGTTTATGCCTCCATATGACAGGCACAGCACAGGAATGTCCCAGGTACGTTTATATAATATATTCATTATTAGCACCTTGAGATCTCAACTGAATCAGCCCCTTCTTGTGATAGTTCCTGCGCAGACACACAGCAAACGACACGTCCTGCCCTCAAAGAACGTGCAGCAGCCAAAGGACGGGAGGGGAAAAAGCAGAAGCTCGCCTGAGGTCGCGCAGTGCGGAGTAAAACCCAGGTCATTGTGTACTAGCTCATGTTTCCTCTCAGTGGCACATAAGCACAGAAGAGGCAGCCATTCATCTCGGCATTCCCGTCTGCCGTGGGTCTTAATTCGGGCCTTCAAAGACATTTTAATGCAGTTTCCCTGTATTTACTCGCCTCCGAGAAAGAAAGTGTTTGCTGTTTGTTTAAGTGTCTTTATTAGACCCGAAACAAATCCTGCATCATTTAACTTTGCGGCTTTTGTTTCCGATATCAGTCTTGTTCTGCAAATCACAGACTCAAAACTGCATCTAACCCCTAATAAACAAGGAAACTGTTATTCGTCCACCTCCCTGCTTCCCCCCAGCTGCTGTTATCTCTGCGGGAAACTGGGAATTGGAGGCAAGAATGACCTAGTGATTGTCTAAATCAGCCTGGCTCTAATTTACTGGAATATGGTTTGAGCAGCTAATGTAGCACCTACTGCGAGGGAGATGGAGCTATTACCATGACTTCTGTGGGCTAGGAACATTCACTTAAATGGCATTGTCTGGCTGTAGCTCACTAGAGGAACTGTGGCACCACAGAGAGCAGTTAACCCTTGGAGTGGGAAATTAGGTCAGAAGAATTAAGCTCCCAACAGCAATTGGAAAAGTTAACTTTCCACAGAAAATCGAGCATCCTGTTTGCCTTTGTCAGTTCCCAGTCAGCCTCGCGCAGCAAACAGCAAAAGCGTTTATGGAACACACGCCGAAATGCACCCACAGAGCTCGCCTCGAAATCGCAAGATCTTCCCTAGTGTAGCACCGGCTAAGGCATTTGTCTGGGCTTCAAGCACAGAAGGGGGCTTGGACTCAGTTCCTGGCTATAGCCTTCCTGCGCGACCTCAGGCAAGTCACTTCATCTCTTTTCTCAGTTCCCTGCCTGTAAGATAAAATGAGGGCGTTAATCCGATTTACACTGTAAACGCTTTGAGGCAGAGAGTGATTATCATGTACAGCACCTAGCGCAACAGGGCACCAATATGTGTTGGGGGCCTCTCTATGCTTTAGTAATATCAGTAATGTCACTGAGGAAGGTCTCAATGCTATACTCACTGAGATTCCTCGTGGGGAGGAGCAAGAAGCAAATCTTGCCTGATTTTTCCGGTTTTGGTACAAAATGATCTATTTATGGCCATGAAATGGAGCTCGTTCCAAGACATTTTCCAGCTGGCGCTTTCAAAGCACTTTACCTAGGTGGGCCAGTATCATCATCCCCATTTTACAGCTGGGGAAACTGAGGCACCGCACGAGGAGGAGGGCGGGGGAAGTGACTGGCCTGAGATCCCGCAGTGAGTTGGGAAGAGAGCTGACTCTAACCGGTCACCCCAAAGCCTAGCAGCCACTTTAAAAGAAATGGGTTTGGTAGGCCAGACATGGAACCAGGACAGTTTACACCTACCAAGGCTCTGGCCCAGTGTATGTCAACCTGGCTTGTGGTGCCATTTAGCAGCTGGAAATAAGGGGGGAGAAAAACCAGAACTATGTGACCAGCCAGTTCCCTGAAGACCTTCAGTAAGGGCTCCACAAAGCCGCACCAACCTACAGCCCACACTTTCGGGATCACTGAATAGTGTCATGCCTTCTTCCTCTGCATGTGAGATGAAAGGCGCCCTGGCACGAATGAGACCCACAAAGAGAAAGGGAGATAGTGTGTAGGAATGGCTAAAGCGTGGGAGAAGGAGTTGGAAGGTGTGGGTTCAATGCCCTGTTCGGCCATTGGTTTGCTGGGTGACCTTGGTTTCCCTTTGCTACGCCTCAGTTTCCCCTCTGTTAGCTGGAGATAACGAGACGGCCATCCTTGATAAGGTGCTTTGAGATCCATTGATGAAATCCGCTGGATAAGAGCACGGGACTGAGAGTAAATGGCAGGTGAGCCTTTTTGAGCTACCTTCTTTCTGCGAACCAAGGAAAGTCCGAAACGTCAGCGCTGGCTGTGAGAAGCAGCGTAGCCCTGCGGAGAGAGCAGAGGAGCCTGGAGTTCTGTGTCCACTTGGAAGCTGTGTGTGTGTGTGACCTTAAACAAATCATTGCCCCTCCATCCATTTCTTTGCCTTGTCTGATTAGACAGCAAGGTCTTCGGGGACAGGGACGGTCTCTCACTTGGGGCATGGACAGCACCAGCAAAATGAGACTCTGATGTTAGTTGGAGCCTCTCTAGGCACTAGCTCATTAAATACTTTAAACCTCTTTCCAGCTTGGTAGTTTGACTTAGTATTAGTCCCTACAGTCCCTTTTCCTGCATTGGAGGGGAGAAGTCAAGTGTGACAGCTTCTAGCAGGCTCATCAACGCTTTGCTGCAGTTTTCAGCCCAAAAGGCAGAATTTCTATTGATTTTAAGCAAAACCAGGGTTTGAGCCCACATCCCCAATCCTTCCCCCCACACACAACATGCACCGACTTCCATGGGAGCGTAGTCTGTGCAAGAATTCAAAGGGAGATTGGCGTCACCCCATCAAATCACCCCAGCAGAGCAATGGGTAGGGTGTCCTCTCCTTGATATCAGCCAAAATATTTAAGAGGAAGGTGCAAGAATCCACTTAGAAGGCAGTTCCAAAGGGGTAGCCGTGTTAGTCTATTGCAGAAAAACAAACAGAGTCCTGTGGCACTTTTAAAGAATAACAGATTTATTTATTGCATGAGCTTTCGTGGGAGCAGACAGGTGTCTGTCACATGGCAAAAAATAAAAGGTGGGAAAAAATACTAAAAAAGTGTATGGGCATTATATTCAACAAATAAAGAAGGGGTAAAATTAAAGATGGCTCCAATGTAGCTGTCAGAATTTTTAAAAAGTAAACACCAAACTTCAACAAAATTCATAAAGTTTGAGATTCTGCCCCTTCAAAAATATCAAAAAGCAAAAGGAGCTAAAAAATAAAATTACTTAGTAGAAGTAGTTAGATGTACACCACAGACACAACTGCTTGATAAGTGGAAGAAGCATTCTATTAAGGACCAGCAACTCCCCAGGTGGGAAAAAGGGGAGGTGCTAAAAGAGTGTAACCCTAAATTTGGTTTAAAATAAAAACCCTTTGACAGCATTTGTAACAGCCTGTGTAAACCCAACTGGTAATCTGAAACTTCCAAAGCTGGGCTGGGCTGTCTGTGAGGACACACCACCTAATTTAGACCAATGGGCTGCTATTATGTGTCTATGGGTGTCACAGATAGCTTGCTCCTAGCCTCTGCAGAAATCTGCAGGCAGAGAGAGCAAGGAAAAATGCTTTGCAGGTCATGCCTGATGCTTTCCCAGCAGGAAGGGAGGCAAAGAAAGATTTTTGGGGCGCTATGGGAGAGATTTCCCCTGCCTACAATAAAATCCGCCCACACATGTGAGCAAGACTCACTAGCCAGGCACCCAAAAAAGAATTCTTTGCACCAACTCAGAACCCATCCAACAATCCATCCATCACAGGCCAACATCCCCTCGCAGGCCAGGAAAAGTAATCCACATTTACTGAAAGGGTGAATTTGAAGTGAATTATTTAAACCACATTAAACCCCTGTATGAACAACTTCATTCAGAATTCATGTGGCCCTAATTCGGTTTAGTTTAATTGAAGTGATTTAAACTAATCCAGCTTGATTTCTGAATACTGACACATTGAGTTCCGTGGCAGAAATAGAGAGGCAAACACCCATACTAAGACCTTTCTTCGTGGCTTTGGCACAAATGGGATTTACCTTAGACTTGGATTCAAGTTTCATATTTACTGCAAGTCATATAAATATTGTTAATAGCTCTCTCACTCCTGGCTCCATCCACTAGGACGGAAGACTAGACGTCAACCACAACCTTGTTTAAGAAGTCTCACACACACAGTAGGGAACGTCTAGATACTATAGTGATGGGTGTCGAGATGCCATAAAGACAGACCTCTAGATTGAGAGAGATTTATCGCAGCGAAATAGAGTCAGGGTGAAATTTGCTATGTCTACACTTGTTAAGTCGACTTAACGGAGCGTCTACACTTCAAGTTGACTTAAGTCGACCTTGTTAAGTCGACTTAACAGAGCCTGTAGTGGAGACATACCCGTCTACAGTGGCGTTAGGTCAATTTAAGTCGACTAATAAGGTCAACGTAAGCCTTAAGTCGACCTTCAGAGGTGGTGTTATTAAGTCGACTTAAGGAAGCGCTTAAGTTGACTTAACAAGCGCCCAGTGTGGACGCAGAGTTCTGTAGGTCAACTTAAGCGTCCTTAGGTCCACCGAAGGTGCCAGTGTAGACGCCCCCTAAGTGAGTTAGAGGCCGACAGGTACATCGGCATAGACCTCTCCTCCCCCACAACAGCAAGTGCAGAGGTTTGGGCTCACAGCCTGAACCCCACAAACCTGACTCAGTTGATCCAAGCTCTGAAAGTTGCTGCCATGGGTCTATTTTTGCTCTGTAGACAATATCCTGAGTCCCAGGCTCAATAGTGAGCTAGGTCCGTATCCTGAAAGATATTTTGGCATTTAGAACATCAATGGTAGTTGGGGGTCTTAGATATCAAAGTCACAGAGTCAACAGGACTTGGCTTTCAAGTCTCTTGTGAAAACTGGGCCCCTTATCTTGCTTTAGCGACAGTGGTTATTTTCTAAATCTTGCCAGGAAAGGTGACGATGATTTGGAGGGCGTTTGCATTTTACAGTTCATATGCCTTTGAATTTATCTTCTGTAGCAGTAGCAGCCCCACCTGATGTTGGAACCCCATTGTGCAAGGTGCTGTACATACACAGACTAAGAAACAGTCCCTGCCCCAAAGAGCTTACAGGTTAAACAAACAAAGGGTGGGAACGGAAATAGCTGTTCAGAGAGGTGAAGTGGCGTCCTCAAGGGGGCACAGCTGGGCTGAGAATATAACCCAGGCCTCCTGAATCATACTTAACAGACCGCTCAATCGAACACAGGAGAGCACATTGATGGTGGCGACTCTGCTGCCATCAGTATAGACATAGCCTAAGTGTAGACCTAAAATCCTGAGGCAGCCTGAGAACGGAGCCCCAAACCCCCTCAAGACCTTCCTTCTTCTCTGCCTGACTGATTTAGTCCCTGCCTCACATCCAGTCCCCAGGTAAAACGGCCACCAATGGACAGCCGGTCTGGCAACCACCATGGCATCTCCCTTACAGCTTTGTAGGGCTGAGAAGGCTACCTTGGCATGGAACGTAAGTGGATCTAGTATCAGCAGTTGCTTCCACAAAACCCTACATAAGCATCTGACGAAGTGGGATTTTCTCCCACGGAAGCTCATGCGATAAATAAATGTGTTAGTCTTTAAAAGTGCCACAAGACTCCTTGTTTGTTTTGCTGAACTAGACTAACACAGCGACCGCTCTGGAACTTGTCAAAACCCTACATGTTACTCCTCTCCTGAAGAAATCCAGCAACCAGGAGTAAACAAAGAACAACGGGTGATGTTAGTCGAAAAAACAAGTCACAGCAACCCAGACGCTGCACTAATTCTCTCAGGAAATAATGATTTTCTGTTATTAAATAATATACAATGATTGAGGTGATTCACAAAGCATTTCTATTACCACTAATGGAGCCGTGATTAATTTTTTCTTTATTTTATTATTACAAAACTCGTCTCCAACCCTCTCCACTCCCCCAGTCATGTCTGGATTCTCCAGGGAGGTAATCAAGCCTTCACTTGCCTGTTTCATTATTCGAAAGGCTCCATGCCACAATGTGATAATGGGGCAGTTTCATAATTATGCTTGAAAAAAAAATAATCAGAGAGAGAGAAAAAGAGAGAGACTAGAAAGAAAGAGAGAGATTTTCAACCGCTTTTGTCTCTTTCAGTCACCCAGCAACTAAAATATGGTCTGGAAACCAGGAGGACAATTTCCACTTAACATTGTTCAAGGGGCTGCGTTTTTGTGAAGTTGGCTGTACAAAGATCAGCCTCCGTTTAACCGGCTCTCATTGCCTGAAATAGCATGCTACTTTAGTTTTTACCTCGCCTCTTGACCACTGTGCATTGTCTTAGGTTTCTTATGCTTTCCCGGTCAACAAGGTGTTAGCGTGGGAATTAGGAGCCCAGCATTCCACCCCTAGCTTCGCCACTGACTTGCTTCAGGGCAAGTCACGCCACCAACCTGTGCCTCGGTTTCCCCATGTGGAAAATGGAGAAAATGCATGAGGCGTAAACCTCGCTTTGCGCGGTGCTTTAAGATCTACGAATAAAAAGCGCTAAACGTTATTACCACGGTCCCAAAGGCGGTTGCATAATTGTCTATGGAATTAGCATTCTGAATTCAGTGGCCGTTTTGGGGTGTGAAAGGAAAGCAGAATTAACCCATTCTCTGTTAATACACCATGGACTCCTCTGGAATATAAAGCACTGTAGCCATGACAATCATGAGTGATTGTTAGTATTATTTCTGCTAGAGCCATGTTAAAATATTGCCAGCTATTGCTAGAGCTGGGTCATACTGGCAAGAAATTACATTTTTGCTGGATCTATGAAGAAACAGGAATTTCTGCCTAGAAATTGTCATTCAAATGAAAGACCTTTGCTGGAGGGCCAAACGGGTATTGCAGGCAGAAAACAGCTGGAATGCAGAGACAAATACATTTTTTCTGAAGGTGACTACTACATAGTGGAAGGAAATACAGCGATCTCCGTCCCAGTCGCAATTCCCCAGGCAGTGGTACCTAGTCGTAGAGACCTAGAGTCAAGACTGCTGTGGTTTAGGCTCAGATTTGCTAGCATCTCTTTTATGTGATCTTAGACAACCAGGATTAACTGCCCCGTGCCACAGTTTACCTTCTGCTTCGTCTGCAAAATGGGGTTAATAATCTGCCTCACGGGGGCTGGGCTGTGAGGCTTTAATCCACATACGTTTGGAAAGTGCTTTGAGATCCACAGAAGCAGAAAGGCAAAGGACTAGAGGTTAATTTGCTATGGGTGCTGCTGTCTCTCAAGATGCAGGATGGGGGGTAGGGATGTTAAGGAGCTGTTCATACCCTACTGAACAGCCACCCAATAAACGGTTCCCTGTTGTGGTTCTTGTAAGGTGCTCAATGCAGTCCGGTCCAGTCTGGCTAGGTTCTTGATTACACAGGTTCCCTTCCCTGTGCTTTATTCCTTAAAACTGAAGAGGAAATTACACACCACGCCTACCCCACATGCTGATAATAAATATGGTCCTCATGTCCCTGCTCAATTGCCTGTTTGACCAGATGATGCCTTTCCCAGCCCTTGGTTTTTCTTCCCCACATTAGCCCTTTCACTCTGTGTCTCTCTCTACAGTGACCCCTCTCTATACCCCCTTCTCTTTGCTGCTGCCTATCTATGTAGTTTCAGGTAGTGGATTACTAACTGCAACGTTGCTTTTAGGCTGTGGATAAGCTGTAGTCACCATTGCACCTCACAGCTCCTGGAGTGGTTGCGGGAAAGGCTGGTTTGACCCCCTTATAAGTTTTAGCAGCCACTGGGGCTGCTCTAATTTACACCTTGACTACAGTGGTTCCTAGAGAACAATGGGCAGCTTAGAATAAGCTCTGTGCGCTGGCTACACCTTCTTCTTCCTCCAACATGCCCACAGGAATGCGCCCAGTAAACCCTGCAGGTGCAGAGGAGAAGATATAGGGAATTTCAATTGACTCAGCTCTACCAGGAAATGTCCTTTATGCCAGACATACTCCTCAGTGGTGATATATGATTGGTTTCTGTCTCCCTAATAGCAGTGGGCACTGCCATTCAGCCTGTCTCAGTGTAAGAATATAGAGACGTTCGAAAGGCAACACATTTAAAACAGAGAGCAGGAAAGCTTTTTTCCTCTATTACACAGTTAACCTTGGAACTCACTGTCACAAGATATTTTATTTCAGACAAAAGTTTAGCAAGATTTAGAAAAAAGCTTGTCCATTTACACAGAGCACAAAACACCCAATGTAATAGTAGTAAGGATTTAGAAAAGCAGGGACCTATTGCCCCATTGCCCCGTGCTTTGTGCTTGCACCAGTACCAAGTTGTGTAAAATGTTACCCACTCAGAACGGTAGTGTTTGTCCCACTTTTCATTAATGTCTGTGACCGTACAAGGTGCAAGGTAGTGGAGAATCAGAGCCCAAGAGCTTTGGAAGGGTTATAAACTTTGATGCTTCAGGGCATAAACCAATCTCTAAGTAACAAGGGTCAGGAAGAAACATGCCCTGTGAAAATGTTTTCCCAAAACTGCCTATTGCAGGATTTCCTGCACCTTCCTCTTAAGTCGCTGGCATAGACTAGAACCACTGAGCCAAGCCAAGCTGGCAATTCCTATAAAAGGGCTGGGACACAGAGGAGAATCAGGACCTGAGTCTCATGAGAATGAAACAAAAAGGTTGGCTTGCTGGCTCATGATGAATCCTTCTTCACCAGGCATATTCCTCAGGCTCCGTTTCAGCAGAGGATAATGTTATAAAAAGTCTGTGTCCTTTTCTCTGGTGATTTAAATACACTGAAACTACTACATGATAGCAACATAAAGCTGTTTGGAGAATAAACGGACTGTGCAGCTTCCCCAAAATACTCCAGGGTGAAATCTGTTTAGATTGATGTGCGATAAGGGACCAAACCTGTTGCCTGAATGGAACGGCTGCTGATGCAATAGGCACCGTGGCTATTATCAAATAAAGCTCTGAAGCGCAGACACGGCACACACTTCTTGCTAGGAACCATGATCTTCTTAAGGAATAGCTGATAAAAGAGGAGGCCTATCTGAGTTAACAGGCATCCTAAGGTAGTGCTTTAAGAGGAGGGCAGAATTGTACTAGGATCTTTACCCTAGATGCAGGTGTGCAACCCTCCCATTTGCAGAGACAAATCTGCTTTTTGGTGTGCACAGATCTGCTAAAGTCAATGGAGACTGACTGTGAGCAATTGCTATTCTCACCTGAAATCAGTGGGAAGTGCAGGTGCTCAGCACCAAACCAGCCCCAAAGGGGCTAGATTTTTCAAGGGCTCAGCACCCACAACAGGGGTCAAGTTTCCAGGGCATAAACAAGGGCTGGATTCTTGCAAGCATTCAGAACTCAATGCACTGAGCTCTTTGGACAATTGGCCTCTAGGTGACTCAGACTGGGGCCCAAAATCAAAGCCTTGCGTCGAATATATCAGCCTTGGTAAATATCGCCATCTCTTTACGGCTAATTTGCATAGAGGGGAAAAAAGATTCAGTGTGTTGGTCATTTGTGATGGCTGCTCCTGATTTGCTGCAAACTGGGCACACAGCCAGCCTGGAGTAAAACAACCTTGTTCTCCCACCGTCTGTCGCCAAAAACCTTGCCCACTTGCTTGGCTCATCTGCCTGCTGGCTTGTTTTGTAGGGTAGCTGGGGAGTTCAATTCTCAGCCAGAGGAGACGTACACACACTAGCTCAGATCAGGGTAGCCTGCTAAAAATAGATGTGTAACCAAGGCAGCACAGATGGTGACTCACACTAGCCAGCAAATGTCAACCCAGGAATCAAGTAGGATTGTGCCCGGGTGGTTCATCTGTGTTGCTGTCCATGCAGCTGTTTCTAGCACATTAGCTGGCACAGAGCCATTCTCCCGGTTGATGTATGCTTAGACTTTAAGCAGTTTGCTGCAAAGCTTGGCATTTCCTGTATGGATGTACAGCACCTAGCACAATGCCCTCGACATGGCTGAGATTGTTACATGATACCATACTGTAAACATTCATGTTCTGCATAACAGGCTGCTAACCCACAGCTATGTGGAGGAAAATGGTCTTGCGGTCCAGGCTTCAGAGTGAGACTCAGGCGAGCGGTGTTCAGTCCCCAGCCCTGTGTAACCTTGGGATGGGTGCTTCGTGCCTCAGTTTCCCCATCTGTAAAGCAGAGGTGATAATTTTGCCCTGTCAATCTCAGCTGTAAACTCTGGTAGGGACTGTCTCTTGCAATCTACTCATACAAGCGCCAGACCAATTGGGACTTAGTCTTTTGGGGCAGTGGGTCTTCTAGGTGCTGTTATTCTAATATAAATCTTAACAACTGCAAGCCCAATTCACCTCTCACACTGCCTTTCCACCAGTGTCACTCCCTGGACATCGCTGGAATCGCTCCAGATTTACATCAACTGCGAGGAGGAGCAGCTTCCCTTCATTTTATTTCTAGCAGCATCCGAAGGCACCGTTATTTCACTGCAGTGTTTTCCCAGGGAAAATAACACCATTTGTTTGCCTGCCAGTGACAAACAGAATTTTTCACGCCAACGTCAGCCCCAGAGGTCAGACATTCACCTATTGGAAAGATGTCCAGTGCCAAAGGACGGTTAATCTTATTTGAAAAGGTATAATTAGAGAAATACACATACAAAGTCTCATTAGCGATTGAATTCCTCTTCCATCAGGGAAGGATTTAGCGATACAGCAGTGAAGAGAGAGAGGTTTTATTTGTGGTGGTGGCGGGGGGGAAGGATTTGGTTGTGCACTCTTGAAGATCCATGAAATTTTTGGTCCCAGTTACATTTTTGTAATCAGATTTTGATGAGATTTCTCCTTGTCACTGCACAGAAGTGAGTTTTTAATCACCCAATACACAGACAGCCGCAAATGACAGCGTCTCTCCCTGTTCCAGAAGAAGGAGGGGTGGGGGGGGGGGGAAGGATGAATAATTCAAATGATAATTAGCTGCATAATTATTCCCGTTTTTAAAGTAACCTGTGGGACAGAACATCAACGAGACAGAACACTGGCAAAGTACAAACAGAAACAGCTTGCAGGGCAAAGCCACTCTGCTTAGAAAGGGCCGGTTATGTTTCACTCTGGTACAATGGAGAGGCGTCCTCCTCTGGTTTCATACTGGCACAGAGAAGCTCCCCACCAGCTGCTGGTGGAATCACGGCTGACCTTCTGCTTTTGCGCTTGCCTACGGAAGGAAAGGGGCATTCAGAGGAGAAGAAAGTGGGGGGCAGCTTAGGCTCTTGAGAAGATTCAGAATCTACGATTCTTGGACGATGTCTCTGGAGCCAGCAGTCGGGACTGCGGCATGGGTAGTTTTCCCCAAGCTGGCTTTGATCTAGCTCACTCTAGTAATATTACAAAGCAGTATGGGCTTCAGCACAGATTGTAGAGGGGCCTGGATATGTATCCGAATGACCGGCCTGCCTGGGTAGTTGAGCTAGTGCGATCAAAGTGCTCAGGTATCGGCCACACGGGCTACAGTCAACCCCCTGCCTACAGTGGAGGCATACGTAGTGTGTGATGCAGGGCCAGGGCATGTCAGGGCCTTGTGGGTCGGGAAACGGCGATTTATTTGGGTAAAGATCCTGCCTCTGCCACAGATTTGCTGTGTGACCTTGGGCAACTCACCTGAGCTCTTGGTCTCTCTTTGGCTACGTGTGTACAGCGCCTAGCTCAAGGGAATCTCAGCTGGATCTTCCAGGTGCTGCCGTCTTGCAAGCACTAATACTCAGCAATGGATCCAAGCGGCCGTTGAAAGTAAGGAATGCAGGGGCTGGTTTGGGCCAAGACGCTGCGATACGGGGCTGTGGTATGTTCTGTGGGACCCAGGCATGCAAACTTGGTATTTCCAAGCCTGTGCAGGAGCGTTCACACTGCATTGTTTACACGTGCTGGCCCCAGGCCTCACAGTCATTCGAACACGCCTATGTCTCACTACACAGACCTTCTGACCTGGGTCTGTGGGTTGAGCTGAATTCAAACTGCAAAAATAATAGAGCTGAGACCCGAGTCGTGGTGGGACACAGACTCTGACCGTTCCCCCAGCAGGGTCCTAAGAGCTAGGTCCTGAATGCTTGCTGACCAGAGTCAGACAGATTTGCGTGTAGACAGAAAAAAGGCTTGGCTCAAACCTGAGTCGGCACCTGGGCTTAGTGTATAATAGAGACGGATGCGGGAGACCAAAGAGCAGAAGGCGGGAGATAATCAGGGTGCAGTTAAAAGATTGGCAAATCACATACTTTCTCTGAGGTGTATCTGTTGGGTGAGGCTGAAGTTTTGTCATTGAGGCTATGTCTACACTGGCAATTTAAGTCGAGTTAAGGAGGGTTAAGTCGACTTAAATTAAGCTGCGTCCACACTAGGCTTTCATTAAGTCGACTTCAGAAAATCCTTAAGTTGACTTAATAACTACCACTCATTAGGTCGACTTAAGCCTCTTTAGGTCGACCTCACCCTTCCTTCGGTCGACCTAAGCCCAGTGTGGACGCATACGTCCACTTTGTTACGTCGATCTAAGGGCAGTTAGGTCGACTTAACAAAGTGGACTAAGTCGCCTTAAAGTGTTACCTCTTGTTAAGTCGACTTTAATAAGGTCGATGTTAAGTCGACTTAACAAAAGTCGACTTAACTTTTCTAGTGTAGACGTAGCCTATGTGACTGGCCTATAAAGATTATCAGCTATGTCAGTCCCTCATGCCCAGGAGCTGCTTTATGATACCTAGCTTCTATATAGAGCCTTCTTCAGTAGCTCTCCTCGTGCTTTACAAAGGCGGGAGGTGGAGATATCATTATCCCCATTTTACAGAAGAGAAAACTGAGGCACCGAGGCCAGTTACTTGCCCAAGATCACCCAGCAGACCAGTGGGAAGAGCAAGGTGCAGCACCCAGGATTCTTGAGTCTACTGCTTTATATAGTAGAATAAATACGTCTAGAGGGCTTTCACCAGCTGATAACGTTCGGTGCTTTACCTTGAGTCCAACTTCAACACCCCTGCCTGTTTTCTCTGCAATGGTCCTAGTCGATTGCTCACAAGACGGTTAGTTCATGGCCACCATCCAGTGCCGTCATCTCACCCACTGTCACCACAGAGGCTTTTTTTTATCAGCAAGTATGAGACCGTGGGTGACCCGACCTGCTCCACACAGGGCAGATCTTAGGGCTGCGGCCCTGACGAGGACACAGGCAGGGCTGCAGGCAGGTTGCACAAGAAGAAAGATGTCCTTAATTTGCCTGGTAAAGATCAATATGAAACCACATCAGACCTTGCATCTTAAAGGATGTGTACAAATAGAAATCTGCTCGCAGCTGAATGGAGGCTGATCAGAATAACTGGGCATGGGCGTAAGAGCACATTAACCAGTGACCTCTGTTCAGGTCAAGCACCAGAATGGCACTGCATTGTTGACCTAGGTCAATGATCTCAAACTAAATACCTTTGAGGGCCCTCCCGCCACGCATTTCTAGAGCAATCACAAATGCACTAGGCAGAATCCTTATGACATTACAATTATGTGCTATTTCGGGATCAAGTCACTGGCAACAAGAGCCCCCAAGATCAGATCCCACTGTCTGTGGGTCAGGAACCACAGGAGCGTAGCAACTACATTAGGTTGAGGCTCCCTATTTAACAGCCACTTTTTCTTTTTGCTAGTCAGGTGCCTTGCTGAGAGACCCCGGTTGATTTCAATAGGCTTTTGACTTGATCATACAATGGTTTTCAGCCAGAGCTTTAGTTAACAGAAGCACTTTCCCCATTACACAAATGGAGAAACTGAGGCACCATGACTCACCCAAAGGAACACAGCTGAGCAGGACCAGAACTCAGAGCGCCAGGTTTCAAAGCCCCTGTCTGGTTCACTAGAGCCGTGGTTCCCAACCTTTCTCTGCCTGGCCACACCTTGTTACCTTTAATTATTTTGAGGCACACCACCATATAGTTTCCAAATGGCCTCATGAATATTCATGAGCCAATCAGCCAATCCAGAACTCTTCGAGTAGTTTTTCAAAAGATTCTGTGGCACACCTGACGGCACACCTGCGTGCCGTAGCACACTGGTTGGGAAACCCTGCCCTAGATCACACCAGTGCTTCTGTTCATAGTAGCATCGTGAATGCTTCAAAGTGTGTTGGGCGCTGTACAAATATCTGAGACAATGCAGTCCCTGCTCCAAAGAAGTGTTCTGCATGTCTGTTGGCAGCGCCCCTTTAAAAATAATTAAAGAAAAAAAAAAAACCTTCCAATGAAATTGACCAGTCGAAATTATATAGCAGCTGTTAACATCAGTGTCTGTGTTTGCTTCATGTATTGTATTTGGTTTAATCTTGTTCCCACAGTGCTGAAAACGTTTGACTCACCTTCTGATTTTTTTATTGGTATATAGTATCATTCTGACAGTTATCCTGTTGGCTGTTAATAAATATCTGACCTTTCTATAATCAATCATAAAACAAATCAAATCGCCTTTTCACTTTTTATTGACTTTAATCCTAACAAATCTTTTACTGGTTGATTGAATTTACTCACATATTAGCAGCAAAGAGAGGGAAAAACAACCTCTCTGTCAATCTACTGCGGTACAGAAGGCACTGCACAGCCTTCGGAGAAGGGGGTAATTGTTGCTTTAGAGGAACCGAACTGAGAGTCTGGAGGTGTAGAATCGATTCCTGGCTCTGGCACCGACCTGCTGTCACTCAGGGCAAGTCATTTCCTCTCTCTGTGGTTGTTCCCCTCCCACTTATAATCCATCTTCTCTATTTAGACTCTCAATTCCAAGGAGCAGGGGCTCACTCTCATGTACAGCACCTTGCACAACGGGGCCCTGATTTCAGATGGGGCCTCTGGGCGCTATGGTAATATCAGGGCTGGCCCAAGAGATTTTGGTGCCCTATGCAAGCTATGACTTTGGTGTCCCTGTCAGAGGGCGATACTTTCATTTATAAGAGATAACATATTAACATATTTTTTAAATAGAGAAAAAAAATTCACTTCTGTCACCCCTTAAAGACTGGCACTCTAGGCGACCGCCTAGTTCACCTATATGGTTGGACTGGCTCTGTAGGTCATCATTAGATGTCCTTAGAATAGCCTCCCAGGCCTAGAAATTGTCATAATCACACTCTAGGGACATAGATCTGGCCAATGATCCTTCCAGGCCACCATCCAGGCTCCAATGTTAGAGATTTCAGCGGAAATAGTAAAGCACCACGAAACGGAGAACTAGGTATGTCTGCTCTGTGCTAGGGATTTCCAAGGCGTCCTGCACCCTGCTCCCTTTACAAGCAAGCAGGCTTCGGAAAACGAACGAGAGTATGGGCCAGGGGGAAGGCAGTTTGCACCATGTCTTTGCAGGAGCAGCTGAGAGCCCCAACTCCCCCCTCTGCTTCAAGAGCCCCCAAGGATGTCCTACCCTGCATTGTGAATGCGGGGCCTGTGGGTCCCAGGCTCTCAGACTCCGTATTTCCAAGTCCATGGTTGAGCATCCATGCTGCATCGTAAACTTGAGTTTACAATTGCTGGGTCCGAGTCTCACAGCTGTGCTAATGTGTCCACACTGCACTATATGGATCTTCTGATTCAGCTCTGCAGCTTGACCTGCGTCCACACTGCAGAATGATGGGGCTTGTGCCAAGACATTGAGGGACTCGCACTCTGACCACCCCCACAAAAGGGTCCTAGGATCCTTGCTGAGCCAAGTCAAACTGATCTGTGTGTGGACAGGAGAGGGGTTTGAGGTCAAATCTGAGTCAGACCCTGATTTTAGCCTGCAATGTAGACACAATACAGGGCATTGTAGGGGCAAAGGATTGCTGGATGATGGGTCTGCCCTGCCCATGCTCCCTTCCATTCTCATGATGCATGAAAGCCCCTTACACCTTGCTGTGGCAAACTGGTGGAGCCGGTTGGCATCAAGCACAAATAAATAACAATAGGGACTCAACAAGGGAGCCTCAGACTGCTCCGCCGGAGAGCACCCGGTGGGTGTGAAGGGGCTGTAGGGCAGGAACCACTTAGAACTCTGTGGCATCTTGGACGTGTTCCCCCTGGCTTTGGGGTAGGTGTAGCTCCTGCTGCTTTCTGCTCCTCCGTCGCCAGGAGACCAGGAGGAAAAGTTAATAAATAAATCAATCTGCCAGCCGAAAAGATAAAAGCAGGAGAAGCGACTGTAGTGCTCAGAGCTTTTGGCTCCTGCTGGCTGGAAACCCCAATGCAAACTAAGCATCATGACAGCGGCTCAGTTGGGATGGTCGCTTGTATGAGAGCCGGGAGGGAACGATGGGGCGGGGAATTTAAAATATAGGATACAAATTGGAAACAGTGGTATTTCGGGATGGGGACACAGGCCCATTCAGCTTAGCTGGCGGATGTGCCGCGTGACCCCTGTTTATGCTCCACTGATGACTTTGCTCTCAGGCGTCTCTCAGAAAAATGCCTTCCATGTAATCAAGGTCCAAAGGGGGAGCCGTGTTTGTCTATTGCAGAAAAACAAACAGAGTCCTGGGGCACTTAAAAGTGCCCCAGGGCTCTGTTTCTCGGAAGAATAACATCTTGCCTCAGCCCCTGCTGCTCCCACACGGTCTGACGGCAGAGGCGGCTGAGATGCTGGAGGTCGGCGGAGTGATACACTGGCCCCGCTGGAGCCCTGAATTATCCGGCGTATCTCCTGCTGCTCTGTCTAGAGAAGAAGGATGATCCTGCAGCTAAGGCACACTGAGGATGGAGGAACAATTCTCAGGGCTGCTATAGACTCCCTAGGACAAATTATTGATCCCCCTGGGCCTCAGTTTCCAATCAGTAAAGAGGGTAACATGCTGGCTTTGCTGCAGGGACCGTCTAAGGACAGCCACCAGCATTCCCCAGGATCCCCTCGGTATTCTGCCCCAGCTTCTACACTTCCCTCCTTCAGTGAGTCATTGGTAACCTGTGGGGCTAGGGAGCCAAAGGGGACATCCCAGGATCACACCCCAGGATTCATTCATAACCTGTGGGGCCAGGAATGCAAAGGGGGTTGGATCTCCAGGATCAGGCTTTGGAGTAAATCAGCAGTTTCCAAACTGTGTGTCACAACTCTGAATGGGTTTGCACCATCAGCAGATGGGGCCATCGTGAACCCTAGTGCATGATGGATGTCATTTTGGGCTAGACAGCGCAACCTTGCATGTTTGGAGCATGTGAGGGTGTGATGCATGGGGGATGCCATTTTGCTGAACCAAATGACCTCATCCATACTCTCTGAAGTCCCAGGAAGAAAGAATTTATTAAAATGGGGCCGTGCTGGCAAAAAGTTTGGGCATCTCTGGGATAAATGGCATGAAGAATTGATCTCACAGGACGCAGCTGGCTACCCATCTGGTTAGTTCCATGGAGCTCTTCAGCCAGGGCGCTGGAATGAATTCAGCATGAGTTCTTCTCCTCCTGTCTAGCTCACTGTCAAACCAGGAGGGTGCATCTAACAGGGTCTTGCAGGTGTCCGTGCTGGGTCTGGGACCATTCAGATACCCCAAGCAGATACCTGTCTGAGACACAAGACACCAGCTTGAAGAGTCTACTGCCTCCTGCTGCTTGCTAGAGCTCCACTGCTATTTTTTAGTGCTCTAGCTTGATTGGAGGTGGGAATTGCACCTCTGCTCCCAGTGTAGACATCCCTTGGTGGCGTTGAAGGCTCCTTCTGATGTGAGACATAGCAGGGGCCCAGGGTTCTGCCGATGTGCGCCAGAGAGGATGCAGAAAGGACACACCATTCAGCTTCTCCTCTGAGCAATCAAGCAGTAACCGTGAGCAGCGTCCCTAAGTGGGAGCTACTCAGGACATTCTAAGGTCAAGACATTGAATCCAGGACAAGACAGAAACAGGAACAGAGCATAGATCATCTGAGTCCAAGGGCTGTGTCCTACCCAGAGGTTAGGATCATTGCCTCAGACTCAGGAAACGCAAATTCAATTCCTGCCTCTGCCACACACTCCCCATGTGACCTTAAGCAATCTCTTAGCCACTCCGTGCCTCAGTTTCCCCAATGGTAAAACAGTGGTGATATCACTGCCCTACCTTGCAGGGATGTTGTGAGGGTAAAGACTCTGAAGTGCCCAGATAACACAGTGATGGGCGCCAGATCAGTACCACAGACAGACAGTATGGAAAGCCCTCAATATCTCCCAGGGTCAGGTCTGTACTAAGTCAAGAGCCAACCTGGAAGCCCTGTGGGAGAGAGACACTCTCTCTCTCCATTACAGGGCTCTCTAGCACTCCTCGTCCTTGCCCGTCGCTCCCTCCATGCTCCTAGCTCACCCCTCGCCCATCAAGTAGGGCCCTCATCCCTGTGAGCTGTCAGGAGAGTGGCATGCAAAACAGAGGAGTCTGAGAGATGAACGCAGAGAGCTGAAGGCACCCGAAATAGAAAGGCCGGGACATGAATTAAACACGCAGCCGTCTCTTGCCTGTCTCCACAAGCGGGTTCAGCTCAGGGCAAATTGCTCTTTTTCCTCGATGGATGGGCAGAGGCAGGAGTAGGGGACAAAAGGAAGATGCAATTAACAGGCAGACGCTGCTGTAAACACACTGTACTAATTCTTTCCGGAGGGGGCTGTGAGAAAGGAAGTGGACTGGCCTCAGCACACACAAGTTGCAGATTCCCACCCACCCATTGTGTTTTCACAGGGCAGGACGGATGGAAATCTCACCACCTTCTCTGTATTATCAACACAAAGCCAAACAAGACAGTGGCCCAGCAGGGATTTGAACTCAGGAGTCCTGGTCCCTAGTTCAATTCAGCGAGCTCACAAGGGCTGTGGCCTAACAATTTGTGTGAGCATATCTCCTCCTTAAGGCCATGTCTACACTCGAAAAGTTAGGTCGACTTTATGGAGTCGACTTAATAAGGTCAACTTTAAGTCGACTTAAAGAGGACCGTATTAAGTCGACTTAAAAGTGGACTTAACTTTTCAAGTGTAGACGTGGCCCCTTTTCGACCTTATTAAGTCGACTTAACGTTTTAAGTCGACTTAATAAGCTCCACCAAGGCGCTAATCCCCGTCTCCACTGGCTTAAATTGACTTAATAAAGTCGGCTTAAGCGCTAGTTCGAATTAAAACGAGGTGTTATTAATTCAAACGAACTTTTCCTTAATTCGACTTAAGGAGCAGCTTAAGTTGACTTAAGGAAAGCTCAGTGTAGACGCGGAGTATTTTAAGTCGACTTAATTTGTAAGTGTAGACACACCTGAAAGCTGGCACCAGAGAGGAGATGGCCGAGATCCCTGATGTATGTTGGCTCCTCACAGGTGCCTAAATACCTTGGAGGATCTCTGGGCCCAGCTGCCTGCGTTCCAGTGAGAGGCTGGCCCTGCAACATCAGATGACCATGGCTTGTGCTGATGGTCCTGGCGTCGTTCCCCTCTGAGGATGATTGTGATTGTTATGTTTGCCGCCATGGCTTGTTCGAGGTCCGTTTCCGCCGTGATGCCGGCAGCTGGCACTCTGACCCGTCTTGGGGGTGGGCCTGCATAATGAAGTCCACATAACCACTTGGATCTACGGGCATTAAGCAGCAGTTTTGAAATCAGAGTGGGCCAAATTCTCCGCTCTTTGCATTGCACTGAGTTACAGTTACCCCAGGGAGGAAGTGACCCCGCCAGGACAATTTAGATACAATACCTATAGGGGCTCAATCCGGCAGCAGTGGGGTTCTGTGCTCTCCTATCCAGCCGTGCTTGGCTCCCTCGCACTGAAAAGGGACAGAACTGAATGTGTACAGAACTCTCCCCTATTCCCTGCAACCCTCCAGCCAAGAGGGCCAAATGGCGCAGGGGCTCTGCTGACCCGGGGGAAGGCATGGGGCATGGGTTCCTGTGCGATAGTGCTGTGCAGACCACATGGACGCACAGAGAGGGGAGAAGGGTCTCAAGACACTGACATTCAGAGGGGTCCAAACCCCTGCCCAGTTTTTTGGGGTGGGACAAACCCCTCCTTTCAACAGGACAACTCAAAGGAAATTCTGCCCTGGGATTTCTCCCCTGTAGCGTCCCTCATGAGAGAGAAGCGGCTGAAGTTAGATGTAATGGCCATCTTCTTCACTCAGGCTTCTGGACATGGACAGCCATGCTGATTCTCCCTGGAGCTCCAGCTTTCAGCCGGCGGTGTCTAACCTTGCCCCACGGGCTCCCCTGAAGGCCCAGCTCGAACTCTGCCATCACGAGAAGGATGACAGTGGCCTGTGCTACTTCTCTGTTTGCTGGTTTGTCCCAGGAAGGGGGATAACAGGGCCCTATTATTTAGGGGGTATCACAGGCCAGACCTGGGGCTAAGATTTTAATTGACACTTGCTGTGAGTCTTGCTCCCAAGCACAGGATGCTCTCCCCTCCTTAGGGCAGGCTGTGAGCATCCTTGGAGCACTGAGCAGGGATCATCCACTGGTGGTTGTATCCCATTCCCTCTGTTTCCCACCACTGCATGAGAGCCAGCTGGTACGGGCGCGGCTTAGCCCCCGCCACGCCGGGAAGAGGTGGAAAGATCTGGATTGGAAAGAATACAGGGTCTTCTTTCACCCCTTAGACACACTATGCCCGTGTGCCCCTTCCTGCCACACTTCATCTGTTGATAGAAAACATCTTGATTCCCTTCGAAGACACTGAGGGGAATTGCAGGACCTGGGTGGATTCCAGGGGGGCAGCATCTCTTGTGCCGAGCTGGGCAGTGGATGAATAGCTTGGCTGATGGCTGTCTTGTGTGAATATGATCGATGGTGCCACAGGCTGCCTGGAGTTTAGAGTCTATCCTTGTCTGGGAAGCTCCACCAGGCAGCAGTGCTCAAGGCAGCTGAGGGAGTGATGGGTGAAATGAAAGAAGTAACGTAAAGAGTTGAAGTTTAATGGGGGTGGGAGGATCCAGGAAGTCCTGGCTCTCCCTGAGAACTAACAACTCAAGCTACCCCTTGGCTTAGATTGATCACTGTCTTTGCAATGGACCACAGGAACGTCTGTCTTTTAAAGGGACACCTATGGGAATTCTCTGCTTGCCCAGGCCTGAGCCAATTTCTATATCACTCCCATAGATACACAATCAGGAGACAGAAACACAATTCTTAGATAAATCACACACATACACAATTAGCGTACAGATCACCCACACAATTAGATAGAAACAAAATGATCACGTGGCTTGCAAGCCTCTGCACAATTAGTGTACAGATCACACACAATTTGCAGATAGAAACACAATTATATAGCTGGCACAAACATGCACAATAAGTCTGTGGAGAAGATTATTCTGTAAATCGGACACATACACATTTGGTATACAGCTGTCACACACACGTAGTATATGGCTTTTACTCAGAAGCTCTACACAAGAAGTATATAAAGATTCGGCTATTATACAGATCACACATATAATGAGGTCCAAAGGGGGAGCCATGTTAGTCTATCGCAGAAAAACAACAGAGTCCTGTCGCCACGGGACTCTGTTGTTTTTTTACATATGAGGAGGTTATAGACCCAGTTATATAGGGGCTAAGATGAGAATCGCCTCGTCTTCAGCCCTGAAAGACACAGGCCTCTACTCCGGAGCTAAAGAAGCCCATGTGGCTCCTGTCCCTATAAAAGGTCCTTTATCTTGTGTGCCACTCAGCCACTGGAGGACAACTCTGCTAACACAGTCACAAAACCGGCCTGTTGCTGACAGAGGAGGCAGACACCGCAGGGCTCGGTGCTCTCTTGATCTTTATTCAGTCCCCCTGCTGTGGGAAGGAGCTGGTGTAAACACAGCCCAGTACATGGGGGTACATAAGTCACAAAGGTAACAGAGACCATTGTCAACAGGCATGGCCAAGAACAATTAGTCTTCTTTGCCCACTTCCACCCACACTGGCCACTTAGCCTTTTGTTTCTAGGAGAGCTTCCCTGCGATGGCTGTGCAGAGAAGAGAGGAATCCTGCAGGGCAGATGATGCCGTTCACTGCCTGGTGCGCCTCATTCCGTTTTCTCGGGAGAAGTGGGTGCCACCGTCCCCAGGGAAACCTCACCCTGCCTGCCAGCTCAGACCCAGGTAGCGTGCTGCTGAAGCGTACCAGAAAGAGCTTTTCACTCACCACCCGAGTGGCTGTAGAAGGGAACAGGACCTCACTGCTCTTTGCACAGATGTACCTACTTCTCTTGGCTAATTCAAATCCCTGATCTCAACCAGTGTTTGCTGAACAGAAAGCGATAATGGCGATTTTTGCCCCTTCTAGTGAAAAATTAGGTCCAGGTGAGGCTGGAGGGCTTGGGTTCGTTGCTGGGCCTTCTCCAAGACATGTCTGATTTTTGCCCCTTTCTTTGAAAGACCTTCCGTTCCACGCCTCACTTCCCCATTAATGAGATATCATTTCCCCCCCGATTTCAGGTAAGGAAACCGAGGCACAAAGCAGGGATGTAATGTCCCCATGATCACCCAGTAGGTCAGAACCAGGAACAGAACCCAATTTCCAATCCAGAAGATCACACCGTTTTGCTCAAGGAAGTGGCTCTTTCCACTGAACTGTTGCAAATGAACAGGGAGCTACTTGCCAAGACAAACCAGAGATGCCGCAAATTGCAGCAGAATGTTTCCGATGACTCAGGATTGCATGTCTCTGTCTGTTAATTCATTCAGACGTGCTCTTTGCCTGGAACACCCTCCGGCAAACTCCAGGATCTGGTATTTTAGAGGAAAGAGTTTTTTTTTCTCTCTTTTAAAGCTCCTCGTTTCAGCTCAGCTGTTCACAATCAAACTTTCCCTGAGAGCTGGCAGCAGTCTTGCATGCCATTTCTGTTTGATAGCTCAGGGTTTTATTCACATAGATAATGAGTTTGGCAGGAGTTTAATACATGTCAACTGAAAGAGAATTGAAGAGTTGTAAAGATAAATTTGTTGTGGTGGGTTTTTTTTTTTAAAAAAAAAATCTCAATATTCACATGTACAATACGAGAGGCAGACGTCTCAGTCCATACTCTATTTGCAGAAGGCTCTTTCAGGCATTGTAAATATCGCAAAGTCCCAGCAAAAATTCCACTGCATGTAAATTCCATTTTTTTTTCCTTCCTGGATGATGTGATTAGACTAACATGGGGGGATAAAAATAAAAACAAAGCTTTACGAATTTGGCTTTTCCTTTCTAGCACAATGCCGCCAAGCAAATGGAGAATTCTCTTGTGGGCAAGACAAAGATGCTGGGCTCTTGTGCAAAGTTGTGAGATAAAAAGGAAGTCTTAGAAAAGGCTCAGCTGGGTTTAAGCACCTGCTTTTTTCCCCGGTGAGTCGTAATTTTAAAAGGCACCCTGAGCAGAATCTGGGGCTGCCTGTGCACACCAGCTGCTCTGGCTAGCCATGTGGCTTGAGATCTGTGGCCAGGCCCATCAAGAGAAATTTGGGGCCCCTTCATGTTCACCCCAGCTCCTGGCTGTGGTGGAGGGGGTCTGCTGCCTAGGAGATTTAGATGCCTAGTTCCAATTTTAACACTACTACCTGTGTCTGTTTTCCAGCTAGAATCGCTCTTTAATAATAAAGGGGCATTAAACCCATTCCCAAAGCTCTTGTTCCAATGAAGACATTTTGTGCAATGTGGGAAAGGTACATGCTGGGTTTATGGCTAGGTGTTTTCCTGCAGGCTTTCCCCTGCCTAGACAGATGGGGTCCAGGAGCCACAGTCTAACCAGTGCTAGGAGCCAGATTCAACCCAGCACTGCTATGCAGAGCAAGCAGTTTGCACCCCTCTTATTCAGGGACAGCAGAGGCTAGGACAACGTCTAGCACTAGTTAGAGCAGCCCAGAGGCTGCCCTTAGTTGCGCACTGCGTCAACAGCTCATGTGGAGTTTTGCAAGGGGCTCAGATTTGCCAGGGCACAGATCCACCCTTCCCATCTCCAATCCATCCTCTCTACTTTGTCTTTGTCCTTCCCCCTGTGCCAGGGGCTGCCATATGTTCTGTACAGGCTGGTGGAACCAATTCTGTGCCTGAACATGAGAGTGCCTTAAGATGAGGGAATTCCCTGGAATCCCCTGAAGCCAGTGATGAATAGCGCCGCATCGGATATCACGTACACTCTTGATCTACCCTGGCATTGCTCCAGAGGAAGGAGAGGAGAAGCAGGCTCCTCATTCTCCAAACCACCAATCCGACCGACCAGCTAGATTTTCCAGGTGATGTCGCAGCTCTACGCTCCATTGCCAGTGGTGCACAGCCGACCCTTCATTGCAGGGGAAAGGAATTTTTCTGCTAGTGATGCAAAATGGGGAAGGAATGAGGCTAAAATGCTGGAGATTGTCTGGGCATTTGAGCCGGGGGAGATGAAAATTAGGGAGAGTTGGAAACGACTCCCTTCTCCATCCCTAACTGGAGAAGCTACGGCCTATTGCAAATACCTGAAACTCAGGCCTTGAATAGGGACCTCGATTTTGGGGTTGGGAAGACGTTTTCTCTCAGGCAGGTGCTGAGGGAATTTCCCCTTCCTGTGACGCATGGGACAGGACTGATTTATTAGACCGAAATAGGCATCACATCCCATAGACCTGATCGTTTTCAGCCATTGCAAAGATGGGGGGCAGGGAGTGGACGTTGAGTTTTCATGTTGATATCACTGGAGGGTCTTGTCTACACTGGGCACTGGAGCCGCACCAGTGCAAACGGGCAAAGCTGCATTTGGCGCGGGGCAGTTTATCCTGGTTTCAAGCCCGGCTGCAAATCGTGGCTCAGAATGACTTTGCCTCTGAGCACTAGGAATTCGCACTACAGCTGCACTCAAAATCCCTGGTGCAGGCATGGCCTAGGTTTATTCTGCTTGGTGCTACAACCCTGGGCGACCACGTGTCCATTTCAAACCAACGGAGGCTGCTTGGAAACATTCTTCCCTGCTAAATGATGCTTTCCGCCTCTCTGAACACTCTGTTACAGACCCAGCCACCATGTTTTAAACATCAGGATCAATAAAATACTTAGCCAAAGGCATAGCGTCGTTTACACATGGACAGATACAAATATCCAAGCCCAGAAGGAAATAAGCCATCAGAGTGCAATGGACTGTTATCGTCACGAAACATCACTGGGGTGGAGAGTCTTTCCAATGATCCAAGCTCTTTGTCTGCATTCTGCTTCCTGCGAGCAGCTAATCAGTGCTAAAACACTACGTCACGGCACTGATTTCATCCTCCGTTCCAATCCATTTTCCACCCCCCTCTAATCCCTTTAAAGTGGAACGTTTTAAGAAGGATTTGGGGAGCGGGATGGGGGAATCGCCTGTTGAGTCGAGCATCAATATGTTTCTATTACATAAAACAAACCCCCGAAGTTAAAGATTATTTACATTTTAGATACGGGTAACAACCATAATCTATTTGATTAGGCTAGGCTTGAATTAAGTACCAAATTTATCTCTCTACATTGTCAAACTTAATAGTAGTTTAAAGATAAACCTCATTGAAACGCTGGCTTCCCTGCTGGGCTAATTAACACCCATTTAGTCTCTTAAACCTTTGATGGGTGTTTCTGTTCCAGAGCGTTGGCAATAGGCAAAGCTGTTTTAATAAATCACAGCAAAATCTAGGCTGAGCAGTGCGAGCCAAGAAACTCTCCAACCAGGTGCGAAGGGTTTCCAATGCAATAAGGGAAATACAAGCACTCGGTTGATTACACACGGCTACTGGTTTAGTGTCTCATTTTCAGGGCCTGGCACTTACACGGCTGGTAGAGTTGTGCTTTACCTGTAGCTTGGATTCTGCAGTCGCAGGGACGTGTATTGAGCCAGATGCTCCTCCTCTTGGGTGCCTGCTTGCAGGAGTGGAAGTTTTTCCACTGACTTCCATGAGGTCTGGAAAAAGCCCTTCCTGGCTCCAGTGCAAATCGGGAAGAGCTCTATTGAAGTCAATGGAGTTGCATCATGCACAGGATTTGAACTCAGGCCTATGTTTTAGCCCAACAGGCTCGATAGCGTACCTGGATAAAGGTGAACAAAGATTTAAGGGAACGAGGAATCTTGAAATTGCCCCATCAGAATATACCAAACCTCCATCTAGTCTGTATGGTGCCCAAGACAGGACTCCGCAGAGGAAAGTACAGAACCTGCACAATGCATCGAATTTGACATCACAACAGGAAGAATAATTTACCCTTCTTTTACACCTCCCGCAGGTAGGGGCCCAAAAGGGAGCGGGAATCGGGGGGCAGAGGCACTGGGTGGCAGTCCCAATGATGCTGCTCTCGTGCAGTTTCAGGGAAGAATTCTGACCCAGTGCATGTGGTCAGTGCTCAGGGGACAATGACTGAGCTCTAACCAAGTACCCTTTGAAAAATGAGAGCTGTTTATGAGAAGAATTATCCTTAACACAGAGGCCGTCATTCTGGGGTGCCTTTGGGTCCATGTGGGATGCTGGCACCTGGGCAGATCTACCCACTAGGAAATCCTACTGATAGCTGCACATCTTGGGCAGCCCTCCACCTGGCAAAGGAGCACATTGGGTGTGCAAGAGAATGTGGGCAGCAGCTTGCTGGAGTGAATCACTGATAGCCATCTACTTTGTGCCACAGATTAGCCCACTAATCCACAGATGTACAGGTGGTCGAAATCCATCTCCCTGTCCTGCCTGGGCTGCAGAGCACAAGATCAGGGCCACATTCTTTCCCATGCATCCATGGATGACAGCTGAGGAATCCAATCTTGGGATGTGCCATGCATCCAGGAGGCGGCAATGCACAGCTCCAGGCCAGGGAGAGATTGTGTGGCATTTAATTAGTGCTCTGTAAAACAGGATTGTTTTTAACATTAAACTAATCTAAAAAAGGGGGCTCCTCCAATTAAATTAAAGAGAACGCACAAGGCAAGGAAACCATTGATTGATTCCCAATTAATCAACCTTTGCAAACCCCTTGAAAGATCTGAAAACCACATTCTCTGGAGCAAAGCGCTTATCACTGGGTTTAAAGGAACCTTCCTTTCTCTTGAATCTGCAAGGTCAGAGGAAGGAAAGGACTAAACTGCTCTGTATTGTCTTGTATCAGAGAACAAATTCCTCACTTCACTGCCCCGCTGCTAATATCACCGTATTCGGACATGGTTGTCTGGAACCATTCCAGGCTATTTCTGGAATGACAGCATCTTTCCTGGTGGGAGCAGGAGAAGGAGTCAGCTATTAGAGGTTTCTTCTGGCATTTAATCTATAAAATGACGTACATTTGGGGCCTGGTTCATCTCCCTGTGCCTCCCATGATTACTCTCTTGGGACTGTATTGTGAGTCTCGCAATTTTTTGGTCCCACCTCGAATCATTTTGGTCCTGGAATCATGGGAATAGGTGAGACTTTCATTTAAAAATAAAAATAGGTTTCTAGCCCTTCTGGTTGCAAAGAAAAGCCTGAAAATGTGTCTTGGGTGTGGCCTCCAGGTTCAGAAACAAGAAGGAAAGAAAGTGAATCCAAAATTGTTACTTTTTAAAAATCTCGTGACTTTTTAGCCAGTCTCAAGATTTTGGGACACTGGGAGTTGACAGCAACATTGTTTTTCCCATTGAGAATCGGGAATAACTCTGGTGCAATTGATGGAATTACCCCACCATATAAACACACGATTATATCCACTGCATCCCTTGCGAAGCAAGCAGCAAGGAATTCTGACCTCATTCCGGTACAGATCTCAAGTGACGTTACCCCTAATTTACACTACTGTATGGAGAATACTTAGGAGAGTTGGTCAACAATTTGGGCAAAAAGCACCCCCAAGAAATACTCCCCCACATCTTCTTGTGCAACCAAAATAATTTGGACTCACGATTTCAAGGAATAGATGTAGGTGGATATTGGTGCCAGCAATCCAAAGCCTGTGTCAGGAGACTTCAGACAATAGGCACGTACTTGAAAATGGAACCAACCACATTTTCTGCTGCCCAGGGATGTCATGGTCTGAAATTGCTACAGGAAACGGGCATCTATCCATGTCACAGCTTCTCTTGGATATTTCATTCCTGTTTACCCACTGATGATCCAGAGGTAGCATGATTTAATAGTTAAACCCCAGACTGGAGAACCAGGAGATGTGGAATCTGTTCCCAGATCTACCACCACGGTCTTGCTGTGCATCCTGGGGCAAGTCACTTACCCGCCTTGGGCATCAGTTTCTTCATCAGGAAAACATGAGTAACAATTTACACCTCCAAATTTGTAGAACAAACATTTCCATAACAAACTTGCCATGGGACACCCACTGGGGGAGTTAAACCTCTGACCTTTTCCAATGTCAGGCTTTTAGCCTAGTCACTAGAGGGTGCCAAGACCTCAGGCACTTACTATGCTATGGTTCCATCCAAACCTGGAAACTTAGCCAATAGAGTTTCGTTTGCCTTTCAAGCACCATGTCACACCTCTACAGTTTCCTCTTTTATACACCTCCTCTGCTCTGCTGCAGTTCTCATAGAATCATAGAACCATAGGGCTGGAAGGGACCTCATGAGGTCATCTAGTCCAACCCCCTGCTAAAAGCAGGACCACCCCCACTAAATCACCCCAGCCAGGGTTTTGTCTAACCGAGCCTTAAATATCTCCAAAGACGGAGATTCGACCACCTCCATAGGTAACCCATTCCAATGCTTCACCACCCTCCTAGTGAGAAAGATTTTCCTAATATCCAACCTCGACTTCCCCAGCTGCAACTTGAAACCATTACTCCTTGTTCTGTCCTCTGTTACTATCGAGAACAGCCTAGCTCCCTCTTCTTTGGAGCACCCCTTAAAATAGTTGAATGTTGCTATCAAATCCCCCCTCAGGCTTTTCTTCTGCAGACTAAATAAGTCTACTTCCTTTAGTCTCTCCTTGTACGTCATGTGCCCCAGCCCACTATTCATTTCCGTTGTCCTCCGCTGGACTCTTTCTAATTTGTCCACATCCCTTCTGTAGTGGGGAGCCCAAAACTGGACACAGAATTCCAGATGTGGCCTGACCAGTGTCGAATAGAGGGGAATTATCACATCTCTCGATCTGCTGGCAATACTCCTACTGATGCAGCCTAATATGCCATTGGCCTTTTTGGCAACAAGGGCAAACTGTTGGCCCATATCCAGCTTCCCGTCCACCATAACCCGCAGGTCCTTTTCTACAGTGCTGCTACTTAGCTGATCGGTCCCCAGCCTGTAGCAGTGCATGGGATCTTTCCGTCCTAAATGAAGGACTTTGCACTTGTCCTTGTTGAACCTCATGAGGTTTCTTTCGGCCCAGTTTTCCGATTTGACTGTCTCCCTGGATCCTGTCCCTGTCCTCCAGTGTGTCTACCATTCCCCCCAGCTTAGTGTCATCTGTGAACTTACTAAGCACGCAATCTATCCCATCATTGAGATCATTAATGAAGATGTTGAACCGACCTGGCCCCAGGACCGACCCCTGGGGCACTCCACTCGTTACCGGTTGCCAACTAGACATCGAGCCATTGATTCCTACCTGCTGAGCCCAGTGATCTAGCCAGTTTTCTATCCACCTTACGGCCCACTCATCCAGCCCATACTTCCTTAACTTGCCGATGAGAATGCTGTAGGAAACTGTATCAAAAGCCTGCTAAAGTCGAGGTATACCATGTCAATGGCTCTTCCCGCATCCACAAATCCAGTCATCTCATCATAGAAGGAAATCAGGTTGGTCAGGCACGATTTGCCCTTGGTGAATCCATGTTGACTGCTCCTGATCATTCTATTTTCCTCCAAGTGTTTCAGGATGGATTCTTTGAGGACCTGCTCCATGATTTTTTCCAGGGATTGAGGTGAGGCTGACCAGTCTGTAGTTCCCTGGATCTTCCTTTTTCCCTTTCTTGAAGAGAGGTACTATATTTGTCTTTTTCCAATCCTCCGGGACCTCCCCTGTTTGCCACGAGTTCTCAAAGATAATGGCCAGCGGCTCTGCAATCACTTCCGCCAACTCCCTCGGATGCAGTTCATCCGGCCCCATAGACTTGCCTCTCAACAATCCCACCCTCGGAGGCAAAGAAAATATGGCTCTTTATTTCCTTTCTTGGGGGACTTTTGCAATAAAAATTCCATGTTTGTCCATCAAAATCTCCTCCCACACCTCCTCTCCTAGAGGCAGAGAGCAGCAGAAAGATGCTTGCAATTGCCAATGGGAAAAGAAAGCAGGAAACCAAAGGTTTGCAGAAGAGTTAGATCCTAATTTGGGCTTTTGTCTTTCTTCCACCAAGCTGGTCTAACAGCATTTGGCGTTTCCTTGAATTGAGGTGACAACCTCCCTGCCTTCTGGTGTCTATAAACTCGTCTACGCCCAGCTCAGGTATTTGATCCTCCTCTTGCAGCTTGACCTGAAACAGCGGTCTGAGGGCTGCTTGATTCTCTGCCTACCAAAGCCGTTGGCATTGTTCCCATTGACTTCAGAAGTGCTCTGGGGCCAAATGTTGAAGGCCTTACTCAGGCTATAAACCCTTGTTTTTAGGACTCGTGCCAACCTTTCACTTATGGTGTTTAGACAGGAACAGTGGTCCAGTGGTTAGGGCCTAGAACGAGAATCAAGGTCCTGGTTTGCCACGGAATTCATGTGTGACCTTGGGCAAATTACTTAGTTGCTCGCTGCCTCAGATCCCCATCTGTAAAAGAGCAACCATGTCTCGACCCTGACTCGTGTGAGGTGCTCAGAGAATATAGTAATGGGAGCCGTATAAGTATATAGTTCCAAAGGGACAGCCGTGTTAGTCTAGTTCAGAAAAACAAATAAGGAGTCCTGTAGCACTTTTAAAGACTAACAGATTTATTTATCGCATGACCTTTTATGGGAGAAAATCCCACTTCGTCAAAGCATCTGACGAGGTGGGATTTTCTCCCATGAAAGTTCATTCAATAAATAAATGTGTTAGTCTTTAAAAGTGCCACTAGACTCCTTATAAGTATCTAGGTTAGGGTTAGGAAGAAACTTTCCCCTATGAAAATGATTGCTGTGCAAGTGAGAGAGACATGAGGGGTGAGGTACTAGCTTTTATTGGACCAACTTCTGCTGATGAAAGAGTCAGGCTTTTGAGCTACACCGAGTTCTTTAGATCTGGGAAAAAACCTAAAAATACCCCAGATGTGAAGAAGAGCTCTCCGTAGCTTGAAATCTTTTCTCTCTCACCAATAAAAGCCCCCAAAGATATCCCCTCATCCACCTTGTCTCTCTAATGTCCTGGGACCGACATGGCTGCAATTCATAGAATCATAGAAACTTAGGGTTGGAAGGGACCTCATGAGGTCATCTAGTCCAACCCCCTGCTAAAAACAGGACCACTCCCACTAAATCATCCCAGCCAGGATATTGTCTAACCGAACCTTAAATATCTCCAAAGACGGAGATTCCACCATCTCCCTAGGTAACCCATTCCAATGCTTCACCACCCTCTTAGTGAGAAAGTTTTTCCTAATATCCAACCTCGACCTCCCCAGCTGCAACTTGAAACCATTGCTCCTTGTTCTGTCCTCTGTTACTACTGAGAACAGCCTAGCTCCCTCCTCTTTGGAGCACCCCTTCAAGTAGTTGAAGGTTGCTATCAAATCCCCCCTCAGTCTTCTCTTCTGTAGACTAAATAAGCCTAGTTCCTTTAGTCTCTCCTCATAAGTCATGTTCCCCAGCCCCCTAATCATTTTTGTTGCCCTCCACTGGACTCTTTCTAATTTGTCCACATCCTTTCTGTAGTGGGGAGCCCAAAACTGGACACAGTATTCCAGATGTGGCCTTACCAGTGCTGAAGAGGGGAATAATCACATCCCTCGATCTGCTGGTGACACTCCTACTGATGCAGGACAACATGCCATTGGCCTTTTTGGCAACAAGAGCACACTGTTGACTCATATTCATCTTCCCATCCACCATAACCCCCAGGTCCTTTTCTACAGCGCTGCTTCTTAGCCGATCGGTCCCCAGCCTGTAGCAGGACATGGGATTTTTCCGTCCTAAGTGCAGGACTTTGCACTTGTCCTTGTTGAACCTCTTGAGATTTCTTTTGGCCCAATGCTCCAATTTGTCCAGGTCTCCCTGAATCCTGTCCCTGCCTGCCCTCCAGTGTGTCTACCATTCCCCCCAGCTTGGTGTCATCCATCCCATCATCCAGATCATTAATGAAGATGATGAACAGAACCGGCCCCAGGATCGATCCCTGGGGCACTCCACTCGTTACCGGTTGCCAACTAGACATTGAACCATTGATTCCTACCCGCTGAGTCCAATGATCTAGCCAGTTTTCTATCCACCTTACAGTCCGCTGGGAACATTCCATAGTTATCCATGCGGGGTTTGTTGCTCCTTCTTCTCTAGCATCCAGCTTCTGCTATAGGAAAGAAACCCGGCTGCATGGAGCACCTGTCTGATTCCATGTTGGAGTTCCTTGGTTCCCTATAACTTCAGTTGGGCTTTTCCTGAATTGCCATTTTCATCTTCCAGGTTTTATGTCCTAGTTTCTGGCTGAGGAGTCAACAGTGGGATCGCTTTGGGAATCAATCCACATGCCCTATGGACCAACCCGCAGAGAGAACCAGGGTTCTGAATGAGACACCTCTACTGTCTATGCAGGCCATATTAATTCAGCAAGTCAGCTATTAAACCTGTATCTCCTTCCACAAGGATGGCTCTATTAAACCCCTCCTTCATTGGGGCTATTGCTGTTTGATTTTAAGCCGGGCTGGGTTCCAAGACCAGACCCTCTTTCATGAATGGATCTGGGAGCTGTGGTGTCACTTTGCAGAAGTGAGCCAGGAAAAGAGGTGACACATTTCAGTGCTTCAATTCACATTTCTTCCTTGTCTTTGATTAAGCCCGTCTTGGGCTGGCCAATTTGGAGAGCTTTCCAGATGCAGAGGTGGGAGTGGTGGAAGAGACGGGGGACTGAATTCAGAGCTGACGCCTGGGCAATCAGTGTGGGTTACGTGCTGAGGAGGCAGAAAAGCAGAGTCCTAGCAGGACAAGTATCTAGCAGAAGGGAATTAGATAAAGCATGGCAGCCATTTCCATATTCTTCCTCCATATTGGTTTAAATGTGTTAACCTGGTCAATTTCCTCATAAATTGCATGGATGAAATTCCACATTTCTTTCTTTCTTTCTTTCTTTCTTTCTTTCTTTCTTTCTTTCTTTCTTT